>JAFBJS010000614.1:34062-66327 GCA_016785265.1 Paraplagusia blochii | reverse complement strand
TATATCATATATATACTATATATATGTGTGTGTGTGTATATATATATATATACACACACACACACACACATATATAGTATATATATATATATATATATATACATGATGATTCTCCTTACACTAACAACAAATTATGGATAATATTCTTAATTAGGAAAGGAAGGAAAGCAAACTCCTTGTCATTGTGATTCACTCCACTGCACCCAATGAAATGTCACCTCTGTATTTAACCCATCACCAAAGTGAACAGTGGGCAGCTTTGAGCGCCCGTAAGCAGTGAGTGTGGACGCTGCCATGCTCAGTGGACCTCAGTTGTAACCATGCAGTCGGTAGATTTGAACTTGGAACCCTGCGGACCCCAATACGATTCCTTAACCACTAGGCCACCACTAGCCCCACACCAGCACCACACTAGGCCAAATAGGTTCTTTATATTCAACGTCGTATATTTTGCACTGTAGTGCTATTATTTCTTTTAACCATGTATTTAGAGTAATATTTGTAGACTCTTAATCCACTTTGTACAGTTGAAGACTGTAAACTAAGTGCTCATGTGAAACCTGATGTTCAGAGAATGGAAATTGACACCAGCAAATAGAAGTCTTCAGCACAGATGTGAGCTGTAACAGCATGTGGGAAGCTTCGGGAGGTGGAGATGGGAGCAGCATGCTGATGATTTAGAGCACTGGCATCGACCAGACTGCATAAAACGGCAGATAATCCTGCGGTGATAAAGCCAATCGATGCTGCGTTGGCTGCACGGACACGTGGCTGCAACCACCTTGTTGTAATAAAATAAACAATAGCCTCTTTGTCA
Organism: Paraplagusia blochii; assembly: GCA_016785265.1. Classification (NCBI taxonomy): domain Eukaryota; kingdom Metazoa; phylum Chordata; class Actinopteri; order Pleuronectiformes; family Cynoglossidae; genus Paraplagusia; species Paraplagusia blochii. The sequence goes on along the minus strand of JAFBJS010000614.1, from coordinate 65,510 downwards.
GGTGTCCTCAGTGCAGTGGGAGAAATGAAGGGCCACTGTAGAAATCAATTGCAATCCAATGGCTCGACTCTGGGACTATTACACAGAAGAGGCTGGACGTGTGTCAGGTTTCCATGATATACAGCAGTGAAGCTAGCTGTTGCGTTCACACAACACATGCCGTGCATATGCATGTCCTTATGCATCAGACTTGGACCATGAACGCATTGCCAAATGGCTGCATTTGCATTCATGGGCCATAGGAATCAGGCAAACGCATTAGTTAATTATCATTTGTTTTAGGTTCAGACCAGTCAAGAGCAGCAAAGGTTGAACTGAACTCTGAATGTGTTTGAAAGCAATGGTTAGAACAAAAACTTCTCAGGGTGGGCAAACTTTTTGGCTCTCAAGCCAAAATTTCTTTTCAGAATTTGATCTGCAGGCCAGTTTAGTGAGAAAGGAAAGAAAACCCCTTCAGTCTTTAACCTACAGTATCTCATGCCAGTGTTTTGGTGGGAAGCTGTAGAAAGCCCAGTGGGCTGTGTCTAGTCCACAGGCCAAAGTTTGCTTAAGGCAAGTGACCACTGAGTCTGGTGGAGTATTAAATATGACAGTGTGAGATGTACGGGACAAGGTGGCAGCTCCAGGCTTTTTGTGTCCTCTGAATTAGACTGGGGAGCTGTTGGACTGGACTCGCAGAAGGATAGTCAACCTATCAGTTAGTGCTGGTCTGATTGGAGTGCACCCTCTAGTGGCTAGACTTGTGGTTGTGTCCCTGACAAGTTTGCCCATTGGCTCAAATACAGAAAGAAAGAAAATAAGATGTGTCCCCTCTTATCCAAGAATTTTTTTGGACAGTTCAAACTGTTGCAGAGGTTGTTGCAGAAAACAAATGAAACGTATTGGATGAGAGGTAAAACGTCTTGAAGAAACTGTGTATGTCCAGTTGCCCTCGAAGTAACTGTTTTTGACCCGGAAGAGTGAGAATCTACACAGACACATAGAGACTGTATAAAAGGACCATCCACCAAATTTCCTGTTTCTTTTCATAAAATGGCAAAAGGTCCTTTGATCAAGGATATTAATCATCTGAAGGAAAACTTTTTCATCATAGCATTCTGGAGTTGGCCGTCACTTTCGTCCAGAGTCAATGTCTTTCCCATTGCTGTAAAACTCAAGGATTCACCTCGTGGCCAAGTTAGAATCATGGTTAGGACAGTTAGCTTCCAGTGGAGTTCCAAAGGACACCACCTGGAGGATGGTTCAAGGGGGACTGCATGGTGCAATGTGATTTAGATGGCGTGTCGTGGAGACTGCTGCTTGCACGACCCGATAAGAGACAGCTGGTTGAAACCAGTCAGATGTATGGATTGTGGAGTTTTCCTGCTGTAACTGACCTGCCTGATATCCAGACCTGGCTTCTTATTAAAGTTTGTTTTCTTCTCTTGAATAAATGATTCAATCATTCATCCATCTTCACCCAAATCAAAGGGCACCATAATGTGAGCCTCCCTATTGTTGGTGATCCCAGTAGAAAATAGCAAGATTATTTGATAAAAACATATTTTGCCCTCACGCCGTTACAGTTAGTCCTCTCCTTTCAAGGTTATTGCATTCCAAAACCCACCTCAAGATGGGAATATCTGAATTGGTCAGATACTATTCATTTTATTCATGCATGAATTTTCCCTTCAAAAACAAATTTCATAGCAAAACAGAGGACAGTATAGTGCACGGGTGACGGACAGGAGAAGCTGTGATGCATTGTATAATTATTTTTTGGTTCTGTTATTACAGTATATGGGATGTCCTTTAAAAAATATCTACTCCATGCAACATTGATTCAAATCCATCAGTCTGGTGCAAAACAGGTATATTTTATTAAGTGAAAAGTGATATTCAAGTGTATATTTTGGGTGTAGTTATAGGTACTGCAACTCTCTATACTCATACCAAAAATTCTCTCTCTCTTTCTCATACACACACACACAGATATCTGAATATGTCTTCTGCTCAAACTGAATAATTGGGTCACATGTGTGGAAAGCCGCCAAGTAGGATTTTAATCAAACTTGAAAATCCCCAAAGTAAACCTCTACATCGCCCCCTGGCAGTCATCTACTATTGGATATGGGTTTGAGCGTTGCTGATAACACATATTGCGTAAGGAAGAAATACAAACGTGGAGACTTCAGCTGGACATCCTGGCCACTCTAGAGCAACGTGTTCATAATCTTATTGTTTAGGTAAATGGTTTCAAAAACACAAAGGATTCCTTCAAGGAGCTCCCAGAGCATCAGTCTCCCTGCCTTTGTTTGAGGGGTAAATAGGATCCAGGCTGTTTGAAGGATGAGTTTATTAGCTCCTGCCAGCTGTGACCAACCCATGGGTATCATTGCTGGTTCGACAGCAGTGTCACTGAGTGTGTATTTGTAATGTTTTGGGGGTTGGAGGGAGGGAAGGAAGGAGTCGGGGAGAGGGAGGGAGAAAATGAGGGAGTGTCCCATGAGAACCAGAGAAATTCCCTGGCAACCAGAGGCAGGATCAAGGCTCTAAATGGGGCGCCCCCTCATTCATCCTGGCTCCAAAGCAACCACGCAGAGCTAAATGACAGAGACGGAGAGAGAGAGAGAGAGAGGTGGTGGTGGTGGTGTCGAGGGGACTGGGGTGAAGGAGGAAGGTGGAGGAGGTTTTTCCTGTCTGTAAATATGTGAATGAGTGAATCACCAGGGTCTGATCAGCAGGAGCCTAACAGCTTTACCACCTCCTCAAATGAGTCCACGCAGATGTTAACACGTAGTCCAAGAGTGTGTGGACATAACGCCGTCTGACATGTTTCACTTTCAAACTCCATTAAGAATTCATAACCGTGGGAGGGAGGGATCGAGGGGCGGGGGTATAGATATCAGACACTGTGACTACAGATATAGTATAATTAAAAGTATTATACAAGAAGCACTCACGGCTGAATAAAATATATCTCTCTGTGTGTATGTGATTGACACCTGGTCCAACCCTACTCAAGGACTGGGAGTCACAATATTGTGGGTTCTGACAGTAGCTGCAAAGACGTAAAGGTCTGTTTCGTTGTATCCTTGCGAGCCTGCGAATGGCAGTTGAAAGTGGAAAATGTCAAATTTGATTTGTCTTGGAAATGAGACCCAATTCTTTGCAACCAACTGCTGTGCACTCAAGAAAATAGAACGCTTTGCTCAAGGACAACACCCCAGCTATGTGGCTGGAATTGAACAACAACCTTTTTGACTGGAATGCAACTCTTTGGTCCAAGGTTGTTCTGGGGAACAAGGATTTGTAACAAATGAATAGCAAGGATTTTCAAAACACTTACTTTCTAAATCAGGTGTTCTTAAAATGTGGTGTGTGGTTCACAACTGGTACGTTGGCTCCATCTCTGCTAGGAAATAATTGAGGCGCAATAAAAAAAATGGGTGTTAAAAGTGTAAAATAACGTAATGACATAAGAATAGTGACCGTAAATAACAAATCAAATTGCATTTAACTCATCACCAAAGTGTGGGCAGCAGTGTGTAGGGAAAGTAAACCTCAGTGTTAACCTGGCAGCTGGACCCAATTAACAGTGGTTCTCAAACTGTGCTAAGCCTATTTCTGGTAGTATTTTCTTCAAAACATGTGAAAAAAATAAATATATGTCTAACTTTATATATGAAGTTGGACATTATATGAGGATAATTTAAGAGCCAGTAGGAAACCCTACTTGAGGTGGCAGTGGTGGCCCAGAGGTTAAGAACTTGGGTCTGCAAGGCTTCCAATTAAAATCCACCAGCTGCCAGGTTGCCACTGAGGTTGTCGGATCATAGCACAGACCCGACCCACATAACTTCCAGCAGGGCTCACCACCCGCAGGAAGGCTCACAGTAGGGTGCAGTGTGATTTGAGTGCCAGTGGTGGAGACTGCTGCCCCGAGAATCTAGATAAGCAGAAGATAAATTAATTAATATGTTTAAAACACAATGTTTACATTTTATGATGTATAAATGTATTCATAATGTGGATTGTTCTGTTTTTCTTTTCATTAGTCTGTCAAAACTACAAAACAAAGGAATAGGTAGAAGACGGGAGGCAGAGCTGGAGGTGGAGGAGTTAAAGATGCTGAGATTCTCTTTGGGGGAGACAAGGATGGACAGGATTAGAGGGACAACACAGACAGGAGGGTTTGGAGAAAAAGCTAGAGAAGGCAGATTAAGATGGTTTGGACATGTTCAGAGGAGGGACAGTGGTTATATTGGGAGAAGAATGCTAGTTTTGAAGCTACTAGGTAAGAGACGAAGACAAAGGCCAAAGAGGAGATTTATGGATGCGATGAGGGAGGACATGAAGGAGGTTGGACTTGGAGTTGAGGATGCGGAGGACAGGGTGAGATGGAAATTGTTGACTCGCTGTGGCAACCCCTGGAAAACGGGATAAGCCAAAAAGAGAGGAAGAGTCTGTCAAAACTATACAACACTGCTAGACCCGTGTCTATTAAAGAACCTGTCCACCCTGTCTATGTCATTGCAGTATATCTGCAATGACATTTTGAGTACATACAAAGTAGGCGTGGATCGATGAAATGACCTTGAACAAAAGCTTTTTGCATTTTTATAGTGTCTTTTCATTGATGTTGCTTCTTTTACCCTTTACCCAACACTCACCGCACTAAACCTAAACACTTTCTCAATAAATAAAAATCTCACAAAGCTGAAGACCAACTGTGAATCATAGCCGTGTAAATCACTGCATCGTCAGTGAACCGCAGCAGCATGACCCAGAGTTCACTCCTGCATTCGGACACAGTGATCCAGGGAAGCACCGGGGTGGACGGACGGACTCCTGCCACACCCTTCCAGCATAAACAAAGACCAGGACTTCTGGGACAGCATTCCATTCTGAGACTGGAATAATCTGCTGGTCCTGGCCAAAGCAGAACTTCACTGTCAATGGAGAGCCCTGTTTTTAACCTATTTATAATGACACACTCAAAGCAGCCTGTGCATTCATGGGTGAGATACCGTCTCCTGTAAACGCCCCCTCTGGTTGATGCTCACATGCGCCTTTACTCCGCACGCACGTTCTCCCAAAAATACAGAGGAGGTGGAGGAGGAGGGGTGGGTAAAAAAAAAATCACCCTTTGTCTAGGTCGCCTCTCCAGTGGTAGCCTCGAAACAGGAATTCAGCTGGGAGAAGTATATATGGACCAGACTGTCTCCTCCTCCCCCACCACCATAGGCACACACAACACACTCTCTCCTCTCTCCCTCCCTCCTCATGCTACCCTCCTCCTCCTCCTCCTTCACTCCCAGGCTGTGTCTTTGTGTGTGTGTGCGTTGTGGAGCCGACTGCGTCCCCCCGAAAACCCCTTGAAAAGGAAGCGCTGCACGGGAAAAGGCAGCTTCTGATCCCGTGGAAGGGAATAGGTCTCTCCTCCGTCTGTTGAACCCACAGATCCTGGAGGAGAGCGCTGAATGGACGGCGGAGGAAATAACGAGGAGCAGCGGATGAGGATGGACAGCAGGTGAATTTCTCACTTATCCAGATCCAAGGAGGAGCGGAGCGCGTAATAGAAGAGAGTGCCGCAAATTGCGCTGACCATCATCAGCGAACCCTGCGCCGTATCTGCCCCCTACTCCACTCAGGGTCTTCTCACCTTCTCCCACTTCAACACCACCATCCCACCAGGGCGGTGTTTGGACGGACAGCAGTGGATTTTTGTCAATTTTTGAGGTTGCGACCCGTGAGAGATGGATTAAAGGAACGCGTCCACAGCCAAACTGGAGCAGCACGCGAGACCACGCCGGGGGGGAAGGGGGCGCAGAGACTCCGTCAATTCACGGAGCCCACGGGACAGAGGTGAGTGTGCGGGGAGGGTAGAGAGTGGTCCCGGGGAGGAACGCGGATCCTCCCTGTTCTCCGGCGGCATCGCTGTGTCCTGTTTCCGAGAGCAGAGAGGGGAAAAAGCAGGCAGCACATGGTTTTCCACGCTTCCATAATTGATGATCTCACACGCACAGGGCTTCTCTTCTGGAGATGGAGTAATAGCTATGTCATCACTACAGGCCAGTGTTCAGAGCGTGATGGTGCTGCGTTACAATGTGAGCGTTAATACAGGAAAATCACATTATCACACAGTGAAGCAGGTGTTGAATAGATATTGGAAATTCCGATTTATAATGGAGGTTAATGGTTTCAGGCCAAGTGTCTCCACAGCCAACTGAACATATGACCATCTGTGCATGGACGCCTGCTGAAGGCCCTGCACTGCCTGGGTCTACCAGCATGCCAATACAGGCTGCACGTGGATGCATGTGGCCCACATAGCTAAAGTTGACACAGTGGTTCAAGGGTTGGTAAAAGTTCATGGGACGCTTTCTAGATTGGACAACAATTCACATTTGCCAAGATTTGGGCAGGGCAGTGTTTGAAGGTTTGAAACCTGCTCACGACTTTTTGATTGGTGGATTTCACTCAAGGAAAGCTTGTAATAGTCCTTCCCTTCACTGTGACAAAGTGACCAAACTTTCAACCAGGTTAACGACATTGTTTTTTTTCCCTCTTCTGCCATCAGTATGGACCCTACAGACCCAGATATATGGGCCACAGCCCACATTGTATGCCCATCCCACTTAAGGCTTATATGGGGAGCAACTTCTTTTTATCTGGCCATGATATAGTGGAGGGGGCCTAAAACTACAGACATTGCAAAGGACAAACCACAACCTAGATTATTCTAAAGTTAAAATGATCAACTTATGGACAGAAATAATCAGCGTCTCTTGTCTTGGGAATTTTCTTTAATTTTGAGAGCTCACTGAGAGACTAAGCTCAATTTTAAAATGTGAAGTGATGTCATATACTAAGGCTTAAAAAATGATGTGAAACAGTTCTAGGCTGAGTGACTCATAGAGCCTTCTGTCATAGTCATAAAGCTCCTGGGCAGGTTCAAATCCCACTTAGGGTGGTTGGGTTTCTTCTAGTGGTCAGCCCGTGTGGTGCAATGTGATGGGTGTCAGCAGCCTCCACGACTGACCTGGTAATGGATAAGCCGTTGAGAGTGGATGGGTGGATGGACAAAGCCTCAGTTTACATGGTTGTCTCTGTTTTGGTCAAAACTGAACCCATTGAATTCCCATCATGACACATGGTCATCACTTTGGCCAAGAAGCAAAGTCTCTGTCTTTGGTGCAAAACCCAGTTAGGTGGTTGACTTGCAGGAAGGTATAGTATGGTGCAATTGAAAATGGATGGATGAATTACAGACTTTGGTCCTGAGACCAGATAAATGCTAAAACTCATTCATTCATCTTCTGCTGCTTGTCCGTTGCTGGGTCACGGGGCAGCTGGCACCACCCAAATCACATTGCACCATACTGTGAGCCTTCCTGTGGGTGGTGAGCCCACAAGAAGTTATGTGGATTGGGATGGTGCTATGCTCAGAGCACCTCAGTGGCAACCTGGCAGCTGGTGGATTCAAACCGGGGTCTTTGCGGACCCAAGTCCGCTTCCTTAACCACTAGGCCACCACTGCCACTAAAACTTTCATCTGGTATTGAATGCAGCTTTAAAACTGTGTCAGTGTCACTGTGGCGACCTATGTGAATGAAAACAGCTTCAATAAATGTAAATGTAAAAGTTTCTTTCTTTTTTTCCATCACTAGTAGCAGTGGAGTAAAATGAAAACGTGTTCAAAGTCAGCATCTTAGTGTTAAAATCAATGAGGTGCATTGATATGATACAGTATGTTGTCCTGTCACTGGTCAGGTGGAGCCCTGTGACCCTCTTTGGGTCATTATGATTTGACATAATGACTGGTTTTTGAAGAAGGTTGTTAAACATTAATCAACAGCAATATGTTTTAAAGTAAATAAGCCTTTAGCACAGTTGTTACACTGAGTACTAACAATACAAATCACATTTATCTTAACATGCACCCTCCTCACTGTATATTCACACTCAATATATAACAATATATCAACACTGCCCTGTATATGAATATACAGGGCAGTGGCCTAGTGGTTAAGGAAGCAGACTTGGGTCGGCTAGGCCCCCGGTTCAAATCCCCCATACTGCCAAGTTACACTGAGGTGCCCTGAGCATGGTATCGTCCCCACGCACTGCTCCCCGGGCAGCTCATTAGCTGCCCACTGCTCACTTTGATGATGGGTTTAAATGCAGAGGCCAAATTTCGTTGTGCGCTGTGGTGTGAATCACAATGACAAAAAACAAATTTAATCTTTAATAAACTGGGGCTGTCCAATGGTTAGAAAAGTTGCTCTACCTAATTGCAATGAAGATGTGGATTCATGTTGATAAAAAGTGATGACATTTTCTTTAGATCAAATCAACTGTCCAAATTGTGACCAACAGTATGTTTGCCCACCTGTTGTTTTTTGTGACTGCGGTCCCTGAACACACCGCACATGGTGCAGCCTCACACTCACTCTATTATTAAGTGGTTTGGACAATCTGTCAACCGGTGTCCGGCTGTTCCCTGGAAGCCCTGGTCTGGTGAGCCTTTGGGTGTTGGATTCTGGCATTCTCAGACGTCTGTGTCACTCCTCATGTCTCCCTCTTGTGGTCCTATTGATAAAGAGAGAGGACTGGTTATCATTGTTGCACACACCTGTTTCTGACGCTGCTTGAGCGTCGCCACTTGCTGAACACTCCCTACCGCCCATCAATTTTCACCCACTTATCCGTTATCAGGTCGTGAGGGTAACAGCCTCCACGACTTCCAAATTACATACCACCAAATCCAGCAGGTAGTGAGCAAGTTAACAATGTGACTAAGACACTGCGTTCGTGATTAAGCCAAGACCATAATGATCAAAAATGATAGATCTGACATATGAATGAAAAATAAAGAGTTAAAATAAGAATTCAGCTTTGGGAAATTGGTGTATTTTCATCTTTACAGTGCATTTTCACTCCAGAGTTTTTTTCCAAAACTCCAGTGAAGCTGTTGTCCCCAACAGTATTAATCAGTCTGCAGTCTCCTCACAGTCTCTTTGACAGTTGTGTCCGTCAGCTTGTCAGTGGAACACTTACTGACTGCCTTGTGCTCAGTGAGGCCAGTCAGACACAAGCTGGGCGTCTGACCTGAAGTTGAAACCTCTTTAAGCTCATGCTGGGAGTTGAGACAGAGTTTAGAGCTGGAGTTTCTTCAGTCAGACCAAGGGTTTTCTTTGGACACGGTCAGTTAACATGACTGACCCCATGTCCTTCTGTTAGTTCAGTTTAACACCAACCAATCTCATGGGAATCAATAGGAGAGAAGACACTTATGAAGATCCCAGCTCCATCATTGATCATGTTCTACCTCACTGCTTCACTGCTTCCTCCTTCTTCCTGTGTTATGTCCTGGTTATATGTTTCTCCTGAAGGTATTTACCTCATACGCCTTTTCTAATAAATAAATAAACAACATAGCCACCAACTGACTGGAAATGTATTGTATTATTTCCATAATAAATTAAGTATTTTATAGCCTAGTGTTTAACAGCAGCCTAACTAGAAAAAACACAGTAGAAATATATCTTTTGAAAGGAAAGTATACATTCTGTAACATATGCAGAGAATTGGAAGAAGTGCCCTGTACATAGGGGTACAGGGTTAGAATAAAGGCCATGTGTTTTTTTCACTTAGCGCCGGGTGTCTCAGAACATAACACCTGTTATAAATGACTACAACCACTGCTACTACTACTACAACTACTAGTAGAAGTAATACTATTACTACTACAACTACCACTTCTACAACTACTATATACTATATACGCGGTATCAGTGGTACAGGTAATACTATAACTACTACTACCAATACTACTTCTGCAACTAGTACCACTGCTACTAATACTATTACTACAATAACCACTAGGACTTTTACTACCACTACTACTACCACGACTATTACTACTACCTCGTGATCCTGGGTTCATGACTGAGAATGTGTCCAAGCTGCACCACTAAGATGTTTTTTGAGACTACTTCTTCTGGTAGTACTACCACAACCACTGCTGCTAATACTATTACTACAATAACCACTCGGACTTTTACTACCACTACTATTACCACTACCCTGTGAGCCTGGGTTCATGACTGAGAATGTGTCCAAGCTACACCACTAAGATGTTTTTTGAAGCTACTTCTTCTAGTAGTACTACCACAATAACCATCACCACAACCACTATTACTACTGCAACTACTGCCACTACTACAACTACTATTACGTCTACTACCAGTACCATTACTACTACCACAACTACTTTTACGTCTACTACTACTACTTCTACTACTACCAGTGCTATGACAGTTACTACAACTACCACTATTAGTAACACTACTACCACCACTATTATTACTGCTTCTACAACTACTAATAGCACTACTACTACTACTACTTCTACTACTTCTACTGCTACTACCCACATTATCATCATTACACAAGGCCTGCGACAACATGCAGAGGTTTTTCCCGTTTTCCAAACACTAGTGCAGGTCAAATCTGCGTCAGTGCTTCAGAGAACAATACTGGTGTAGTAGATGAATGTGTCCCCACTCCACCCTCCTCCCATCTTGAAGAGTCTCATTGACTGCATGAGCATCAGTGTGTGTGTGTGTGTGTGTGTGTGTTTGTGTGTATATTGACTTGGGTCCAAGCTGACTGGAGTAGGTCATTGAGAACAAGCAGCTGGTTGAGTGGGACTCCAGGTCCGTCATCTTCTTAAGCTGCTTTCACAGCCTGGTGACTACAGTATCATCCCTGTCTGACACTCACACACACTTCAGCTTCACTTTCTCATTTGCCTTTGCCTTTTTTTTTCTGTCACGTCTTCTCCTCTCCATTTGCACCGGTCATGGAAATTAGTCAAAAGTCTTTGATTCCTGGTGCTTTGTTGCGCCTCGAGGTCGGGAGCTGTTATCTCAGAGAAAGGCTGAACACAGGCAGAAGGTTGGATGGTGATGAAAATGGAATAAAAAAATGGGTGGTTAGAGGTGTAAATAGAAAAGGGAAGTTGGGATCAAGAAGTGTAAGGTGGGGAAATCTGAGGAGGAATAATCCTGATTTACTGAACGCTGAATCTTGGTATTATTCAGGCTTGGGGTTGTGTCCCTTATGTTGGGTCACCCGGAGTTGGAATGAGGTCACCTGAAATGTCTAGTAATTGACCTCTCAAAACATATAAAAATGATACAACAAAATAATATGTTTTCAACTTGTCTTTTTTAACTATGTCCTTTCACTTTCATGAATACACCCCAAGCGTATAAAAATATCAGAGCTGACTCATTTTGATTGACAGCTGCAGTAACATGGCGGCACATGTGACAGCTACTACAATGTCTCCGGGGTAGCCAGAAATCTGTGATGTCACAACGTGGTCAAAATAGGGTTGGAGGCCACAATTGAGTGAATAGTGGAGAGGAGGAAATGATATAATTAACAATTTAACAAATTGATGCTGACAATAAATTTGATAATTAGCTTTCTTGAATTAATGTAGGTTAATGTATGGAGATGTGTGAGGAAAAAGCCTCCTCCCCCCATCTCCCTCGGAAAGAGACGGCCAATAATGATCATCATCCCGATCTTAATGACATGCACTGATGCCCACAGTGAAAAATAAATGTAAATAAAGATAGCAGAGGAAAGTAAAAAATATGATCTGTTGTATTTTCTGAGTCATTCATTAGATGTTATCTGAAGTTTTCTCTAAAACATGTTGGTTTTACATTTATTTATCAGTAAAATTAATTAGTTTTTTTGCTTAGTGGTTTTTGTATTTGCTTACACACACACACACACACACACACACAAGGAGACGTGAGGAAACCACGGCTGTGTGGTTTTAAATGCTTCCGTGCAGAATTATGGCCTTAATCATTGACAATGTTTGCAAACACAGTTCCGGCGTAAACCAATAACGCACCTCATTACCGAGCAGCCCTTCAACCAAATTGCTCATAATTCATCTTGATGTGGGTTCTATTATTCAATGGAAAACATTTCCATTTGTGCAGCATAAAACCCCCGCAGTGTTAAACAGCCTTGAACCATTTGTTCAAATTCTTGCTCAAAACCTTTGAAAATTGCTGATTTATTCTTCTTTGGTTTTGTATTAAACCCAACAGGTTCTGACTGGTCCCAACCAAAGATGCCGTCTCCCAAAAGCAAAGCCAAGAAGAAGCCGCCCAAGGACAGCATGACACTGCTGCCATGCTTTTATTTTGTAGAGGTACGTGTACATTTTGATGACTCAACTCCTGTGGTGTGTACATGGCTGTTGAAACAATATGACACGCTGCACTCGCTGAATCTTCAGGTGAATTCCCTTTTTTTATGGACTCATATCACAGCAGGGAGAGTGTTTTGTGTTTGATTGCATCTGGGCGTGACCTCTAAGGACTTTCAGCAAACACTCTGGTGTCATCACTTTCCTCAAAGTGTGTATGTGTGTGTTCTAAGCCTGGATGGCACTCATTCACTCACTCTCTGGACAATATTTAATGCTGCTCACTCTTTGCTTTGCCCTTGTGTCTGACACTTGCATGTGTGTGTGTATGTGTGTTTGTTCGTCCAGCTCCCCATTGTCCTCTCCTCCCTGGTGTCCTTGTATTTCCTGGAGCTGACAGATGTGTTGTCTCCCGCCGTGGTGGGTTTCCGCTGCCGTGACCGTGACCTGTCCATGCCGTACATAGAGACGGGAGATGAGCTCATCCCGCTGCTGATGCTGCTCAGCTTGGCCTTCGCTGGTCCTGCAGCATCCGTAAGTGTTAACCATACTTTCCTCATTTTCCTTTACCTTGTCCCTTTTTCAGGGGTTGCCACAGTGAATCAGGGCTGTCCATCTCCCCCTGTTCTTTGTATCTTCTACTCTGACTCCAACTACCTTCATGTCTTCCCTCACTGCATCGATCAATCTCCTCTGTCTCCAACCTGGAAGCTCCATCTCTAGGATCATTCTTCTACCAATGTATCCACTTTCCCTCCTCTGAACATGTCCATACCATATCAATCTGTCTTCTCTAGCTTTTTCTCCAAACCTTCCTGTCTGTGTTGTCCCTCTAATCAACTCATTCCTGATCCTGTCCACCCTTGTCTCTCCCAAAGAGAACCTCAGCATCTTTAACTCCTCCACCTCCAGCTCTGTCTCCTGTCTTCTACCNNNCTAGTGTCTCTAATCCATCCATCATGGCTGGTCTCACAACTGTCCTGTAAACCTTTCCCTTCACCTTAGCTGACTCTCTTCTATCACAGATCACTGTCCTGTCTTAACTCTATACTTCACCTCTCCTCTACAGTCTATAGTTGATCCTAAACTCCTGCACCAACTGCATAGATAGATAGATAGATAGATAGATAGATAGATAGATAGATAGATAGATAGATAGATAGATAGATAGATAGATAGATAGATAGATAGATAGATAGATAGGATTCAAACCTATAGTTTTGGGACCAAGTTTGCCTCCTTAACTGTAGATGATTATTATGAGCTTAAAAAGCATAACGTTAAATATGAATAGTTATTGGAAGCAGTAGAAATTGAATTTAAGGACAGGGTTGACATAGAGAGAGACTCAAAGACTTGCTACTACTGGGGACTAGTTTTGACTGGCAGGAGCACACAACACAAATACATCTGCAAAAAAAAAAATCCCCAATCCTGAAGGAACTATATAATCATGCAAAAGAAATGAGGAAGAGAAAAGTAGAGACCCAGACAGATAAATATGTGTGCACAAACCCATGTCTGACATGCTGTCGAGAAAATATATTCTGCAAAAAAAAATCTCAGTAATGAGCAAAAAAAAATCATCCTTTAAGTTTGGGAGGCTTGAAGCTGTGAACACTGTATCCAGTGCCTGAATTAAGTTTCGTTAAATTTGTCTAAAACAGTCAGGGCAATAATGAGGATGCAAAACAAACAAGCAGTAATTGGAAATGTCATATTTTCCTTCATATTTTGTCCCCAATTTTTGAACATGGCTTGACACTATATCTGGGTTATATGATTATGGATTATGTGTCTTATTCCTAAGAGACGGACTGGCAGAGACGAGTCAATGCCGTTATTTGTGTTAAAAATCATAAAAGTGACAATTTCAATGCTTACATAATAATATAATAGCTTGCAAATTAGTAGTTGGGAGTGTTTTCTGACATGTGGTAATATCCTCTGTCACCTCTGCTGCAATATTTAGTGCATCAGGAATTTAACGGTGAACCAGCAAAAAGTCTGTGATGAAGTGGAAATATAATTTCCTCCCTGTGGACCTGAGGCTTTGCAGTATTTGATCAGTGGCTCATGCAAAAATGATGCAGTTTTACCAGAGCCATACCTCCTCATATGAGAATCTCTAAGATGAAGTCCCATCAGAGAGGATGGGTGGCTTTGGAGTGTGTGGATGTAAATTCAGTCAGTGGAGCTGCTTCATGGGCACCGCACAGATTTGTTAACCTGAAAACAGGAGAGCCTGAAAGGTACGGCCTCTGGATGACTCGCAAAAACAAATCCAATCTCTCCTCAGCAGCGTGCAGTCGATGAACACATTGATAAATACACACCCGATGTTCCAACACGCACCATCAAATGCTGCACACTTCCCTTCGTGTCAATATTCCCACTGTAATCCATCAGCAGCACGAAAACCAGCAGCAGCTCCCCAACGTTCATCTATCACTCTGATTGGAAGTGATCACTGTTCAATAGCGCCCTCGCCTGCGTTCTCACACCAGGGCCCTCACACTGTACATCACAATCACACTGATGAATATCTGACACAGCACCTAAACCCTTCTCCCTCTCTGCCCGCTCTCCACTTTTGTCTTTTTCGAGGATGTGTATTTTCCGGATGCTCCTTCACAGTGTGTTAATCGTTACATTGCTTTCCGTCTCTTATCCGATCTTCTACCCCTCTTCCTACTCCTGTGCCGGTAGATAATGCTGGGGGAGGGCCTCATGTACTGTATGCAGTCCAAGCTGAAGACGTGTCCAAAGTCGGAGAGCAGCATCAACTCCGGAGGCTGCAGCTTCAACTCATTTCTGAGAAGGACCGTGCGATTCGTCGGTAAGTACCAGTCAATGACGAAGGTTTCGTCTTACTCATAGTTCATGTACCGCTTCAAGCGTTGCATCATGAATGTCACCGAGCTTTGGTTCCAAATACAAAGAACATGAAAAATCACTATGTATGTGCACGTAATCGTGCACTGGTGCCACTGTAATTTCCTAGCCTAGAATCAATAAAGTGTATCTATCCGTCTGTCTGTCCATATATCTGTCGATCTCTCTCTATATATATACAGTATAAATATATATATTTATTTTATTTTACTCCATTAATCTCTATTGATCCCTCTGGAGTATCCTTTGGGAAATTATGTCTCTGCATTTAACCCATCACCTTAGTGAGCAGTGGTAGGGGGATTCGAACGGGGGGCCTTGACCCAAGTCCGCTTCCTTAACCACTAGGTCACCAACTGCACTATAAATACATATTATATAATATTTATTATATGTATACAATAAAATATATACAGTATATATGTATTATATATATATATATTTATTCATTCATCTTCTTCTGCTTGTCCGTTGCTGGGTCGCAGCCCACCCAAATCACCCAAATCACATTGCACCATATTATGAGCCTTTCTGTGGGTGGTGAGCCCACACTTTACTATGCTCAGAGCACCTCAGTGGCAACCTGGTGGATTCGAACTGGGGACCTTGCGGACTCAAGTCTGCTTCCTTAGCCACTAGGCCACCACTGCCACTATATATATTTAATATATAATATACAGTATATGTAAATACATACATTTTGCTGCACCAGAATGGAACACTTGCTTTGCTTTGCTCTCAGCCATGCAACAAATTTTAAAGTACTAATTGTCATCATGTTTTTTTCGTCTTAAAGTTGAGCTCATTAGTGCGATAATGCAGGAAGTATGTTGACGTACCTTAGTATAAATCTGATGATTAGAATAAATCATCAGGTTTATTCACTGAGGCAAAACACGTCCTCATACAAGGACCTGCGATAAAATTGTTTTTTAAGTTGAAAAACTGTTTTGAACAGATCCAATTATTTCACTTACCGGTTCTTGCCCCTCAAAAAAAATTTCAAGTTGTTTCGAGTCTGACAATTGGCTAATTACACGTATTTAATGAAGGGTGACTTGGCACTAAATTACATTATTTTATGGAGAGTGTCTTGAGGCCCCTTCAGAGCTTTCAAGTGAAAACAGTAATTAAATCACCTTGCAAAGTTTTACAGTGGGCACAAAAATGTCATTATGGACCAAGTGGTTGATGGTAGGTGCAGGGCTGCAGGTGTAGTTATAACAGAAGACTTACCCTGGGGCTGTGGGAACATTTACACATTGCTCCATTTTTTTTCTCTCCCTCTCTCCCTCTCTCTCTGCCTCTCGTCTACCGCCGTCCCTCAGGTGTTCACGTGTTCGGTCTCCTGGCAACAGCCCTGGTGACAGATGTCATACAGTTAGCCACCGGTTACCACACCCCCTTCTTCCTCACTGTTTGCCAGCCCAATTACACCGCTCCTGGGGTGTCATGTGACAACAACGCCTACATCACGCAGGACATATGTATGGGGAAAGATCAGTACGCTATCATGTCTGCCAGGTGAGACGTGTGCCAGGTGTTATATTTGGAACTTAAGGAGTACGCAGTTGAAGACACATCTAAATAAAGCAGGAACCGTCACATTTACTCAGTCATAAATCAATTTTAGTAACCATTTCTTCTGCTGTTTTACCAAAACTATGCCATTAGTGGTATCACTGCAGTTTGTTGCTTATCTTTCGTCAGCTACAGCTGCAGAACATGTGACGTGGTTGAATTATATACTTAAGGTCGTACAATCTACTGCACCTTCATGCCAAAACGACAGCGTACCAGCAAACCGCACGATAAGGAGTCGCCCACATTAATTTGCATATGTATGGGATTAGAGCAGATTAAAGCACCTTAGCTGCACAGCATTTGCTGTTGTTACAAGTGGATTTTTTTTTTAATGCCAGTATTTGCTTATCAGGTACTACACATTGAATACTTCTTGTACATTAAGAGTCCATTTGTGCAACAAGGCTTAGAATAAAAGACTCCAACATCTCGCTGAGTCCTGCTCCGGTGCCTGGTGTGTTTAGTAGCACAGTCAACAACGAGCTGCTGCACATGAGAGGAGCTTAAGTATGCAGACAGAAAAGGAAAGTCAGGCTAAATATAGCTGATACCAAAATAGTCTTGCTTTTATATATGTTTCTTTGTAAACAAAAAATGTCATCCCCTGACGCAATAGCTTTGCACATTACACCCCGTTGCATTTATTAATGCTCAGAAGTGTAAGATTTTATCTTGCAGCAATTGCCATGTTGTCCAATAGAAAAATCTATACTGCAAAATGGAAAACAGGCAATTATAGAGACTAGTGTGACAGAGTTGCTCTCACTCAGGAGCAGTGGAAAAGTCTGAGGCCAGAGGGGAGGCTTTAGGGTGCTTTGGGATTCTACCAAATGTTTATGGCACAGACGCGGCAGCCGTCACCTGGCTTCAAACTGGGCCACAATTCTCACTTTTTAAACCAGAAAAAGTGAGAAGTGATCCTGTTACGCCATTGAGATTGATACCTTTAAGATCAATATAAAAGTATGGTTATATAACCAAGTAATTCAGAGAAAGTACAGTAACCTTAAACTAAACTAGGGGTCTTCCCAGTGGGGGTCTGCACAGTGGTTCAACAGATTTTAACGCATGATACATTTTTGATGCTGGGTGTCACTGAACCCACAGTCCAGTGGCAGAAGACACCCTGCCACTGTTTCACTATTATTATTAAAAATATAGCATAAATAAGTTAAAAAATAACCAATGGAACAGGGTTAGAATTTAACTAAACACTGTCAAGTCAGTAAATAAGACATGTCCAGAGGAGGGACAGCGGATACATTGGTAGAAGAATGATCTTAGAGATGGAGCTACCAGTTAGGAGACAAAGAGGAGATTGATGGATGCAGTGAGGGAGGACATGGAGGTAGTTGGAGTCAGAGTAGAAGATACAGAGGACAGGGGAAGAAGGAAAGCAATGATTTGCTGTAGCAACACCTAAATAAGGGACAATTTGAAAAGAGAAGAAGAAGAAGACTGACATTGGAGGTAAAATAAATATCAGCCTTAAATATACTAACACTGTTTAGCTTAGCCGAGGGTTAGCTTTGTCCAACCAACACATACCATACCACTTTCTGACATGTTCACTTCTTCCCTCTCCCTCCCTCTTTTTTCTCACCAGGAAAACCTTCCCATCCCAGCATGCAACACTCTCTGGCTTCGCTGCTGTCTATATTTCCGTAAGCACTTCCTGAGTTTCACTCAATCTTGTTTGCAACAGAACACAATCTATTTGCATGATGATGATATTGTGTTGGTGAATTAATATAAGGCATTATTGTTTTGAACTGACTCAGTTTCGTACTTATGTCCTTTTTCTTCTACATTAGTCAATTATATACTTTTTTTTGCTAAAATTAGCGTCTTTTATAACTTCAGCTAGCTTAGTGACTTTAGCTAGCTTACTGACTGTAGCTAGCTTACTGACATCTGTAACATCCATTATTGACTAACTGTATCCATATATTCACTTATATTTAAAGTAGATCTGTCTAGACTGGCATAGGCGGTATTTGAGTAATGTAATGAGTAATTGTAGACATTTCTCCTCTATCAACCAATGTTGAGTTCTCTGAGCTAGAGCTAAATACTAATCCACTCTATTTCCCCAAAAGCTTACAAAGCATTTTATCATGTCAATATAGCGGGGTTTGTTAACCTGATAAATTAAAATTGGTGTTAATTACACAGCAGTGAACAATATAAGTAGAGTAAATAAATAATTGTAAGTAAATAATATTATGTTATGGAGTAGTGGCATCTAAAATCTTCAATTTACAACCGGCCTTTTACGAAAATTGTAATGAGTTGCACTTCCTTGTTACTTTACCAGAAATTGTTTGACTATTAGATATTACTATGTAGTACATTTTTGCATTTTGCATCACAGTCTGAAATCCCCAACGGTTTCTTGTTTTTCCTAAATGGAAATGAAAGAAAACAAGAGAAGCTCACACACTTTGTCCAGATCTGCTGCAGTTTGCTGCAATATCTTAGTTCCTACAAATCAAATAATTCCTGTTGGTCTCTGTTTGCTGTCACGTCTAACAGGAGTCACAGTTGTGTAACACTGTTTTCTGCTTATTGATGTACTGCATCAGTTCTCTGTTGTTGTACCCACGACAGCAATATGGGAAAACAAAGCTGTCATTTTTCCATGAGTTTGCATCAGCCCTCCTCAACACCGTCCAGCCCACACATACACCTCCACCAGCAGCAGCATGGGTACAGAAATGTACAGTTAGTGAGCGGACATGAGTCTGCTGTCTGGCTGAGTCCAAGCTGAGCTCATTAAAGAGTGTGGACATATTTTTGATCATATGAGAAAACGAGGAGAGAAGAACAGTGGTTTGTTACGGTCATAAAATAATGGTCGGCTTCAAAGTTTAGCTGCTGACAGACGAGTTGAGCAGCTGAGACTATGATAACACACATTCATCCTTAATGACCTGTGATGAAATAACGGATGTGAGACTAATTGGCTTTTTTAATGACATGCTACTTAAAAAAGAAAACACATTCTGCAAAGTAGAAATTCCGTGTTGACAGACACCCACCCAGTCTTTACCCGCTTCCATCAGTGTATTAAGTTCACCAGTAGAAGCATTTGCTTGTTAAAGGTTTTGTCAAACCATGGAGACACTGATATTCTGATGTTAAATCCATTATTCAGTCTTCTTTTTCCAACCCATACATTGTAGAGTGTTAGTAGGGATGTCCGATATTAACATTTAACGATATCCAATATTGTCGAAATTGCCCAAACACTTCATTCCAGATACCGATATTAACCGATACCACTATACGCAGGTGATTTCCCCTGAATTAGTGTGATTCCAGACTAAAGGCATACTCTAAATAACTGTGTACAACATATTTTTTTTACCATTTTGACTGGAACAGTCTATGATTCTTTGAGCAGCATTTGATGTAAACAAGAAATGTCTTGTGTTGGACAGAATAACATTCCAAAATCATTGATTAACATTATGAACCAGGCTCATTCAGCCCTCACAACAATAAGCAAATCAATAGGCAAACATAGAAATATTTCGCAGTATAGGAGTAAAAAGCCCTCTATAATTAACGAACAAACATTTCAGCATTTTCACAGTTTCGCTGGCACCACTTTCACTGCTGCTGCTGCTGCTTTGTTGTTGTTGTTTCACTCCATTTCGTGTTGTTTTTCTTTACTTCGCTGCATAAAAACGCATCGTGATAAAGTGTTAAAATCGTACAACACTCTCACATGACCAGCTCCTTGCAGTCATTAAGAATTACAGTTTTCTATCCACGAAAAACTCCAGACCACAGACATTTACCATAGCATTGATCATTGTTGTTGTGCCTTTAAGATGACATCATTAATCACGTGCCGGTCAAAGTGTCAGTAGTGCTGACTCAGTTCCAGTGGATTAGTATTTAGTCCAGTGTATTTGCGGAGACTGCGGCTTAGCAGCATATCAGTGGAAAAACTGATACCAATATGATCCGGTATTAAAAACGCCCGTTAATATCGGTCCACCCCTAGTAGAACAATGTCATCAACATCACTGAAAACAAGTTAATCTGTGATTTTCAGACCAATTTGGTTGTGCTATTTGTTTTTAATGAACGTCCCCTTCTTTGAGCCACAGGAATTCTTCTTCTTATTGATCTTGAAAATGTCTTGTCTCCTCAGATGTACTTGAACGCCAGCATCAGCACCACGACCAAACTGCTGAAACCCCTGCTGGTGTTTGCCTTCTGCATGGCGGCAGGCCTCGCTGGGCTGACACAGATAACGCAGCACCGCAGTCACCCAATTGACGTCTATGTTGGATACCTGATAGGAGCTGGAATTGGAGTCTATCTGGTGAGATGAATGAAGTGGCCAATATTGTGCGAAGAACATGATTGCAGACAACACTGTATATTTCATGCACCAAATTGTGAGCCAATAAGGTCCTTGTATTTGCAGGTGTGAATGTTAGTCATGTTGACATTTGCGAAATTCTGAAAACAGTTATTCTGAGTAAATCATAGCATTCTAGTTGTATGGTTCACACTCGGCACAATAAGTGGGCAACGCTTTAATTATTCTGAATTGCTTTGTTTTTGCTGATGAAGTGTCACTTCATGTTTTTATGCTTTCAAAGTTTTGTTCAGCCCTGGGGAAATAGCTAACTGCTGCCACGTTGTGACAATAATGGCAAATGTATAAATAGTTTGCTTTTTTGTCTGAAATAAGTGGCAATTTTTTTTTTACACTGACTACATTTCCCTATTGCGTTATTTTAACACAATCCTCCCATGTGATAGCGACTTTTTTTTTAATCATCTCTCCTCTCGGCGTGACTGCATTCCCTTTTTTTTGTTACCAGATTTTTAAAATCTAAATATAACCTGCCCTGTTAGGCAAGGAGGAGAGTTAGAATGAATTATATAGACTAAAATTCTGTGGAACTATTCCCTACCTGGTTTTCAGAATACTTGTTGATGCTGTTTTTCTCACTTGCTGCACTTGTTTTCTACCTTGTGAGAGTGAAAAGGTATCCGTCAGTTAAACGAATCCTTTGTTACCATCATTTGGCAATTTCTGTTCCCTCTTTAGTTCCCTCTAAAATGCCACTTTAAGCTTTCACTTTTACAGATAAAGGCAGCTAACTTTAAAGGTTAGAATGTTGTGGTTTTATTACTTTATTTTATTCCTTTAATGATGCTTCAATTGCCTTAGTTCTGTTTCTTTTATTATTGACACTATTTGTTGGGCAGTGGTGGCCTCGTGGTTAAGGAACCTGTCTTGGCTCCAGATGGTTCCAGGTCGGAATCTATCAGCTAAGGTTACCACTGAGGTCCATTGAACATGGCATCTGCCCCACACACTGCTCCCCGGGCGTCTTCACTGCCCACTGTTCACTTTGGTGATGGGTTAAATGTAGAGGTCATTAATCGTCGTGTGCAGTGGTGTGAATCACAATGACAAGGAGTTTGCTTTCCTTCCTTCCTATTTGGATATTAAGAGTTGAACCTTTTCCTTCTTTTCTGTTTCCTTCTTTATCTTTAATTAGGCTGTGTATGCAGTTGGAAATTTCAAAGCATCAGAAGACGACGCTCCCTCCTTCCAGAGACTGACTCCCTCTCATCATAAGGACGGCCTCAGGGTGTTGAGTCAAAGGGGCCATGACTCTCTCCACAGGAAGAATCCCAGAGCGTCTGAGAGCAGGGAGGAGCTGGGGATGGGATCTGGAGCTCGCAGTAAAGTAAGGAGGGAGAAGGCATCGCTGGCCTCCCTCAAAAGAGCCAGCGCTGATGTGGAGCTATTGGCTACAAGGGGTCCCATGGGCAAGGAAACCATGGTGACGTTCAGCAACACTCTGCCTCGAGTCGCAAATGGCAACAGCCCCATTTCTCCCTCTGATGAACCTATCACCACGCAACGCCACATGACCTTCCACGTCCCCTTTGACCCACAGAAGTCTCGACAGCTGGTGTCGGAGTGGAAGCAGCGCTCTTTGGAGCTCCGCAGCCAGAGCTCACGGGACGAGGAGGAGGGACTTGAAGGGAGAGAAGACGGAGGGGAAGGAGGAGAAATGGTATTAGACCAGGGAATGCCTTCCTCTCTTTATCCTACAGTGCAAGCCAATAAGGGATCCGCTACACCCACTGGAGCCAGGATGGTGGTGGCTCCTCCACTGGTCCACATCCCAGAGGAGGCTACGCGTCCGCCACCTGTTTCCCCTAAGAGTGCCAAAACTAGGGCCAAGTGGCTCTCACTCACAGAGGGAGGAGTGAAAGAGCCCGGACCAGGGCCCATCGCTGTGTCGACTCCACGTGTACCCAACACGCAACCCAACCAGCCACCAAGTCAGCAAAGAGTTACTCAGGTTAGAAGAGAAGCCACTAATTTAAGGCCTCAACATTTTTCTTTAGTTTCATCTAATGTATAAAAGCAGTGGAGGCCTAGTGGTTATGGAAGCAGACTCGGGGCCGCAAGGCTTCCGGTTCGAATCCACCAACTGCCAGGTTGCCACTGAGCTGCTCTGATCATAGCACCGTCCTGTCCCACGTAACTTACAGTGGACTTACCACCCACAGGAAGGCTAACAATATAGTGTAATGTATATTTGGGTGGAGCCAGCTTGATGTGCAACGTTGTAACGGACAACTGACAACGGACAATGGACGGAATTAATAAATGTATAAAACAAAAATGACAAGGGAGTAAGGGTTCCTAAAGACCTTTCACTCAAGGAATTGAGGTTTTAGAACACTTCATTAAACTGTTATTGATTGATTGATGTCAGCTGCAAAACTTAAATTCTTGTTAGTTAGCATCAAAGACGCTTGTGTATAAGGTTAGCTAATACACCGACTTTACTACCTCTGAAAGCTACATCATTTGGCAGTAGATGGGTGTCAACAGAGAGGTGCTTGTGCCTAGTCAGTGCTGCCCTACAGACCTTGCTCCTGTCTTTCAGCTTGATCTGTGAAAATAAAATTGGTGGGAAATAAATCTGTCAAACTCTCAGACATCCCTAGTTTACTGCCAGCCGCTTTTACAGATGAGATTTTGTTATGAAATACTGCGACAAGGGTACAAACACCATGGTCACAGTCTACTCCTTTATAAATGAGCCTGAGGTAAATTAAATATCCGGTAATTACCAGTGTTTATTTCAGCAGAAGTGCCTGACCTCTGAGTTCATGTTACATCATAAGAACAAGAACCAATGTAGCAAAATTGATTTATCCCAGTGTTAGGTTACAAAGACCATTTCTCAGATACAGCAGTGAATTACAGTTTTTCAGGAACCCACTCAGGGTCTGGGCTGAGAAACCTTGTCTGTTTTTTTTCTATTAGGCTCATTTTGAGTTGATGTTTGCAAGATTGTCATCAGTGGATCAAATGACTGATCCTGCTGTAACTCTGATATAAATAGCAGCTCTCAATTGTTGTCTTGAATCTAATCTACTAAGTCCAGCCCAAAAAGGCTCCAAAACTGTCCAAACCTGTAGATGTAGACACTGGGCTCAAAGTAAATCAAATCTTTTTAAGCATTACACAAAGTGGGAGAATTGAAGTAGTCCTCAAGCAGTCCACTTGCGGTCTTTACAATCTGGGTCATCTGGGCTTTTTCTGGTACAATCTGTATTTCAAGCTGGGACAAAATGCGAGTCACTGTAGGGGCCGGTGTTATATAATTGTTCATACTAATGGGATTTTCTGTACAACAGGTGATAGCCATGTCAAAACAGCAGGGTCCTGGACTGATCAACTCGTCCAACAAGACTTCTGAGGGGGGCTCTTCCTCTGGAGGGGGCTCCAACTGCTCAGAGTCTCCCTACTACAGGATCCCATCTGATCGTGACAGCTACACTGGGAGCAACCCTGGGAGCATC
The DNA here is from genome assembly GCA_016785265.1 of Paraplagusia blochii. Taxonomy (NCBI): domain Eukaryota; kingdom Metazoa; phylum Chordata; class Actinopteri; order Pleuronectiformes; family Cynoglossidae; genus Paraplagusia; species Paraplagusia blochii. The sequence goes on along the minus strand of JAFBJS010000614.1, from coordinate 40,939 downwards.
GCTGGGAGTGGGAGCATCGTCACCATCGACGCGCATGCCCCTCACCACCCGGTGGTGCGAGTGTCAGCCAACAACGGGAAGCCGTGGGAGTGGAGAAACACCATCAGTGGGAACATGCTGCCCACTGAACATGTGGGGGACAAACACCGAGGGGCGCTGCAGCGTCAGGACAATGTCAGTCACTACAGGGATTACCGGACGCTCCCAGTGAAAACCGACTCCCTCTGCTCCTCCTCAGCTAGCGGCAGCACGGACAGAGAACCGGAGCTTCCTCCTCCACCTCTACCCAACTCCTCCTCCCCTCTGCCTCCGCCACCCCAACTGTCATCATCCCCACTCCCACCACCACCACCTCACTCTTCCTCCTCTCCGCTGCCACCGCCACCTCCCCACTCCCTCTCCTCTCCCATGCCACCTCCTCCTCCTCCTCACCCAGCTTCTTCCCACTTACCCCCACCGCCACACCCATCCTCATCTCACTTGCCCCCACCTCCTCACCCCTCCTCTCAAATGTCCCCAACACCGCCACATTTTCCACCCTCTCCTCATATGCCCCCACCTCCTCCTCATCCATCCTCCTCTCTTTTGCCTCCACCTCCTCACCCATCTTCCTCCCTCATGCCCCCACTTTCTCACCCATCCTCCACCATCCTGCCACCACCTCCTCACCCATCCTGCTCCAGCATGCTTCCTCCTCCACCTCACCCAGATTTACTTATGGATGGCCACGGTCAGACGCTGTCCCGCACCTCCACCCTGCCTCGACGTCCTTCAGGCTCCGCCCGCAGCCATGCTGAGCAGGAGCACTACTACAAGGCTATGCAGAATGAGAGGATGTTATAGTAACACTTCAGAGATTGTACTTTGAAACTTTGCTGGAGGAGAGACAGTGAAAACAAAGCGGAATTTGATGGATGAAAAAAAAAGTTCCTGACTTTTTAAAAAGGTGTATAGAAACTCAATCTGACTGGAGGTTCAGTCAAAAGACCGGAAAATGAACAGACAGCAGGGGTGAAGGACTACTGGGAGGTTCTGGCAGCTCTCGCGCTCGGCAGGGGATTTGCTTTTCTTACAGATACTGCCCACAGTGCCAGCTCAACAGCCTCAGTGGAGGAAAGAACCAGTAGGAAAACAAGGCAAGAACACGATGTTGAACCCTCCAGTCCACCTCTGGTTTTAAGCACGTGCATCCACTAGGTTTCTTTAAGACAAACTCAAAGACAACGGGGAGTAGAGGCTGCAGCTGAAAGCCAGAGATATCACAGTGAACAGTTTGGATTTGCTAAATCAAGGTTCCCTTGAGTGAAGGAATGAGAAAACAAAATAACTTCAGGCAACATGAGCGCTTTTTACACTGCAGTAGCTTTTTAAGGATGCCAGCTATTACACGCAGAGAATTTGCCCTTGCCCCAACTAATAAATTTTGACTCCTACCATCAAAATATACTAAACAAGAACGCGGTAACCACGGAAACAACAGCAATTCTAGGTTTGGTGTAATAAAAAAAGAAGAAAAAAAAACAATGACCAAAATACTTCAGTGCTACTATGGGCAGGGAATTTGTGAAATATTTAAAGTTAACAATTAGGGTTAAGTTGAGGTTGAGTTCAAATCTCACCCTGTAGGGCAGAGGTGTCAAATACCGTTTTCACACTGGCACTTAATTCGGTATTCACTGCGAGGCGGAACCAGTTTCGCTGCCCATTTGCATTCACATTACAAACTAGCGCGCATTCGCTCCTCAACTAATGCGCATTAACTAATCCACCTCTAGTCGGGGGTTTCGATACCGGATTAACTAATGCGGGTGTAAAGCAATAAAAAGTAAAACGGTTGTCGCTCCCCGCGTGTGTGTGAAGACAAAAACACCCGTATTGGTTTAACGAGCTCGTAAAATGCTACGGGAGCGGCTCATCTCCTTGTCAACCGCTAGATGTTGCTGCATTATTAGGAACAGGATTACAAAAAACTTTGTCATATTTTCTCTCCTTATCTTAAGTATCGAATGCGCAGCGAATACCAAATTAGTTTATACGGGATCGAATCCCGAATTACCTACTTCGGTATTCGACTCTGAATTGAATGAGAAAACGGTAAAAGTGGTACCACAAAGGGCCACTGTGGCTGCAGGTTCTGGTTCCAACCTATCCAGAGAACACTGGTTGACCACTGAACTGTCTGGAGACTAAGATCAGTCAATTGAAAAAGCCACGTCAGGTGTGCTGCTGATTGGTTGGAACAAAAACCTGCAGCCCCTGCCGCTCTTTGTGGAACCAGTTTGACACATTGATGTAGAGGGTGCATCAATGAGAACACAGTTGTAATTGTTTACTACAGCAATTGGCTATACTGGCATAACATTGGTAATTTAGACTGAAACATAGTGGGGGTTTTTTTCACAAAATATTAAATAAAAATCAAAATGCCAGCGTAGAGAGGTAAGGTACTCTCCTTTTACCTCTATTACTGACTTAGGGATCAGTACATCTACATTCTGCAACATTCATATTGCATTTTGTCACTTTATCTCTGTTTCTCCCAAATATTATGTTTTTCTTTTTGGAAAGGTGGCAGAAATCCTCCCGCCCTGGGTCTCACAAGGTTTTTGTTTTGGTTTTTTTTGTGCAAAATCCTGCGGCAAGGCCTTGAGCATCTACAGGCAGATTAATTTTTATCTACCCAACATCACCAACAGACTCACTTCCCTGTCTGTTTCCTTTACACAGCCGTCTGTTTCCTTTACTACGGTCATGTTCGGCTGTATTTACCACATCTGTTTCAGTTGGTGTATTTCAGTGCCATTTTTTTAGATTGTAGTCTTTTGAAATGCTTTTTTCAATTGCTCTTTTCATTCTAAATCAGAAACGAAAACTATGTTTGACCATGTTCAGTTCGTAACCACTTGATTGGGGTCAGCGTCAGTATGATACTGAACTACAAAAGAGTTTCACTTTCTGTTTATGATACAAATCATGAAGCGCTTGTTTAGTTTGATTGGTGCAGACAGGTCCTGATGTATTATTGATGGCCCACCGAGAGAAAGGACCGCTAACGGTATAACATGTTGTCAAATAAAAGGATTGGCCTGGTTTCCACTGCAACTGAATTTGCAGAATAGATATTTAACTGCAGTAATGATTATAGTGGTGTAAAGTGAAAAAATCAATACTTTTAATCCAACACTGAACTGAATTTACAGAAGAGCAAGTCTTAAGATTGAGTTTTTACATCTCACATTCTCAAAATAACATTTCAAGTACAATGCAGCATCAGTGTGAGTTATGTCATATTGTTATGTAAATAGTGGTGTTGTAATAATTATTTTACCAGTAATGCTATCTACACTACTGTTCCAAAGTTTGGGATCACTTTTTTTTTTCAAGAAAAACACTTTTTTTCCATTAGGATGAAAAGCACAGCCAAGATGACTGCAAGGTTTAAAGGCAAAAAAGCATTTTTAAATATTAAATCATTATTTTGGGGTCGCAAGGCTTCAGGTTTAAATCCACCAGCTGCCAGGTTGCCACTGAGTTGCACTGATCATAGCACCATCCTGACCCACATAACCTCTAGTGCAGGGATTCTTAACCTTTTTGGCACCGAGGCCCATTTTTTTCAGAGTCGAGTGACCTGGGGCCCTTAATAATAGCAGTTTAACATGTTCACGGCCCTCTAGGGGGCACTTGCGGCCCAACTTTGGGCCGGGGCCCAATGGTTCAGAAACCCTGCTCTAGTGGCTTCACCACCCACAGGAAGGCTCACAGTATGGAGCAGTGTGATTTGGGTGGCAGTAATGGAGACTCTTGCCCCTGTAACCTGGCAACAGATGAGTAAATGAAGACGAATAAATTCATAATCAGTATTTCTAACATGGGCTCTTGGCTATATCTTTTATCTAATCTATAACATTTTACAACTTAATATTGTAATTGTAATTAAAGTGTGACTTTTACAACAAAATAGGTAACCCCAAACTTTTGGACGGTAGTGTATCTACAGTGGTTTTATTTTGAAATATCTTTAGGGTTGTCATTGCACAGTCAATCACAGGGCTAAGTATGCTGTAAAGCAGGATGGGTCACCAACGTGGCACCTTGTAGCCCTCGTGGACTACCTAAAGTACCTGGAGGGTATATTCTAAAAATTAATCTAGACAGCAAGTGGGTCAAAATTGGACTAATTTTGCTTGCTCTTTTAACCAGTTATACTAATAGGCGTAGCCACGGGTGGGCCTGGGCCTGCCCACTTGTCAGTCAGGCCCGCCCCATCCAATGAGAGGGCTGACCATGTCATAATGAGGGTTCATTATCAAACTTAGGTTATAATACTTTGGGGTTGAGCCCTGCTGATTTTTTTCAGGGCCCACCCATTTTATGGGCTCTGGCTACGTCCCTGGTTACACTGGCAATGATATTCCAATGAGTGCAATGATGATGATAAGAAAAGTGTCTCTTGCTTTTTATACTGCTGTAGAGACAAACAACCTTTCAGACTCACAATCATTTCTCTGGACAATTCAGACTTGTCAGCTGCATGTTCTTGGACCATGGGAAGGTAACATGACTCCGTTACTGGACCCTGAAAGACGATTTTCTTGCTTTAAGGCTATGGCACCACCTTTCCACCAGTGTCCGCCCTGGTTCATTATGTTATGTTATGTTTATAAAGTTGCACTGCACTTGCGATGATATTTTCAGCACTCCATCTTACAGTTGGTGATCTGTACAACAACCTGCACAATGGTACATTTTACCAGCAGAGTTCAAATCGATCTATGATGTTTTTCCACCACTGTGTAATTATACCATGTTATGAACGGTTCATTGTGAATCTCCCTAAAATTTTTATATGTTTTTAATATGATGTTTCGATGTCTTAATTATGTTTGTCGTGAATTCCACAGGTCCTATGAAAGGATTGTAATTTTTTTTCCCCTTTTTTAAATATTCTTTTCTAATATTGGCCACAACAAATTTGACCAAGATTAAAAAACACAAATTCAACATTGTGCAGCGGACGAACGGAGGCAACGGACGTCACGGAGGCAACGGATGTCACGGTCAGATATGCACAGACTCAGCGACACAGAAGCGCCGCCTCTCCACTCACTGCACTTTGCACATGTATATAATACAAAAGTGGATATAACGTGTATTACTTAGCTTAGAAAATGAATGCATAATAACAAAGTTTGTTTGTACGTGGCTCTAGGCCTGGTGTAGCACTCAACACAGTTTTGTACAGTATATGCAGCAGGGGATCTCTGCTCCATCTCTCCATCAGTTTCGGGGTCCTTGACCTGGAATACCTTGAAGGCCTGTGCTTTAAGACGTATCCTCGGATGACAAGTGCTTTATTTTAGATCAAAGGACCACATCTGGTGACCACACATACTAACTCACACATTCACTGGTAAAAACACTCCACAAACCTCCGATAGATATAAGCTGTTTTTGTAAAGGTGAGGCAGAGTCCAGCCGCAGACGAGTTGTATTTTGTATTTATAGAGACCTTCCTCCGACGAGGAGTGGGTCGATAACATACTGTAGCCTGTTGGTTTGTATTGCATGTGTGTATGTGTGAGTGTGGGTTCTTTTTATAGCATCTGTGAATGTTGAACTGACTAATTCTCCTGTGCTGGTGACTATTGTACTAGTTTTCTTCTCATTTTGACTGTAAAAACAATGACTTAATATTAACTTATATGATGACAAATTCTCTGTAGTCCTTTTTAACGGACTAATGTTTTCTATCTGTGGTTGATGTGTATTAATAATAACCTCATTGAATAAAACAGAAAGACTTCTTACAAGAGGCTTTGAGCTGCTGTTTATTAATAGCTCGTCGGCAGACGGGGGTGAACGGCTCCACGCAGGGAGAAGAGGTTTTCTTTAGCGCTCGAGAAAAGATCTTCTTCATTGATTTTGTGTCTACTCTCATGCCCATTCATACTGCACGTTTGCACACACACACACACACACGCACACACACACACACACACACACATAGATATTCAGACAGAGCCAGATGGAGACAACACATGCACACATTGCAGTGCAACATTTGCTGCTTTTCCCTTGGACTACAGTCAGGTTTCCATAATGAATTCTGCTACAGCATCGGTCTGCACCTAATGACCTGCAGGGATGGACAGACTGTCTAGCAAGTTGTACAAATGTCCATCATCATTAATAAATAAAATTTTTAATGTATTTAATCTGAAGTAAATTATGAAACAAAACTCAATTCTGCATTAAAATTGTGATATTTAACACATCCATATGTTGACTGGAAGCTTTTTATAATGGGCTTCAACCACAGATGCAATGTTTTGCAGTAGCCTTAGGTCAGGGCATCCCAAGAAAAGCCAAAAATAAATAAATAATTAATAAAATGTGTTAACAGTAACATGAAAAAAAGTAAAATCAATCAGTCAGAATCTTTTTTTTTCTTAAATTATATGCAAATAACCCAAGAGTTGGAGTTAATATTCTGTGAAGGATGGCTTAGACAGGTGATTGTGCTATTTAGATGATTGATGACAACATGGCTGCCTCCATAGTTCCACTACACACTACCGATACAGAAGAAAGTGCACTGCTAGCACTGCTACACTAAAATATGGAGGGAAATTTGTAAAAATAAACTTCACAGTCGATAAATATGACACAATCTTCGGTTGGTTGGGTGACCAGAAAAATATATATATTTTTTTATTTGGCCTTTGTAGGGAGGGATCTACCAATAGATTGAAGAGTTAGTGCTGGTAGATCGTCTGTACTTGAATTTAAAAGTAAATACCTATAAATATAATTCTGTACTGTGCAGCTATGTACACTACCTATACTGCAACAGTTACAACACAGTGTGCCATAC
>JAFBJS010000614.1:10252-33499 GCA_016785265.1 Paraplagusia blochii | reverse complement strand
CAGACAGGAAGGTTTGGAGAAAAAGCTAGAGAAGACAGATTGAGATGGTTTGGACATGTCCAGAGGAGGGACAGTGGTTATATTGGGAGAAGAATGCTAGAGATGGAGCTACTAGGTAAGAGCCGAAGAGGAAGGCCAAAGAGGAGACATGGAGGTGGTTGGAGTTGGAGTTGAGGATGCGGCGGACAGGGTGATATGGAAATTGTTGACTCGCTGTTGCAACCCCTGAAAATGGGATAAGCTGAAAGGAAAAGAAGACATCCGTGTATTGTAGATGTACATTCATTAGATCCCTTCTGAAGTCTGATCCTTCGAGTAGTACGAACAGTAGTAGTCTAACTTTTAGACTTTAGCAGTATTTGGGGGCAGTTGGTGGCCTAGTGATTAAGGAGATGGACTCCGGTCCGCAAGGTCCGCAAGCCCCCCGGTTCGAATCCCCCTACTGCAAAGTTACCACTGTGGTTTCCCCTGAGCATGGTGCCCAAACACTGCTCCCTGGGCGCTGGTACAGCCAGCAGCCCCCTGCTCACTACGGTGATGAGTTAAATGCAGAGGCATAATACCATCATTGTTGCTTCATGTAAATTCTAGCTGACAGTGAGTTAAAGGATCAGGGACCTTTTTGAGGTAATTAATGTTTAGTATATCTGACATATTTGTCATAAACACTAACCTTTTTGGTTAAAAGTTCTATGGCAGTATCCATTAACAGGAGCATTTGTTACACACTAAATAAATCAGCTGAAGTCAAACGAATCACAGGAGGAGCCGCTGCCCTGAGGAGTTACACATTATTAGATCAGATGTATGAACCCCGATGTTTGTTTCTGTAGTAACACGAGAGCTGGAGTCTGAATATGTGACTGTGTGTGTGTGTGTGTGTGTGTGTGTCCAGCGCGTTGAATCAGTGAAGTGTGTGATGAGACAGTGTGGAGACAGCGGGGGTGCAGATGGTGCACTGAGGCCTGAAGACAGTAGGTCGGTCCATGAGTCACAGTGAAAAGAGGCAGCATCTCTCCCCCGTGCACTTTCTGCTCCAGAAAACACACTACCACACGCCTGTGTGTGTGTGTGTGTGTGTTTGTGTGTGTGTGGAGTGGCCTGGCTGCGCACAGGTGTCTATTTTTATACCCATGAATATTTCTGTATCTGCTGTTGTGTTTCCACATTTGATTTCTATGTGTGCGACATGGTGGTGTCTCACTGACAGGAGGAGGACGGTGACGTTCGCCTCTCGAATGACGCATTCTGGAAGACACATTTTCACTGCTTCCATTTTTTAACTTCTTGACTCTGCACTCTGTCATTCCAGCTAACACTGCCTCAGCCTGAACCTCAGGGAGAATCTGAGCTGAATTCCTCATTTAGCTCAGGTTGTCGAACGGAAGTTGGAGCCTCAATGATTTTCCATTGGGATCATTTCGATCCACGTCCTGATCAATGTGGAGCTCATTTTACTCAGATAAAAATCAAATAGTTATGATTGATTTTTAAGCATGGAGAAGAGGTTGTGACATTAAGGAGGGAAACTCTCTCTCTGTCAGAATCCATTCTTGGAATTTAACTATTGCTCTATTTGTTGAGGATTTAACCCATTAGGTGGCTACCGTTCATTTTACGTTTTATCTGCTAATTGAACAATAAAGTTAATTGTAGCCGATACACGGGATAGCTTTTTGTCATACTGCTTCTAAAATTTCAGAAAAAAATTATTACATTTTTGGCTTGCCTAACTATTAGCCAGTTATGAAACATTAACCCTTAATCTTTCAATGTCCTTACACGTAATTTTTATGTCTTTTTCTGGCATGGTTCAGGAAGCGTCAATGGTTTGTGATGTTATAGAATTTGTGCAGCACCATCTGCTCAACATACAACGTGGTGTATTTCATGATTTTTTTTCATGTTGCATTGCACTTGTAATGATATTTTTGCTCTAGAAAACAGCTACATAATTAACTAGACCAGTGGTCTCAAACTTGCGGCCTCCGGGCCATTTGAGGCCTGTGGTGCGATATTTTCTGGCTCCACCTTGATGTGAAAGTCGGATGTCAGCGGAGCCCACAAGGTTTATAAAAGGATTCTAATGCTGTGTGCTAAACAGGGAGATACCCCACCCAGTCTGATATAGAGTGCAAAACGTGACTTTATTTCTCCACACTTTTCTATACAGTACCAGTTTGTTGACATGTGTTAACAGAGGGACCAAGTAAAAGAAGAAAATAACAGTTCAAGCAAAACCTCTTGGGGTTCAGTTGCTGTATTTTACTCATTATGTTTCCTCTGGGTTGATGAGAGATGTTATTTTTTCTACTCTTTCTCACCCACTGAGTGTGAAGTGACAAAGTCTGACCAGGCTGGTGGTTTACAGTCTTACAATCCAGCTGGGAGTCTGAAGGTTTTATAGGGTCAGTAATAAAACAGTGAACAGCAAAATGACTTATTTTTAACAACACTGAGTGTTGACAGCAAATATATGTCGATCTGCTTCTACTTTACTTGGATCCAGTGAAGATGTCTCTACACTCGTGCTGCTCAACAACAACCAAAATAATAAAAGTAAGGTCAGAGGTTAGACCGCGTAAATATCATACAATTTCAATTGTGTGAGTTTTTTTTTTTTTTGCTGCTCTTAAAGTTGGCCTCATGTAACTTTATGAAGTCAAAATGAAAAATTGGGATGAATTTGCAGGTCTAATTCTATCAGTAGTATCTGTTTCTTATGATGTCACTTTATCTGTAGCCTTTACAGTTTTTTTTTTTTTATATAAATATTTGTAAACATATGTGCTATATTACAGTGGTCCCCAACCATTGGGCCAGGGACTCGTACCGATCCGTGACTGACATACACCACTAGTACTACAACCTCACCGATTTTTATAGGGCTGACATTTGATGTTATCTTGTGGGTGAAATATAATTGCAGTGTTGGCCAAATTTGGCCCCTGGGCCTGAGTTTGATACTTTTGTCTACATGTTAGCTTGTTTTATGCCAACTTAATTGCTGCTTTGGCTACAATCTACAATTTTTAGACCTTTGCCATGATGACATTTATTCTTAGCTTATATTGTAAGAGGTTTTGCTGGATTTCTTTTGTTCACACTACTTATTTTCATTGTTTTGGCTTCGTCAAATACAGGTTTGAATTGAAAGGTGTTCCATCCAGTCATGTTATTACATCACTCTAGCATTAACAGTCTTTTATTCTCATTAATAAACATGAAGACCATGATGCTTTCCCCTTCATCACACAACAATCCACTGGCTCCTTCATACTGTATATATAATGTATGGGGACATACACACACACGCCCACACACTCGTGTGTGACAGTTCCCTCACTTGATCCCAGTCCGTGTTATTGCGCTCTGATAACTGTGTCACTGTGTCAGTTCCCACTGCAGGAGCTGCAGGCCTTTACAGTCAGTCACTGTGATGTCTTCACACAGAGGTTACACACAGAGTGGGTTACATCACATGCTTCACACTAACACACCATATATATATATTAAGATATAAAGACGTATTAATAAATATACTTCTGTTGTGGAACCATGTCAAAGGCAGTCACTGAGGGAGAGTTTACGTTTCTTAGTTAGTAAAAACAGGTCAATATAAGGCATAAAGTGTTTTATGTTCTACAATAAAACCTTGTTGAGTTCATTCATGTATCTTTAGCAGCTTAACTGTGCGCGGGTCACAGGGGCAGAAGTCTCCACGACTGATACCCAAATCACACTGCACCATACTGTGAGCCTTCCTGTGGGTTGTGAGTTCACTGGAAGTGGGCTTCCAAAAGGTGGGTTCCACAGTGTGGCCTGTTAACAGTGGTTAAAACAACTGCTGCTGTTACCACAATAATATCACAAATTGGAATCATTAAAGTATGTCTTTCTTTTTTTTTTATGTGGGCTTGAAAGGTGCTGCGCTCATACTGTCAGCCTTCCCGCCCTCTGGAAGTAGGCTGGAATTCACTTTGAAAATAACAGAATATAGGTTAGGCCACAACGGGTCCCAATATTGGGCACATGGATGAAGAGTTTGTTTGAACTAAGATAAAAGTTTCTAATACCCTTTATGGTGTCATCTACATGGGAAACAGGCATTGCGAGGAAAAGGCAGAAGTATAATTATAATATGAATGAATTATTTTAGGTGGACGGGGTTGGTGGGCCACATTAAATTGCTCCATGGGCCGCATCTGCCCCCCAGGCCATAGTTTGCCCATGCCTGGGTTAGATCAAGCATTGGAGAACTAAGGCTCGAGGTCCAGATGTGGCCCATTCAGCATCACAATCCAGCTCGACAAACTTTTCCTTGCAATCCTATGGATCAGGGGTTTTCAAAGTGTGGGGCGGGCCCCCCTAGGGGGGCGAGGTGCGATGCTGAGGGGGGCCCGTGTGACCCTGGGGAACATGCTTTTTTTCTACCATACTACAATAAAGTGTAATTAGACATCCTTGTAAGTTCCAGTCACTAGGTGCTGCCACCTAGTGACTGGAAGCCTATTATCCTTCAACAGCAGTGGAACCCTTATGTTCTGTGTGCCATATTGCATTGGAAGCGCCTTATCCACTGCAGCCTGCCCCATTACTGGAGAAGTATTGCTGTAAGGCAAGAGCAATAACCACTCTTTCATCACGCTGCAATAGGACAACATCTGACCGTATTCCATAATTTTCGGAATATTTTCTTGTCAGTTAGCTGTCAGTAGTTTCATAAATACAAATTTGCTACATTATTTTACTCTAGGTTTTTATTTCATGACAACTCAGTTGTTGTTTGTTTCGCTGAAGAAAATAATCAATAGACACCTTTCATGCTTCCCCATCATCCGCCACCTTTTTTTTTTCCCCACTGTTGTTTAGTCTGCATTCCTTGCATTTTCACCATGGCAGCAGCAGGAACAACCAATAAAAACAAACATGAATAATTAAAGGCTGTGAGTTTGAATCTCCCTCTGAAGCCTTTTTAATGGCACCTGGCATCCGTCCCTCTGTCCCTTTAAAACGTCCACACAAATAGAGGCCCATCAGTCTGCGGCTGTAAAACTCACACAGGGCAGCAACGAGGTGATGCTGGGAGCGGAAATGTGCGAATGGAATTGTTGACCCTCATTAGAGGGTGTCGTCATTAGTTAGACACCTCAAATGGACTGTCACAGGACGCGCAGACCGGTGGAGCTGTTCCTCCAGTGATTGTTTCTCTTGTGTGGTACGACAGCAGCACCAGTGGAGTCTCGGTGCAGGACCAGTCTGGCATCAGATGTGAGTTAACTGCAGGTCAGTCAGTGCTGCAGTGAAACCACTGATCCGTTCACAGGCCAAAGATGAAGGACAGATCTTTTATTTATGATTTTTTTTAACCCTGTAAAACCATTTGGTAAATAAACCCTGGACAGCACATTATTTTCTTTTTTACCAATGGTGTCATCCATCTGTAACCCATCCATCTGTTATGTCACAGCTTAGAAAAGTACTTCTATGTGAAAACTTTGCCATCTAGATAAAGATTTGTCCTAATTACGGCTAATCTTGAAAGTATAGCATATAACTGTTAGCATAAAGCTAACGGTTGGTAAGAAAAAACAAACAAACGATGATTTATATATTTTAAAATAGGGTATATAGAATAGTATGTAGCCAAATATGAAAAATGCACAAAACTGCATGCGAGGCAGGATAAACCGAATGGGCTAAAGGGGCTGCAGCCCTCGGCCTCACCACCAGAGGGCCTCAGGTTGCTGATGGAGTGACTAAAATGAGTGAATGATTACTTCTACTTATTTTACTCTACTTTAAATAGAGAATAAACAGGCAAAAATGATGAGTCGAAGTCAAAGCAAGGCCAGGGCCAAAGAAAAAAGAAAATTACAAGCCATAAAACGCGAGAGACTGACAGAATAACGAATGAAATCACCTAAGCTAACTAATATGTTGAGTGCAAGACTCTGCAGCAGCGGCTAATAGTGATGCAACTACCAGGGATGGACAGCAACCAATGACCCCCATTAGCCAGTCTGCAAGCAATGCAATCTCCTTGAAGAAACAAAGTGATGGTGATGGAGAAGAAGAACGAGTGGTGGGTAATAAACTGGAAAAATAAACTGGATGGAAGAGCTTGGAAATTCTGTGGCAAAAAAATCATATATTGAACTATGTTGCTTATTGTGTAGAAAGTAGAGAAGTATTCAAAACGGGAATTATAAAGTAATTCTTTTGTAATTCCCCAGTTGCAAAAGTTTGGTAAACACTTTTCTGTACCTATAGGCCACGCATATTGCCAGTTCACTTTAACGTTTGCTTTATACCGATGTGTCGGAACAGGATATTAAGGACCTCATCCTGGTAACCAGCCCCAGGCCTAAGAAAATGTTAACCCAGCTTTGCATATACCGTATGAGAATATTTACACATATGCATTCAGCATAATCTTTTACATGTAAAGGCATTTCACCTTGGGACCCCAGGTTGACACATTTATCATAGATTAACAGAGGGATTTGTTTCTTCCAGATTAAAGTTTGCTGAGTTGCAGAATCCCACAGTTTGGTTGTGACGAAGCTATTTTCCTGCAGCCTGTGCACTCCTGGCTAAATGCATGCATTTATAAGTGAGTGGAGGATTTTTTTTTTTTCCCCCTGTTTCATGCCTCAGCAGCTTCTTAACTGTAGTGATGCGAGGACAGAAAGTGGGTCAGACAGTTATCGAACTGTAACCCTCCGCATTAAGGTTCCATGGAAAACTGTGACGTATCATCAAGGAGTTTATTTAGGGAGAAAATAGAAAGGGAAAGCAAACTCCTTGTCATTGTGACATGGTGACACACTTCTGCACTTAATCCATCAGCATATTGAACAGTGGGCAGGTTTTGGGGAGCAGTGAGTGGGGACAGTGCCATGCTTAGTGGACCTCAGTGGTAACTTGGCATCTGGTGGCTTTAAACCTGGAACCCTCAAGACCCAGGCGGGTTCCTTAACCACAACCTCCTCAATGCTTTGTTCTACGTATATGTTTATCAACTCTTAGGCCGACTGCCTTTTTCTGTGATTGTATAAACAAACAGTACAATTGCAAAAAAAAATGTACATGAGTTCATAGAATACGGAGACATTAAAAGTCAAATGCATTACATCCAAGTTTAGAAGCAACATAACTGAATCATAAAAATGGTTGCCAACCTATCAAAAGTATCTTACAGCAGCTGATGAATTCATCATAACCACATTGATATTTTTTTTAATAAACAGGAAAGTTAGCGCAGTCAATCTACCATTTACCAGCAGACCAAAACGACACCAAAAATGTTACCAAACAGTAAACGAAAAAATAGGGGAAAAAACAGTACAAAAAAAGTTTTACTTTGTCTCCCAAGAGCATTGAACAAGGCCAAACATTAATTAAAATGGGAAAAAAGTTCATGAAAAAGCCAAAAAGTTTTTTTTTTTGTAAAATGGAAGGCCAGGACAACAAAAAAGTTGAAAAAGAAAGAGATAAGAACACAACCTGAATTTACCAAAGAAGCTTTAACAGCAACACATTAGTTAAGAATGAAGAATTGAAATAGGCCTAGGCCGTAGCTAAAAGTTGGCCAAGAAGATATCTTATGGTAATCCATCTCCCAGGTACAGATAAAAATTCTTGATGAATATTTCATGGCACAGTGAGATTTTTTTTTTTAAGCATTCTCTTACCCTAAAAATAATCTGGCATCTCATCTTGGCAGGATCCTTGAAATATACCCACAATAAAAAAATGTCCAAGAAGCCAAGGTATTGTTTCAGAAATAGACCCCACAAATGTAGCCATACAAGCTGCAATAACACACACAGAAACAAGGTTGAGGCTGTGTGTTTTTTTTCTTTTTTTTTTTTGGTTGGTTGCAGCTCCTCCACCTACGTGCACTTGTTTATATTTTGGCTCCTCTACGCTTCTGTTTGCATGTGAATCTGTGCTCAGGCAGATCTGCAGCCAAAAGGCAGTAGAGACGGAGGAGCCCGAAGGTGGATGTGAAGTAAAAGAACCCGACTGTTTCAGAATCCTTCTTATCCACAGACGATGCTTCCCAAATTTGCTCAACTCCTTTTTTTAAACCCATCTCCAAGTCTCCAGGGAAGATCCACTGAGCTGATCCCTGTCTGTGTCTATCTTTAGAAACTTCTACGCGACACCAAATCTTCAGACTGTGCTGTGGCGTCTGCCTGTTTTCACAGACTGAAAAATGATAGAACACACATCTGGGTGTGGAGGTGTTGCTTACTGGAACGACTTGGTTGGAAATTGATAACTCTGACATTTAGCATTACGAAATTTATGCTAAATGTCAATGGAAAAAAAATATTTATACAAATGTTGGTTAATTTTAATATGATGGCATTAAACAAACTCAAATCCCTTCATGAACCAACTGCAGAAAGAACCATCAATAGTTACTTCCAGGGAACAACTGGTTACAACTGTTAGCCCTGGTGGCGGCACCAAGACTTCTCAAAGAACACATCAAACAGGTGTGGGAAAACATTTTTAACTCCTTGGCCAAAATTAGGCATAAAATTAGAGACAGAGGCCGAGTTAAGAGCAGATACATGGAGTATTAAAGTTATGCATAAGTTCTTCTCTTCCTTTCAGTTTGTCCCTTTTTCAGGAGTTGCCACTGTGAGTCAAAATTTTCCATCTCAACCTGTCTTTTGTATCTTTCACTGTGACTCCAACTACCTCCATGTCCTCCCTCACTGCATCCATCCTCCATCTCTAGGATAATTCTTCACTGTCCCTCCTCTGAACATGTCCAAACCATCTCAATTTGGCTTCTCTTGCTTTTTTTTCCAAACCCTCCTGGCTGTGTTGTCCCTTTAATTGTGAGGTTTGTCTGTCCCTGTCCCTGCTGTCTGTCTGTCTTTCTGTCTGTTTGTGGGTTAATCAGTTTGATCACAGTCACCTGTGTCTTGGTCATTCATCTCACTCGTGTCACCTGGTGCCTTTAGTATATATACCCCTCTACCTCACTCAGTCATGGTGATGTTTGGAACTTTCTGGTATTGTGTTCCTGTATGTTGTATGAAGCTGAAGGTTAAGAGGGTTTGGACTAGTAATGACGAGATGAAGCCTCATGAAGCTTCAAGTGGTTCGAGAAATGATTCATGTCTCGAAGCTTATTGTGCTCACGACACCATCTACTGGCCAAAATTATAATCACAGGCAACTCTCTGAAGCACATAACGTGTGATGCATTGATTTTAATTTTTGTGTGTGTGTCTGTTATGACTGTTTGGAATGACTATGAGTTCCAAAAAGTGTATAATCAAAAAAATTTCTGTACATAAATTATCACATATGTGTGTAATAACATTTTGGAATGTATTATGTGTGTAAATTTGACCAAAATGGTAATATCATTATTGCAGGCCATACAATATTTTACTCTTAAACTCGACAAACTATCTCCAATCTATATAAACACTATCCAAACTCTAGTACTCTACACACTCTCCAAACTCTCAATTGACCGCAACTCTCTTTCAAAAACCTACATTTTGATTGGAGCCTGAGGGGTTTATATAGTCGAAAAAACCTCGAGGCTAACTCTCAACTAGTGATGTTACAGGATGTCCTGAGGCTTCCAAGTGTATGTCGAGCAAAGAAGGGGGCATTTCTGCGAAGCACGTATCGAGACTTCCTTAAGGGAAGAGGCCAAAATTATGACGTCCGAAGCCTCGCTGCCCGGCAGCATCACGTGAGTGCTTCGGGAAGTGGTTCAGATTTTGCTGTGAGGTTTTACAGCTATAAAAACCCCTTAAGCCCTGATCAAAATGTAAATTGGCACAAATATCAATGCATCACACATTATGTGCTTCAGATAGAGTTGCCTGTAATTATACACTTCGCCAGTAGGTGGGGTCGTGAGCACATGACGCTTTGAGATATGAAACCAAGTGGTTCGAGGCCTCATGAGGCTTCATCTCACTTGAAGCACTTTCTGAAGCAGTCAGGTGACCGAAGCACTCACGTGACACAGCGGGGCAGCGAGGCTTCAGACGTCATTATTTTGGCCCCTCCCCTAAATGAAGCAAGCCTCGATACATGCTTCGCGGAAACGTCCCCTTCTTTGCTCGACACGCTTAGCAGCGCCGGCACATTCCGTAACATCACTAGTTGGGGCTAAAGTAGCCAAAGCATTTAATAGTTATATTAAGGTGTGCAAGTATCTAGTGAAGATATGTACTGAAGTCTATCTTTGGCATTTCTAAGTTTAATTGTTGTTTTATAATAGAATTTTGACCACTAAAGAGAAGCCTCCCAATGCTGCTTTTGGGTCCAACCATATCCTCACTGACACCCAACCGTAATACTAATCACCTCATTCCTGATCCTCATCATGCATAAGGGCTAAAATACTAAAAGGCTCTCAACTCTTTCCATGCCATATATAGAGAAAATGTGGGCATCGCAGGTAAAAGGGTATACTATAATAAAACACTATAAACTTTACAAACTATAAAGACTTGGACCAGTTTGGCAGACTGGATTACAAAAATGAACAGGCAGCCGGACCCACCTATGGCCTTCATTTGCCCATGTCTGGATCATCATTTCTAGTCTGTTTACATCTGACTTTTTTTTCATTTAGCAGCCGAAACAGACACTAACATCTGGATACTGCTCATCATTCTTAGCTTCAACCTTGAAGAATACTCACCCTGACCAGATATTTAGTTAAACATGTTTTCAGCCACTTCTGTATACATGTATAGTTGTTGTTTTCAATATACAAACACTATAAATTGTTTATATTCTCTATTCTATGGCGTATTTAGTATGTTTTTCTTTAGTTTCCCCCTGAGTTGGACTAACAAAGTTCCATCTCAGATTTGTAACCTTTATTACAGTGTTTTAATTGATCTAGTTTCTGTGAAAAGCTCTTATATAACTGCTCAATATGTTTTTCAAATCACAATAAATCTTGACACTAATGGTCCAACTATGACTACTGAATTTCCAAAAACGAAAAAGATGGAAAGAATTTCAGGAACACGCCTGCTATCTAGTGGACAGTATGCGTAGGTGCAGTATATTCTTGGTGAATGAAATGAATTGGAGCACAGAGTGTAAAGGACTAATGACTAATCGTAACATTGTCTCATTTAGTGTTTTGTATTTGTGGTTTATTCAGTCGTAAAATGATTTTCTTTTATAGGTTGGCTAATTATGCCTCTTTAATCATAGTACCAGGCTGTGCTGTGATTCAGTATGAGGAGCCTGGGAGACAATGTCTTCATTACATGATGTACTCCACCACTAGATGGCGACGCTGTGCATCAAAGGGAAAAGAATGGGTGCATTGTTCTGAATATAGCTAACATTCTACACTGCACACACCGCAAATACACATGCTCGCAGACTGCCTGTAGGTGGCGTCGGTGTGTTGTGCGTCATATGATTCAGTCTGGCGCAGAGCCAGCGCACAGGCAGCAGGGCCCCCGCTCGGAGAGGAGGACCCGTATCTCCGTCAACGCCAGCAGCCAGGGCCCCATTATCTCCAACAGGCAGAGAGAGAGGAGAGAGGGGAGGCGTATCCTTTCCCCCCTACGTGCACTCCCCACCTCCACCACCACCACCACTGCCTCCTTCAACACACCACACCGCCCCGACCTCTCCGTGCACACAAGTACACCAAAGAAACCTGCTCCAGAAACCCGCCGACCGCCGCCCCATCCTCAGCCCGGGAGACCTGCACCAACGCCCGGCGCGTCGTGCGTCTCGGTCGCCTCGGAGGAATCCGTTATTATTGACAGAGTCCGTATCATTATCACCACCTGGTGGGGTCGTGCGTTCATGCTGCCCGCGGCATCACCTCACCACTGACAGTGAGGGTGCCAGCCGAGAGGAGAGGAGAGGAGGAAGGAAGGAAGGAGAAAGAAGGCGAGGAAGAGTAGAGGAGAAGGAGAAGGAGGAGTGGACAGGAAAGGGAGGGAGATCACCAACGCCGAGACAAGAGGACAGTGTTTGACAGACAACGGGATCCACAACTGAGTAAGTCGTGATTTGTTGACCGTGCCTCCGCTGTTGTCACTCTTTTTTTTATTATTATTTTTATTTTTACTCGTGCATGCAGACGCATCCACGGCGGGGGCGCGCTGCATTCAAGCTTCCAATCGACCCCCCCCCACGTCTTGGCAGCATCTTTTTGCGACAGACACGCGGGTTGGAGATACACAAACTGAAAATGAAGAGAAATTAATCGGGATATTCGGAGCGTTTCCGCTGCCGTTTAACAGGTTAGGAGGCTGCAGTGACGCTACGCATCCTCGCAGGGGGAACAGACTGTTCGCCCTCCGCTCCCCCGCCCCCCCAAAAAAGAACAGGAGTGCTCACATGTCCGTGCTTTTATTTTGGGCGGAAAAATGGCTGCTGTGTGGTTATTATTATGTCATGTCAACATCCTCCCGCGGAGCCGCTGTAGTGGTGTACACTGATTCAGCCAGAGTAGGACAGGTGTAGCGGCGGGAGGACATGTTTACTCCTCCCGATGCTCCATCATGTTCCATCGATCTGTTTGTGAAACCGGGTGTTTTCAGGATGTCTCCGTCTGACAGACTGGATGCTCCGGTGGCGCCAGCTGCACAGAGATGCTGCTGACTGCACCGCTGCTTGTAGATGGGTGGATGGATGGATGGATGGGTGGATGGAGGGAGTAGCATCGTTGTGATCATGGTGATTGTGATGTGAGCAGCCCACTCCAACATGGCGCGAGCGGGAGCTGATAAACCTTAGCTGTGGCTGACTCCTTGTCTGGAGCTGTGGTCTCTGCTGCTGCCTGTGCTGGCAGTTTGTTGGAAGTCTACAGCATTTCTGAACCTTCTTCTAAACATCTCCATCTCCCTCTCTGTGATGCTGCATCCTTCAGCCTAACTTGTTTCATGCTGTTTGAGTGAGGATAACTTTTATTGCACTCATAGGGTTTTATGCAGGGGTTTAAACCAGTTCGAGCAATAATGCTTCGAATTAAAGTCATTCGCCGCTTAAAAAGTCTATGGTTGTCAATGGGTTAGGAAAAGAGTTTTAACAATCACTGGTTTAGGGTTCTACCATGACACTGACACTCCTGGACCGTTTAGAACAAAAAATATTGTTCATTTTAGGAGACGAGTGACTTTGATTGTGGGCTTTACAGGATTTGTAAAGAACAAAATGCAACAGTTATAACTGGTTACCAGTATTTCTATTCCGGAACCACAACAAAAATATGTTACTGGTTTTGTTTCTGTTCCAAGTAAAATGCCAAAAGTTTCTGGGTTTCATTCCTAGGACCTGTTTGAAGGTTTTATGTGTCCCAAAAATATTTTTTCTACTTTTTCAGTGCTTTTCAAACACCAAAATCATTGTTTCCATACTCTTATGTCACAGGTCTGCAAAGACTGACTTTCGAGATATGGCAAACCCACACTCTCAAGCCCCGCTAGGAATATTACACTTGTTGAGTTCTACTTAAATAATTATTATTTCTTTTCTATATAAAAAAAACTATACGTCTCATAGACAGACAGACAGACAGACAGACAGACAGATAGATAGATAGATAGACAGACAGACAGACAGACAGACAGATAGATAGATAGATAGATAGATAGATAGATAGATAGATAGATAGATAGATAGATAGATAGACAGATAGACAGATAGATAGATAGATGCAAAACTGGTCAGCGGGCAGGATGAGGAGGTCGAATTGCCCCTTGGGGATAAATAACGTTTTTTTGAATCTTGAATCTAAGATAACTGACATGTAGAAGTTGTGCACAAAGATTAGAGAGCAGAACCACATCTGGTCCTCGGGCCTTAGTTTTGTAGTCTTGTCTAGATTTTAGCTTTCTTTTTATGTATTTTTTCCTTACGTGGTCATCAGCTGACCTTTATGTGTGTGTATGTATATTTAGTTGTGTCTAACTCAAAGCATGTGTATCTAATATGGATTGTCAGTGAGTGGACAGCCTCCCCTCTGAGTCTCTGTGTTGTTCCATCTCCTGGTTCTTTCTGACTCACAGAAGAAGCTGAAACGTTTCATAGGCGTCGGAGCAAAACGGCTTCATCTCTAAGGCTTTGCCGGATAAACACAAGTGTGATGAACTGAATTAGCAGGGCCCTTAAGTGAGGTGCGTTTTATGTCACTGAATTAGTTTTAATGATCCCAGGAGGGGCAGATGGTTCTCTTTATTTTTACATTATCATCGTTATTATCACACCTAGGCCGACTACAAGTCAAGCTCCCATGTTTCTGCTTCTATCCCTAAAAGCTATAGTAAAGTTTGATCGCAGCAGGTAACGGCAGAATCAGACGGAGGGCGTGTTTTTGTTTTGGTCTGACTCTATTGTCTGTGTCCTGTCTCATGAACCGATGAATATGTCATTGTTTCCAGGAGCAGCCAGTGCAGGGTGATAGTAGTGGGAGCGCACAAATGCAACACGTAAACGGCAACGTCACGACTGTGAGTGTGAGAGTCCTTAAAAGAAAACTGATTAGAGGACAGTTGTGTGTGAGTGTTTTTAACAATTTGGATTTTTTAACCGAGTGTTAAGATTTGAGAGGATAAACAATCAGTGCAGAGGAAATAATTAGTGGACTGACCTGTGTCGGTGGTGTGTTAGTTGCACGTGTCTGTTAGTGTTTATTGCCCCGTCTGTGCTGTTGTTGTTTTGTAGGAGAAAGACCTGCCAGGCCTCAGTCTATGGGTCTGTCTGGTGAGGGTCTTTGTCCGGTTCACTGCTCTATGTCGTGTCAGCAGCTCACGCTGGAGCCGACTACCCTCGTCCTGTTCACCCAGACAGGACTTTGGTGAAGCCTTGTGTCTGTGCGTTTTTATCGACAGTACAGACAAATGGATCTGTTTACGTGGGGGACTAATATTGGGAATCGTTTCATATAGCTGATCTTTCTGGGCTATGATCAAACAACCGAAGGAGAGTCTGATTTATTCTTACTTTTAAGGATTCTATTTAGAACAGACTTGTGCAAACTAAGGCACAGGGGGCCGGGTGCGGCCCGTTCAGGTTAGTAATCTGGCCCGCGAAACTTCTCCAAATTATGTAATTGTTTGGTATTGGCTTTATATTTCTTTTCTTCCTGAAGAACTTACATTTCCCCTATATATGGTATAAAGCAGTGCTTCCCAATCTTTTTCTGTTACGCCCCCCTAGCAAGAAGAAAACAATTCGCGCCCCACCGCCCTACTCTCCTCCGCAACTATAAATAAAAGCATTTGTCTATAAAATAGTTATAGGTACTAGGGCTGGGTTAAAAAAATCGATTAATCGATTTTAATTGATTTTTTTGTTAATAGGACAATATCAATTCATAAATCCAAAAATCAATCTTTTTTTCCTTCTTTTCCCAACAACTTTACATGAGCTCATGCACCACAGGTGATTACGTATTTACGTGGTTACGTGCAAGTTAACACTCGCACGTAAAACAAATGATGGATTAATATGACTGCCTTGAGTAAATTTGTGATGGAAATAAATGTAAAAAAATACATTTTTTATTAGCAAATGGATTAAGTTTCAATTTTAGCTTTAATTCTTCTGAGAATAACATTGGTACCGAACTATAATTAATATAACAAAAACTGAATTGAAAACCGAAGCGAATCGTGAATTGAATCGAATCAAACCCTTGTGAATCGAATCGTGAGCTGGGAAAATTCTTAATACTAACAAAGGGAGATGTATCAACTAATGTTACTTCATAATACACTGTTTATTGTTTTGGTGTGTTATGTCAGCTGAATAAAAAAAGCCAAGAAACAATTAACTTGACCAGGAACTAGGCTAGATATTAAAATATAACAAAGGCTTAACAATGTGAGCTTCAGCATCTTTGAAAATAAATAATTCCAGGAAGTTTATAGGATTTGAAGCTTAAAAACAGCTCGGGCAATAGGTAAAAAGTAACTAAATAATAAAAATCTTCATTTTAGCTTTGACACGTCAAAACATTTACAGATAAACTAAATTAGGATTAAGTTGCTTAAAGTTTTGCAAAAAGCAAAGGAACAATTGTGGTGTTTCAGCTGTGGTTAGCGAAAAAACAACAAAAATATTTAAAACTGAGCTAAATGCCCCTAATGTAATGAGCCCCAATACCAACAAACATACAGTATTACCTAAAGGAAAATAGAAGTACTTTACTGATCATAGGCAGGGAAATTACAGGAGTAATCCTTAGGAGGAGGATAAAAAAATATTAACACCAAGCACTTTCCAGTGCAGTACTGTTGCTTTAAAGAACATACATGCACTCATTCACACACACTCACCCGCAGCGCCTGATAAAGGGGCGTCTAAGTGACATCAGAGTGTTGCTGATATCAGAAAAGCTGATTTGGCTCCAGTCCGTCTCCATGGCCCTGCACACACACGTACGCAAGATATCAGCCCAGTCACCCCAGTAACACCACAGAAATGAGAGCAATCGTACAATTCATAACTAAGTTGTATAAAAGCACACAGTTTGAGTCCCCTGCTGAGTCCCCTTAAATCCTACACAGTCTGGGCAACAACACAATTTGTTTTTCTGGGCCTAGACCCCCAAGAAAGAAGATCAAATAAATAAAAAAAAAAAACGTTCTGTTTCTTTTTTGTTACATAACACTGCCAACAAACAAGCAAAACCAAGATTCTCATACGAAGAAACAACCCTCAGGCTCAGGGACTCATTGGCTGAGTTTGCACAATTTCACAACTACTGATCTCATTAACATGAACTCCATTCACAGTGGGGAGATGTTGGCAGATGAACACAGGGCAGCCTTCAGTGGCCCGAGGATCATTTTCTCCAGCACCAGCAGAAGAGAGACAACGCACCAACAGGGTTTAGGATCAGCCTTAAAGGGGCTAGTGATTCACTTTAGGCAGATTTAATATAAAAAAATAAAAATTTAAGTTAATGTCAGTTTGTTCTTTGAATTTTCTGACAATAAAAGACTTAAAGTTTCAAAAAACAACGTTTTAATAAACAAATTAGCACAAGATTAAGTTAGTGAGCCATGTGGACAAATTTGAATGGATTAACTAAATTCACTTATTATTTATCTTTTGTGTTTTTTGAGTGGAATGTCTTTGGCCTTTATTATGGCTCCTAAGTAAAGCCAATCCACTCAGATGTTTTTCATGTTCCAGTTTATAATGTTATCGTGTTATTGGAAGAAAAAAACCGTACGTACTAGCATGGGTGTGGTTTGCGTGCTACAACTAACCAAGTTTGGATTTTACAACTATCCAAAATAAAACAAAACCCTTGGAATTAATTGGAAACAAGTATCTGCTGTATCAGAAGAATTGATTAAAAAGCTGTGTTGGTGGAGGATCTGGATCAAACCAAAATACCAATATTACGTTAAACCTTATTTAAGGTTAAAAAAGCCTGAATAACACTTTGTAGGGTGATGTAAATAATGTTTAAAGACTTAGTCAATCAAACTCAGAAACACTGACTATAAGACTCCTGTGGAGGAGCTGGTGTATTGACAGCTGCTTCATCCCCTGTACAGAGTTGACAGTGACACCACGCCTGTATTTAGTCGGCAATTAAATCAAATTTTCGTGCAAATTAGATTCTTCTCCTCACTGTCAAATGCAAACTATGAAATCTGATTTGTGCTCCCTGTTGTGACGTTGGAGGGTGATTCGTAGTAAGACTTTAAATAAGATTTGGGAAATTACTACTGGGGTTCCAGATTTAATCATGTATGAGTTCCAAATGGGTCAGCAGCGTTTTTGCCAATTTTTTATTTACAGTTTCATTAGTTCTATATATCCATAAATTGTGCATGCAACAGTTTAATTTTGTTTTACTGGTAATGTATTTACATCTAAGCCAAGTTTGTTTGTTTTGGGGAGAGTTTTTATCAAATATTGCACAGGCAACACTGGAAAACAAACTAAACTTTAGGTGTATATCTGTTTTTAATTATCTGGCTTCAAAAGGTTCTCTAGTTCTAAAACAAGATAGTTTTAAAAACCCAGAGGGTTGCAGGAAAAAAAAAGAAATGCAGTTCAACAGTGGTTCTCAACTGGTCTCACTTTTGGACACACATTTTCATTGGTTATTTTCATTGGTCATTAAGTCGCAACCCACTCTCATAGAATTCAAACCAAGCAAATTAATTTTCCATAAAAAAAAAAAATGTCAAATCACTTCTTTTAGCATATTCCTTTTATTCAGTGGAGTGTACCTTTCAAATTAAGAGATTTTTTTGAATAAAACACATGTTCACCAGCAGATTTACACCAGCTATCCGCAACCCATTCAGTAAAGGTTCACGACCCACTTTTGGGTCGGCACCCACCAGTAGAGAAACACTGCAATAGAATATGTAGTGGCTCACAGCACATAAAATATAGTTAAAATGCTTATAAAGGAATATGCTGCTAGACACCCATGACTTTTTAACCCTTTGTAGAAAATACGACCTTCTCTTAAGAGCAGAACCCGGTAACAGGTAATGGTCTGTTGGAATCTTAAACAACACACTGATTCCAGAATGACAAGACTGTAATAAACATCAACTATTACCGCCATCATTACTGTGGGGCAGGCCAGTCTGATCTTGTGGGCACGGTGATGGATGCGGCCAATTAGCTTTCGCTGACCTCGCCACTGCTCAGAAACCATTTATGTTGTGCTTGTAAAAATCAGATCAGTTCATTCTACTTGAGGAAAATACATTTGCATTACAGGAACTTCTTCTGTTGCCACTGTGTGCAGGAAGATTATAAAATCAACCGGAGGAGAAAGTGAAACTGAAGCAGCATTGACCAGAATACAGGGATAAATGAGAGTCTTCTGGGCTCTGAGAAGAGAGACTGTTTGATAACGTGATGCACTGCCTTTACCTTCACTCTGTGTGTCCCTATTTCTATTAATGTCTCACTCAGGAACACACAGGAATTTTCCCTGCCTAGGAAAATAGCATAGAAAGTCAAAGTTCCTCTTGTGTTTTTCTGTGAGATGACATCACCTACTCACTGCACTTTCACGAGAAAACAGAACAATAATAAAAATCATTGAGAAAAACATGCAGTTGCTAGGAGTTGTTTTCTGTTAGTTGTTTTCTTCAGACTTTTTCTTTCTCGTTAATCCTTTTGAGGATAGTTTACAGATTTGTGTTATAGTTTGTAACATTTACACATATGTTGTTGTTAACAGTAAAACACGAAAACGTGTGAATGTGTGTGCGCGCGTAGAATGCCTCCAAGATCTCATGATGATCATCAGCTACAGGTTTTGCCAAGTCATTATCAAAAGAACCATTGAAAACAGCAGAGAGAGAAAGATGCCATTTCAACACTCAACACTCACATTAAACATGCGGTTAACTGTCACAAACAAACACACACTCCATAATTTCCCAAAGGAAACACTCCTGTAGGATTAAGAAAGTTCTATCCATCTATCTACTCTGCTTGTAGCTTGATTTATTTTTCTAACAAACAAGTTAAAGGTCTCAAGAAATATAATATCTATTCATAAAATGTAAATCTCCTTAATGCCAGTTTCAGAGGATCAATCACAATCCAATAATATATTCTTCTTTTCCTTTCGGCTTATCCCGTTTTTCAGGGGTTGCCACAGCGAGTCAACAATTTCCATCTCACCCTGTCCTCCGCATCCTCAACTCCAGCTCCAACCACCTCCATGTCCTCCCTCACCACATCCATAAATCTCCTCTTTGGCCTTCCTCTTCGTCTCTTACCTGGTAGCTCCATGCCTAGCATTCTTCTCCCAATATAACCACTGTCTCTCCTCTGAACATGTCCAAAACCAGTCTTTTTTTTAGCTTTTTCTCCAAACCTTCCTGTCTATGTTGTCCCCCTGATTACATCGTTCCTGTAAACCTTTCCCTTCACCTTAGCTGACTCTCTTCTATCACAAATCACCAATAATATTTTCAATATATATAATATTCATGTGGAAATTATGTTTAGCTGTGTTTTTCCTTAACTAAACTACAAACTTCTATGTAGGTTATGAGTCACCCAGGTCATTTAATCCTGGATAATAACTTTGAGGACAATTGGACATGGTAGGTTTTTTTGAAGACGTTTTACCTCTCATCTAAAGAGGCTTCTTCAGTTGTCACTCCACCGTTAAAATGAAAGGAAAGCAAACTCATTGTGATTGTGACAACAAAATGTGACCTCTGTATTTATCACCAAAGTGAACAGTGGGCAGCTTTGAGCACCAGGGAAGCACTGAGTGGGGACGGTGCCATGCTCAATGGTAACCTAGCAGTTGGTGGGTTTGAACCTGGAATCCTCCAGACCCCAGTACGGTTCCTTTACCACCAGGCCATTACTGCCCCTATCATCTAGAACTGACAGGTCGGCCTCTTGGATGGGAGGTGAATAACTTCAAGAAATCTACTATGTCCAAGTGTCCTCGAAGAAATTATTTTGCACTTTGCACATGCACTTTGTTAAAAAAAGATCTGACATTTGTGATTCTTAAAGTGATTTTTCAAAAAAGGTAGCAATGTATGGACTGATTTTAACAAGAAAATTGTAATTATCATAATCAATTATTTATTTTTAGGGCCTAACGGCTCAGACTTGAAACTCCACGGTTCAACTCCTGGTTAGGGCAGTTGTCTTTTATAGGGTGAGGTACAGTGTGGTGCAAGGTGATTTGGATAAGAGTTATGGAAACTGCTGCCCGCCAAAGGGGTAAATAATAAGTGGGTGAAGATGGATATAAATATCATTAGGATTCAGAATTTCTAATCTAAGAGCAGATTAGAAATCAAAACATGGACAGAGCTAAAAGGTTTGGTTAAACATTTGTTTAACACACGAGTCCAGTCCATGCTGGCTGTTTATTAACCTCAGACCAAACTAAACTTTTGACTGAGAGATCTAATGAACCTGTTGCACCATCACAAAAAGGAGCAGAAATCTATAAAACACTGTTTGTGCGGCATTCATGATAAAACACACCACAACTGCTTTGCTTTTTAGTGAAAAGGCTACAGACAATTACCTTTTTTGCTGGTATGAAAAGTAATGGTGTGCCCTAAAAGCTTTTCATTTATTGTCCACCTGACACCTCTTATATGAAATATTATTTTTTCCTCTAGTATCATAAGCAGTCAGACCAACAATCGCATCGTTTTAGTCTCTGGGGGTCATAAAGTGATGACTGAATCTTCTGCCAGAAGAGGAGGCACTAGTGTGGGCTAATGGTTCCTGCATTAATGTTGGGAAGCTGCTCTAATAATTCAAAAGCATCAGCCTTACTATAACAGGATCTGTGGAGTTTGCTGACTAACCTGAAGTGGAGAGACCACACCAGGACATGAGAGGCTGTAGATAGAAATCCATACCATGGAAATGGTGTATGTGGCGTTTTGTGCCAGCGCTGGTAAAAGCAGCATTGTCAGCAGGTGAAATTGATGCTAATGCTGTTTACACTGAGTGCTAAAGAGGTTTACAACCTCTCATCAGACTAATATAATCATTGCATATCTGTTTGTGACTATTAGCTCTGCTTTAATAGCTAACAATTCCATTTAGCCACTACAGGACACAAAGAGTCAACAATTACAGGGGAGATAAGAAAAAAAAGCAAAAATAACAGCTACGCCTCGTGTGAAACTTTGGTATTGTGATGTCTCCGTTCGCCTGGTTTGCACTGGATTTCTAGCGTCTTTGCGACGCAAACTGGCAAGCCAGTCTCTGCAAGGTGAGGCGGGCAGTGGTGGCCTAGTGGTTACGGAATCGAACTGTGGTCCAAGAGTTCCAGGTTTAAATCCATCAACTGCCAAGTTACCACTGAGGCCCACTAAGCATGGCACGTCCCCACTCACTGCTCCCACTGTCCACTACTCAATTTGGTGATGGGTTAAATACAGAGGTGGATTTTTGTTGTGTGCAGTGGTGTGATGTTTGATTTCCTTAGGTTTTTATAGTAAAACGTAGACTGAGCGAAACTTCAATCTATTATACATTCTATGTATGTATCTTTTTTTTAATAGTTTATGAAGAAAAAAACATTGAAATTGTAATATTTCTTTTTAAAATATTTTATGGCAGAGTTTACAAAGGGGGATCCTGGCTAGATGCTAGTACTGTTTGGGGGAGGGTAGGAGTTTAGCATTGAAAAGTTTGTGAAACCTCTAGTCCAGTTGTTAAGGCCAAGACATTGGGTTATGTCAAGGCTTAACATTAAAGCTGGAACATTTCCTCTGTAAAAACAGTAGGGTTGCTCAAGTGTGTCAAAGTGGGAGGATTGACCTTTTCTTCTGGCGCAGATTAAAGATTCAGTTCTCTTTGTCGAGCCATGTTCTCGCTGTAAATCCAAGCAACAACCGGCGGTGCTAGGCGCTTTGAATGTAAATTCGTTTGCCATGGTTGCTGGAAGCGTGCTCCAAAAATGTCTGTGCTCCACACGACTTGGTCTGCTGCTTTGTTGTTGGGTCGTAACGGGTAATTAGTCCTAATTATTAAGTCATCTACAAGTTATTTTGAAGGAGGCAAATGCAATTTTTTCTCTCAGTTCAGAGTGAAAAGAAGGAATGAGATCTTTTTCAAGGAATGTGCTCACGTCAAGGTCGTTTTAGACCAGAAGACAGTGTTAACTGTGGGTAAATGATGACATTCTGGATAAAAAGCTTCTGCTTGTCTGCAGAAATAATCACATCTGACAAAAAAAAAATCCTCTACGTCAGAAATCACATTTCCTACATGACCTCCTGTTGCTACTGTGATACCTTCATCTAAGGCCCCTTTACATACCTGCCTTAAACTACACTACAAATCTAGTTTGTCTTTGGGCTGGGTCAGAAAACTGTATTGTCTCTAGTAAACATGCACAAAGATAGAAAACAAAACTCCATAAGAAAGATGAGCTGTGAGCAAACTTAAAAACTGAATTGTGTTAGGCCAGTATGTTACACACACTGCTAATGTTGTGGCATTCACCCACAAATGTCTAAAAGGCTATAACACAGCGACATGTCACCGTCTTCTTCCATTCCTTTCGGCTTGGCCCTTTTTTCAGGGTTTTTTTTTCACAGCGAGTCAAAGTTTTCCATCTCCCCCTGTCCTCTGTATCTTTGACTCTAACTCCAACTACCTCCATGACCTCCCTGACTGCATCCGTCAATCTCCTCTTTGTCTCCTACCTGGTAGCTCCATCTCTAGGATCATTCTTCTACCAATGTATCCACTGTCCCTCCTCTGAACATGTCC
>JAFBJS010000611.1:153266-163958 GCA_016785265.1 Paraplagusia blochii | reverse complement strand
CTGACCAATAGAATGGCTAGGATTCCATCATCAATAATGCAACTATATTTGATTAGGAAATATTTTCTCAGTGAAGACAACAACAATAAACTCAAAATGAGTCAATGAAACAAGATTCTAACTTTTTACACCGATCTGGTAGCAGAAAATTATAGGCTGTGTGCACTTGAGAAATCCGTGTTGTGCCTATTCACAGATAATTTGGGTAGGAAGATTTTATAGGTAGGAAAATATTTCAGAACACCGGAAATGTACTTTAAACAAGGGATATTTATCTGCCACAACTTAACGACCAGTCCGTGGAAATAGTACGAGACATTTAACCGGTCCGAGGCGCAAAAAAGATTGGGGAACACTAGTCTAAACATTCTATGACTGAAGGTTCCATCCATTATTTTATTGTTTAACTCCTTATAGTTAAACAATAACACAAAAAGGTAATTTTTTATGAAATGAAGATTGAGAGATGAAGAAACTGTCGTGTTCACCTCTGGGATCCACAAGGCACAGCTGACATGGACCCACTTGGTTCCGCTGCGAGTGGGTTTCATAGCTCCGCCCTTCTTGGGACACAGCTGACATTTAGGCAGAATGCCCAGAGCACAGATCCTGCACAACCAGCTGCCTGTGGGGACCTTCTGGATGCCATAACAGGCCTGGAGAGGAACAGGAACAAAGACAAGTCAGATCCTCAAGTCCTTCAACTTTTTACTTGATCTGCAACTAGAAATATCTTCACCCAATCTATGAACCACCACCAGCAGAACAACGTTCTAACCAATCCTGTGAAGAGCGTCTGACCTGGTGAACACAGATGTTGCACTTGTCACAGAACACCATCTCGTTGTTGTCCTCTCCGTCGGGCGACTGACACACATCGCAGACCACGTCCTCGTCGTACTCGATGCCCAGACCTTCCTCCGTCTCCATGGCGTGAGTCATGTTCTCATAACAGCGGTGCTCGAACTCCTCCATCAGCCTCTCCATCGTCATCTCATCCAGCTGCACCATGGCTACAAAACCAAATGTCAGAGAAGATCAGTCTGTGGAGCTGCTAGATTAAAAGTTCCCGCTTGAACTTTCAGCCTGTCACGTGTTTAGACACCAACCCATGGCTGCGAACTCCTGGTTGATGATCTGCAGCCAGGCCACGTCTTCGTGGTCCAGGTCGTAACGACACATCCCTTCTGCTAACGTCCGTATGTCGACGTAGCCTAGCGCCTCGGCCCCGGACGTCCTGATCAACTTCTTTGGTCGGATGAACATGACTTCACTGCCTTTCTCTGCTAAAACCCTGCAGCATAGAACAAGAAAGTGTTGAAGTTTGGACGGGATATAAAGAAATACCATGTGTTGTCCACTGAAGTGATCCTCCTGCTGTGCTGTTACCTGGTGACAGGCTGTGGGATGGACTGGGGACTGACAGGGACCTGGACTCCCTTCTCCCACTCCTGTCTCCACTGATCGGCCAGGATGTAATAGTCCTCAGGGTTTAGAGAGTGTGAGTCGTGCACCTTCATGGCTGTGATCAGATCAGTTCTGAAAACCTGAAGGCAACACAGAGGACAGCAGTTGGACAAAAGTTTGGGAAAAATACACACAATAATGAAATGTGTCCTTAAGAACAGGAACATTTTAGATAGATTGTAGTTAAAGAAAAAAAATGTTATACATGAAAAACTTCTTTTGCAAAAACACAGATTTAAAATCAGCCTACTTAATGTTTATGTTTTTATTAAACATATGTTTTTTTTAATTTTTTTTTATTATTAATTCATAATTGATAAACTGTTGTTTTTGTAATGTTATAAGACAAACATTTTCTCCTCCATGACTGAGCTTTTCCTTCCTTGTTTACAGAAGCATTTGAACTGTGATCATTCAGTCAGCTGACAGAAACAGCCAATCAGAGGCTGGCACAGTTGTCTGGTTCAAACTGATTGGCCAGTTTACTGGCTCAGGTGAAACTAGATAATAATCCAGTGACTGCATATTACTGTAATATGAAACTGAACAAACAGAATAAAATGCTTGTCCTCTATTTGTCCTCAGAGAGAAAGTGAAACCGTTCCTTCTTCTTACCTCAGAGGGTTTCTGTCCAGTTCCCCTCCTCGGCTGTGATGAATGTTGGGACCAGCAGGTGGAGCTACCTGCAAAAACGCCGTGAGTAGAAAACAACCGTGAACTCCTGGTCTCTGTTGAGACTAGATGTGTGGTAATAAAAATCAAACTTATATTAATCCAATAAAAGAGGAAATAAATCAGTCCATCAAAAGAAAGACAAAAAGAAAAATACAACACAAAATAATGGGGTCAAACAGATTTAAAAAAAAGATTTACTTGTCAAAACAAGCACAATAAAATGTTAAGCCTCACAATAGACTGTTTTAAAGTTTAGATAGTGTCACTCCTTTACACACTTCAAGCTTGGACTTAGATGGACCTACATCTCAGTGAAGTGGATGACTCAGCAGCAGGATATATATATATATATATATATATATATATATAGATAGATATACACACACACACACACACACACACACACATTACACTTACTTCCATTGTCAGACTCATCACTGGAGCTGGGATGCCTGCTCCTCTTCATTGTTGCCCGTCGTAGGTGAACCAGCGTAGGAACTCTATAAAAAAAAAAAAAAATTTAAGGAACGTATTCTAAAGCTGACAATGTGACTTGTTTTCAGTAGGTTAAAAGTATTTTACTATATTTAAATGAATGATGTCACAAATAATTTAGACAGACATCAGTATCAGAAATAATAATAATAATAATAAATCTTCTTAGTTGGAAGAATCTCAGACTATATGGCTGCTAGAAACAATCAAACCGGAAAAGCTTAAGGGTTCAAAACATAAAAACCTCTTTTAACTTATATCGAATCGTCCTCCCCTGGTTGGTTGAACCTCCAGATTCATAAATATTTTTATTAAATGATCCATGTGGTTCATGGATCATTTAAAATGTGTCCTATTTTTTAAAGGCTATTAAGAATGCTGGTATGTAAGGATCTCTGTTTCTGAATGTTTTAATACACAGGCGTCAAACTCAGGCCCGGGGCCAAATTCTGGCCAGCGAGATAAAATCAAATGTACACCATAGTTGGCCCACCAGTATGTGGACCTTATATACTGTCAGAATTCATTATATCAATAATGTAGGCTTCTTGTTAAAGCACATACATTTTACATTAAAAAATTACCTGGAAAGACAACAAAGAGACAAGATAAGAAACAAAAACCACAGATGTGTGAATTATTTCTAATTTAATTTCTTATGTGTTGATAACATTAAGCTTTGGTTGTTCCAGATTTAATGCTTTCATGGGAAAAAACAATATTATATATCTGGATAAAAGGGAAAACATGCACGTTTACAGTTACTTTTTCTATGTATATTGAGTATATAAGGTCCACATACTGGTGAGTTCAGCCCGAGACTTCATGTCGGTACTAAATTCTGGCCCACGGTGAAATTGTGTTCGACACCATTATTATAATGTATACAATAACAACATTAATGCGAACACAACCAAACACTCGCCTTATGTTTAACCGACAGCCACGGTACCTCGGTCGTATTCTCTAACACACGTACGTACGCAAACACCGTGAGCGAGGGAGAAAGAGGACGTAAGAGGGCGAGAGAGATGACAACAGAAGTTTCCACATGCAGCACACAAACAAAAAAAACTCTTCCCTCGCTTCCTCTCAGCTGTTATCGCCCCAAGACCACAGAGGACACGAACACCACATCACTAATAGTTTAGTTTAACATTCATGGTGCGTTCAGGGACATAACAGCGAGCCAACAGACGCGGTTGAATTTGCGACGTCCGTTATTTAAAAAAAATCGCATTTGAGAGAAGCTAAACTAGCGGCTAACTGTAGTAAGTAGCAATTTAATATTAAATAAATTCACCCCGTGTTAACA
This sequence comes from Paraplagusia blochii, assembly GCA_016785265.1. Taxonomy (NCBI): domain Eukaryota; kingdom Metazoa; phylum Chordata; class Actinopteri; order Pleuronectiformes; family Cynoglossidae; genus Paraplagusia; species Paraplagusia blochii. The sequence goes on along the minus strand of JAFBJS010000611.1, from coordinate 160,006 downwards.
AAACAACCACATGTGACAGGGATATGTTCTATTCACATTATAAGATATTAGGCAACGTTAAAACAACAAAATCCTGAAATCCCGCTAATCTGGAACGCTAATCAACTAGTTCTGTTATGCAACGTGTGGGCCCACCCACCCACTTCGTGCGCCCTCGGGCAAATATTAATCATTGGGAGTGAAATAAAATTCAAAAACAACTTATAAGCAATTGCAAATAATTTCGTCAAACTTTATCAAGTTGCCGCGGTTATAGATTTAATACGTACCATGTACGTATAGCTGACGTTGTTGGTTAGCATGAGCAGCTAAGACCAATCGCGTCTGAAACCCGAGCTCTTCTGCGCTTGCGCGGCAGGATGACGAGTTGCTTTTTCCGGCAGTGGGTGGCTACGTCGTGTTCACGTACGCGCATTAAGCTCGGACATTTAAAACACAAGGCAAAGCTGACGTTTCAGTATGAAATGTGAAAACGGTTTGGAATGAAAATATTTGAAACACTATAAAATTTTAAATACAACCTCTTTATTCAACTTCAAATTACCACAACCAATCAGAAAATAATTTCCTACAATGTCTATTGACTTTCGAACAGACGACAAGTTGTCTTCATGAAATAACCTCGCCCGATAAAGAATTCACGTAAATATACCATATTTCACAGTGGATTCAGTTTTCGCTGTTTTTCCGTATTGATAATAAATGCCCCACTAATGTTCAAAAACAAAATTCGAAGCTTACGTTACCGTATAGAATATACAGACAGTTTGGAATGAAAGTATTTGTTCCGACTATAACATTTCATATACACCCCATTTCTTAAACTTCAAATTACTATATTCAATCAGAAAAACCTACAAATGTCTATGGACTTTCCGACAGAAGACAAGATTGTCTTCGGAAAACTCGCCCGTTAAAGAATTCACGTAAATGTGTCATATTTCACAGTGGATTCCGTTTTCACTGTTTTTCCCGTTTGATTTTAAACGCCTCACAATTGCTCATGCGCAGAAGGTAAAAATGCGACAGGAGCCGTTAGCTGGATGCTAAAAGCAACGTTTCAAACGTCAAGTCGAGACTGATGTCATTTTCTATGTATTTAAAGATTCTATATACCATTCGATTACAGTTGTGTTCACTATTTAAGTTGAAACATTGATATCAGTGGTCAGTTTGCCCTACATGTGTCTAAGAACGGGTTAATAGCACTGTTCCCATAGAGGGTGACTATTTTGTTTTGCTGGTGTAGCGTTCGTCAACAGCGCGTAGCCACTGGCTCCACAGCTCAACATTTGGCGCCATTTTGAAATAACGATGTTGCGCTTTCCACGCACACTAGTTGAGATACAGCACACATAGACGCGTAAATAGATGCGGATATAGGGTGAAAAAGGCTGGCGGTACATACGCAGAGAGTCAGGATGAACACAGTGTCTGTCTGATTGTTTGAGAAGGCGCACTTTCCCCCGCCTGTTCCGCTTGACCCGCATTCCACAAACAAACAGAGGAGAGGGGAGGGGTGGAGGTGACTGACACCCGGGTTGCACTATCAAAAGTGGCCACCTGAGGGCAGCGGTTTGTGGAATTATTTTATAACGTGATGCAAATGTAAACTTCGGAGGGTTATAGAGTGTAAACAATAAGAAAAATAAGAAAGTAGTTAAATAGTGACTACAAGCAGTAAAACCACATTACGCAAGAACCCCATATAGTTTATTTTTCATATTGAAGAACAAAACCTTTGAAACAGGCAGTTAATTTTTTCAATAAACAATAAACTCAAAATGACGCACAGTCATTGATACAAGATTCTAACTTTTTATACTGGTAGCAGAAAGTTATAGGCTGGGTGCACTTGAGAAATCCTTGTTGTGCCCAAGCACAATTAATTCAGGTAGGAAGTTTTTATAGGTAAGAAAATATTTCAGAACACCAGAAATTTAATTTTATTAAGGGGTATTTATCTGCCGCAACTTAATGACTGGTTCTTGAAAATAGTACGAGACATTTAACCGGTCCGTGGCGCAGAAAAGATTGGGGAACACGCAAGATACACATACTCAGAAAAATATCATTTACTGTTATCAATAGGTTTAGCTTCACTATCATGGAAACAATACAATAAGACTTAATATTTTCCATTTCTTGGTCACAACATTTGTTAATAAACTTTTTTTTCTTTACTATTGCAAACATTTTTGTTATTTCTTGTAAACCATAAGCAAATTTACAATATGTATTAGATTTTCTATTGATTTAGGAACTAGTAAATACAACTAAGCAATGTCACAATAGACAAAAAAACTGAGACGTCTGTATTTATGAATCAAATCAGTTTATTCCATTTGAACAAACCCCTTCTGTCACACACACACGCACACACATACACACTTTCTCAAACAGCCTGACATTTAAATACATGACGTGGTGGGAATTCCAGCATAGCTCACTTTGTTGTTGGTTTTGTTGCACATGCCTTTAATAAAAGGATAGCTATATTTACAGGAAAAGCAACAGCTCCAAAAACAAACAAACAAACAAAAAAAACATAACAAAAGCTCCCGTTCTGGCCCTTCAGCACTTAGCAACTCTCCTACCTTTTTTTAAATAATTTTATTACTTTTACATTTTTTTTTGGAATTTAACCATGTTTAACAGAAGGTTCAGAGAAAAAAAAAAGTAAAAGAAAGAAACAAAAACCTAAACCTTGGCGGGTTTGGCCGATACGACATAGCACTGAACACGTATATGGAGTTCATCATCTACAGAAGTATGGCAGTAACACTGAAGAATTTAGAACAACTATTTACAAGGAGCTGGAGCAGAAAAAACACACTCGGTGTGAGGACCAGCGATCCGTTGACCTCGTAAATGAAACGTTCGGGGCTGATGACGAGCTCCAGACTTCATGTGTGCTGAGACACAGTTTTAAAACCATATCTTCCACAACGCCCATTTCTCTTATTAGGTCAAAAGGATCAAATAAGGACTGTCACTTTTACCAAATATATGACAAAAAAGTCACAAACACCCACTGTTTTTGGTTTTTACCTCAAATGACTAAAGCAGTGAAACTCTACGGTTTGGTTTTACTTGAAAATATGCTGCTATTCAGACACTCACTTAACTTTTTACTCTAACACCAACACAACACAGTAGCCTCAATGTATTTGTTTACTGTCAGAAAAAAGGGAGGATCTATGTTTAAGCTGTGTGTACGTCGCCCTCTGCTGGATATGATTCTGATCACTTCAGGACAAAAGATGTGCAGAGGGTTTTTTTGCCGTCACGCCACACATAAGGACACATTGACAGCTGTTATCACAAAATCCCACTGACCAAACATCTGACACTTTTAGTGCCATTATTTTTCTTTTAACTGACATTGCCGATGTGGCCACAAGGTCGTGCTGTTTTCCTGTTCCACCTGAGCGCTAACACTGCAGTCCATCTTCAGTGTTATGACCTGATACTGTGAAGGACGGAGGAGAATTGAGATGCAGTGTGTGATGGGTTCAGGACAGAAGATAACCACTAGGTGGAGTTTTTGGAAGCAGTGATACAAGCCTCTTGAAGTAAAAACATCAACACAAAGTTTGATTTTTTTTTTGTGAGTTGTTACACTCCAAAAGATAAACTTTGGATTTGTCCTGTCAACAACGGGAAAATCTGGTGAATAATAATAAAAAAAAAAAGATACAGTCAAAACGGACGGAGTACGTCAGTGGTGATTATGTGAAGCCTGCCCCTGGAGGCCACTGTCAGTTATGCATCTAAAAATCCATGTACAACAAATGTAATGTTGAGGCTGTAATTTTAACATTTTCTGTGAAATGTCCTGGACAAGTCAGATGGAAACATACCACACAAGTTTTTCCTGAGTGGTTAAAAGGACACATTTGTGGCGCGACCTCTTGTGGCCAACATCGATAATGCAGCAAAACTACTTTTTCCATGTGACAATTGCTACCATTCACCTACTGTAAAGCAAATAAGTCTGGTCCAATCTGTAAAGGTTTAACTTCAACGATAACAGCACCCCCTGCTGGATGCCAAGGTTCCACTACTTCAGGTGGTCTGAGGCAAATATCATTTCAAAATCTATTTGACAAAAAAGTGACAGTCCCTCCTGGCCCCCCCCAACACAAACGCTACCGTCTCCTCTAAGCCTACAGGGAAAAACCGAGCGACGCCTCTGTCCCTTTTCGCTTTACTTTCCGTCACACTAATCATGACTGGACACGACAAACGAAATAAGGCACGATTAATACTTGGACCATTTCTCAGGGGAATCTACAGACTTGCAGCTAGCGTCTGAGGCATGTAAACAATTGAGTCGATTGATTTCTTTTTTAGGACTTTCGTGACCTTCCCTTTGTTTCCCCATCAATCCGTGTGAAGTGATTGAAAAAAAAAACAGGTTCATGTGGCAGGACCGTTGTCGCTCTGCCCCTTCAAATCTTGCTCGAAAAAAAACAAAAAAAAACACAACAAAACAAACAAAAACAAAAATAAACCAGCCCTCTCCCTGCGTCTCTCCCTCTATGCTATTCAATTAAATCACATGGTGACAAACGAAGAAAACTAGTAGTGCATACACTACAAAAACACAACAGGAAAATGCAACACCTGCCTGTTACCTTTGGTAAGACCGCGACGCTGCTGCCCTCACTGCTTTGAACACAACACACAAATGACCGACTGACTGAATGATAGATAGATACGCTGTCTGAAGCTGAAGCGGCTCCTGATGCAAAGTGACTAAGCCACGGATAAAGAGAGAAATCTGGCCTGAGATCAGCCTGGTTCTGACTGAATTCTGCCAGCAGCTTTTACACCTCTGCCTCCCTGAACAATGGATTTCTGGTTCCGCTCGTGTCGCTTTGCCCCCCTCCCTGACATCTGTTTGCTGCCTCTTTGAAGGGTTTCATTTTTTTTTTTCAGTTGGTATTGAGGGAGGATTTTTTTGAAATCTCAGATTTGACAACCGCCCAAAGTTCTGGACAGATTGAGGAGAGGTTTGACGGGGGACTGTTTATAACAGGTACAGGATGAGGCAGAGCTCTGGCGGGGGGGTAGGGGGGGCGGTCCTGTCGCAGCTATTTCAGGGGCTCTTGGCTTTGGTTGAGTCAATGGAACCGCTCAGTCATGTTTCAGGTGGTCCTTTACGTCCTCCTCATCAGTGTATTCTGATGGCTCGTCTCCAGGCTTCAGCAACCGGCCGACATAGTCATATTTTTCTAAGAGAAGAAAAAAAAAAAAAAGAAAAATATCATTAACCACCATTCACAAAGGTTGTTAGGAAATGCATTCTTCTTCTTTTCCTTTTGGCTTGTCCCTACCTCCATGTCCTCCCTCACTGCATCTCCTCTTTGTCTCCTACCTGGTAGCTCCATCTCTAGGATCATTCTTCAACCAATGTATCCACTGTCCCTCATCCTGAACATCTCCAAACCATCTCAATCTGTCTTCTCTAGCTTTTTCTCCAAACCATCCTGTCTGTGTTGTCCCCCTATCATCTCATTCCTTATCCTGTCAATCCTTGTCTCTCCTAACGAGAACCTCAGCGTCTTTAACTCCTCCTGCTCCGGCTCTGTCTCCTGTCTTCTACCTATTCCTAGTGTCTCTAATCCGTCCATCATGGCTGGTCTCACCACTGTCCTGTAAACTTTGTTCTTCACCTCAGCTCTCGACTCTCTTCTATCTTGCATTGATGCCTTTGAAACAGTAGTTGTCACTATTGTGACAACAAACAAACTATGTGGTGCTGCCACAGACAACCAGCTCCAATACAGTACATTGTGTACTGTCAGGGGCAGTAACGCAAATGGGCAAAAGAGGGCGATATAACAGACTAGTTTCCTCTTTAACGAAGGTAAAAGTTCAGGATTCACCTGTACAAGACCACAGGACAGAGGCCATCGTTGATATGAAGGTTCTTGCGTCACTTTAGAAAAGAAAATCTGTGATTTTTACAGCACTGTTACATAAGGACAGGTCAAACCACACCCTGGTCGCATTTTAAAGTGATGACACAAACAGACCGCGCACACGCACACACCTTCCTGCTGCTGTGTAAATAAAGAAGAGACGGCGTTAACAGAGACTCTTTGTTCAGCTCTGAACAGCTGTGGTTCTGTTCACTCACACAAATAATAATCCTCACAAATAAACCCCATATTTCTTCCTGACTGAGCAGAACAGAGTCAAGTGATCGGATCCAGCTCTGAGAACTTTGTCTTCCTTTATCATTCAATGAGTCACATTCAAAGCTGGCCAACACACTGTGCTCATGGTTGTTATTTCAGTCGGCAGCAGCCAGACGTTACTCCCAGCCACTTCACACCTAATATAGACTCCACGTAAAAAATGTGAACAGTGGGGTTTGAGACACATTAACCCTCACACCAGCCCCTGATCATCTCTGAATGGAGCAGCATGATGCAGCAGAAACTGGGCCAAGGACCCTGTACTGCTGCGGGTCGTTTGACTGCACATGTGGCAGACAGAGGGAGTACAGCACTATTATTAGCTACAGCATTTTCACATAGATATACATACATGTGTATATACATATATACATAAAGTATATATATTCACACATATACAAACACACACGCACGCACACACACACAGTCATGGAAAAAATGATTAGACCACTCTTTCTTTCATTTCTTGTCCATTTAAAAGTCTGCTTCCACTTAATCTACATTAATCTGGACAAATATAATAACAACAAA
>JAFBJS010000611.1:129706-153181 GCA_016785265.1 Paraplagusia blochii | reverse complement strand
TTGTTTCCCCCAGGTGATAAACCTTTAGTGGAACAAGGCATTAAGATGAACAAGGAATTGAAGAAAACAGCAGAGTGGTCTAATCATTTTTACCATGACTGTACATATATATGCATATACATACATATATACAAACATACACACTTACACACACACACACACACACACATATATATATATACATACACATATATATATATATACATACACACATATATATATATACATACACATATATATATATATATATATATACATACACATATATGTATATATATATATGTATATATATATAACCACTGGTTGTACCCTCTTCGCTCCCTCAGAGAACAGTTAAACAGTTAGTTTTCAGTCATATTGAAAATGTCTGAAGACCAAGGGGGACCAGAAAAAGGAAACCAAAATTGTTGGGTGTAAGTGTTGCTGACTTTTTCTGGCTAGGGTTAAAAAAAGACCAGATCTACTTAAACTCTTCACCCAGCATATGCTATTCAAAATAGCTTTTCTACTTCCACTTCCTCTTTGTTGCAGATGTCCCGTGAAATGCTAGTAGAGTGCGAGCGCTTCTGACGTGATAGTATAAAAGGCCTTTTCAGACTGTGAGGGGGAAAAACAAAGCATGATTCCATCCAGTTTCAGTATTTTCCAGACTATAAGACGCCACTTTTTTCTTGCAGTCAGAACCCTGCGGCTTTTATAACGGTGTGGCTAATATATGGATTCCTACTGCAAACTCCATGATGACGTTACTTTTTTTTTTAAATTTTGTTTGCCAGGTCACAGCGGAAAAATTAAATTACCAAACAGGTCTCAGTGGACCAACGAAACTGTTCAAGTAAAGCAAATTCAGGTGCACTAAGTTTTTCAGATCAGTTATTATATACGATATATGCGATGCAGCCTTTGAGTTAAAAGCAATGGAGCTAGCTGTTAAAGAAGGAAATACAGCTGCTTCACGTACTGTAAGCTTGGTCTCAACAAATCAATTGTGGGTCGACATGAAGAAATCATCGCATTGCAAAAAGACGACAAGAGCTTATAAAAGCAGATGGCCTGAACCTGAAAACGTTCTTGAAGACTGGGTGAACCTACGAGAGCAGACGGCCGAGGAGTTTCCACCAAAAGTTAGAGATTTTAAAGGTGGACCATTGTGGTGTCCCAGATTTATGAGGCAAAAAGTCTTACATCAGGTCATGGACCGCACTGACGATAAAAATGACGACTTCAGTGGTTTTCGTTCGCAGGAAGAAGGAAAAGATGATGATCACGACTTTTAAAAGCCACGTCACCGCTGTGTTACTGGACTGTTAATGTCATGTTACAAGCGCTGTCTGAAAAGAGCATTTATTCAATAAAAAGTTTTCAAAAAAATCTGTGTAAATACCTCTGGTTACAACACAGACACATGTGCCTTAAAATAAAATAATCAATTGTTTTAGCTTTAGTGGGTGGGGCTAAAATCCCTGTTCTTGTAGATGCATGTAGATTAATTCCCATCATTCTAGTATGTGTAACAGAAACAAGTCATCCTACCCATGAACTGCATCTCCCACTCCCTGACACTCTCCATCTGCACAGCACTGAGGTCAGAAAGATCGTCGTACTCGTCCCTCAAGGCGTCTTTCTCCAGGCAGAAGGTGGCCAGGCCTCTGGATGCATCACGCCCAGCAAAAATGCCATAAGGACCGTCTGGAGAAAAAAAAGAAAACGAACAATTTGGATCAGTCAGGAGGAGATCAGCCACTGTGGGGTGCTGCGAGCTGAGTAAGAGGGTAGTTCCTTATTTACTCAGATGAACCAGCATCATGTGACTGAAGCTGCTGCTGCTGAACAGAAAGAAAGGATAATACCTTCACTTAACACCATTCAAAGAAGAGGATTAATAGGATTCGCCCTTGGAAAACAGTCATTACTAAAGAGATAGAACTTTATTAATTCCTAGGGAGTATCCTTCAGGGAATTATGGATTATGATTTTTTTTTTCTTTTTCTTTCAGCTTGTCCCTTTTTTTCAGGGGTTGCCAGAGCAAGTCAACAATGTCCATCTCCCCCTGTCCTCTGTATCCTCAACTCTGACTCCAACTACCTCCATGTCCTCCATCACTGCAACCATCAATCTCCTCTTTGTCTCCTACCTGGTAGCTCCATCTCTAGGATCATTCTTCTACCAATGTATCCACTGTCCCTCCTCTGACCATGCCCAAACCATCTCAATCTGTCTTCTCTAGCTTTTTCCCCAAACCATCTTGTCTGTGTTGTCCCTCTAATCACCTCATTCCTGATCCTGTCCATCCTTGTCTCTCCTAAAGAGAATCTCAGCATCTTTAACTCCTCCACCTCCAGCCCTGTCTCCTGTCTTCTACCTATTCCTAGTGTCTCTAATCCAACCAACCACGGCTGGTCTCACCACTGTCCTGGAAAACTTTCCAAGCCTTTCCCTTGGATGATGATTATCATCCATAATGAAATGGATATGGAATGGACAAATTATGGATAAATTAAGCCCACTTTCCTTCAGAATATAATTTAATATTATTGGGGACAGAGAATGGAGATGAAAGAGGTGAATTGGTAACCTTGAAAGAGAGGCAAGTCGAAAAGAAATGAATATATATACAAAATTAGTAACTGAGATGTCGTAAAGCGTTGCACAACTTGTTCCAAATAATCCATGGTGGTTGAATAACAATGGGAATGAGGTATGTGTGTTAAGTTTGATAAAAGTGACATTGGTCTGTAGTAACATCAAGGTTCCTGCCTCAAGAAATGTTGATTCCATCATCCTTCTAATAACAATCTGACATTAGTAACAAGCCACCAGCGAGGAAGTCTGCAACACAGGACAGAAAGCCAGTCAGAAGCAACAGTAAAAAGTCCATTAAGTTCAATAAGTCTTTTTTATTGGCTCTCAGATAAGGTGTGCTCTCGATCTACACAACAACTGGGTTAGGACAGCTGAACAGACCAACCACAGACTGAAACAAGAAAAATGAAAACAACTGTAGTTATTTTTGTGTTTTTAATCACCGCAAACTGAAAAACTTGACGTCACACTTGGAGCTTTCATATGTGATAAGCCTTAAAAGCGCCAGCTGGAACTGACAGCTCCAGCTGCACAAACATCTCACCTGCAGCACAGACATCTAATCACCGACACTGGTCTGCTGCAGCAGCACAGACGCCTGAAATGGAATTTTGTGACCCATGATGGTTCAAGAGTCAAAAATACGTGAAGAAATATACTTGTTATTACAGCCAAGGAGGGGAAATCATTTATTGTTGATAAAGACTGACTCTGCTGCAGCTCTACTCTGTCTCAGTCCCAACACTGAACCTGGATCTGTGTGGAAAGGCAGACATGACACACTAGACCGACTGGAATGTTAGTCCCAATAATCATAGCTTATCTGTGTCAAACATTTTGTGGAACTGAAAGTTACTGTAACTGATCATTTCCAGAATCAGAAGCATACTTCTGATGCAAGAAAGACCAACAATCATTTCCAGAATCAGAAGCATACTTCTGATGCAAGAAAGACCAACAAAGTGACTTCTCTTCACTTCCTGCAGCTGGTTTTTCAACTGGCAGAAAATTATGGTTTAGCTCACCAACATGTTTATGGCACTAGAAGCTGAACCTGGAATGAGGTTCTTGCTGCAGGGTGTGAAGAGAGGAGGAAAATACCTAAGGTGCCTGAAGGACCAAAACAAATATTTCAATAATAAAAAAAAGGGGCCTAAGACGTACGTTGAGTGAAGTACGTTCACTTTAGAAACAAATTCAGAAAAACTTGTTGATAGTTTTGCCCTCAGTTTACAACACCTGACAAGACAAGACAGCTTGGTGTCTATGCTGTGTGAAAATCTTTGTTCATTTAGTTTGTGTTTCTTTTAAAGACAGACGGAGAGAGAGACAGAGAGACAGACAGAACAATAAAACGATAGATGGACAGATAGGCAGGTGGGTGGGTAGATAGATAGATAGGTGGAATGGTAGGTAGATAGAAAGGTAGGTAGGTCGGTAGGTGGAACGATAGACAGAACTTTATTAATCCCTCTGGAGTATCTTGTAGGAAATTATGGATATATATATATATATATTTATGGATAAATATAACATATACGCTACAAAAAGGTGGTGATTTAATGACTAACACTTAAAGGTCTATAAAGATTATTATCACATAAACCACATGGTTGACCAAACTATATACTGAGGAAAAACGAGACAGGAGCTAAAAATACGACTGAAAGCAAAAATAAATAACCTTTTGACTAACGTTAAGTCATCACTAAATTAAATTTTTTTTTAAAAAATGACACAATCGAACTGAAGTCAGGTTTAGTCTATATCACTTACAAAAGTGTGTCAGTAGTCCTTGGTTTACGGTTTTACGACACTGCTGAACGTTAGAAAAATACAGACATACAAGTCAAAAGACAAGGGGAAACTAAACTAAGAAAAATAAACATAGGCAAATTAACTTCTTATGATTGTATTAAAGTAAATAGAGATTGAATTAATAGGACAATATCGTCGGAAACAGATAAACAAAAAAGTGTGTCTTGACTTTACGTCAACAGGCTACACCGCTACTGTGCTAAGTGCCTCAAACATTGAACCCAGAGTCCACGTCAAACAGACATTTTCTCGGGAAAAATCCCAAAACAACAAGTTTTTCAACATTAACCGTGAATTCACTGAACGGTCACACACTCGACGAGTCCATATTTATCTGACAGTTTTCACCTCATTCATAAACACAAAGCACCACAGCTCTGCTAAGCTAACACAACGGTTTGCGCCCAAATTTTTTTTGGCCCGGGACAAAAGTGCCGAATCCCGGCCGTTTGCGGTGAACCGACTCGGTTGCCAATTCCCGTTAAACCCCTACCGTCCACTCACCTTTTCCGTAAAAGTTCTTCCCGCAGGTCACGTCGAACACTTTCATGTTTACGGCCATCAGGATGCGCGGGTTCTGGAGCCCGTCGAACTCCCGCAACTGCTCCAGGGTAAAGTCCCGTCTCCGCATCTTGGGAAGAGCCGAGGCCGCGTCGCCCTGGGCCGCGTAAGAAACGAGCCTCCTGCCCCACCGCCGGTACAACACCACGCACACCGCCAGCGCCACGACCACGATACTGATGTTTAGCAACATGGCGCCGAGGCCGAACCCGTTCGACTCCGTTGCCGTTGCCTCCTGGCCGCCACCACCGATATTGCTGCTGTCAACTGCTCCGCTCCAACTGTCTCCATCGTCCGCCATACTGCAAGGATTACCCGCCCCTGAACTGCGCTGCCTTCACTGACCGCAGGAAAACGAACAGTAACAGTTGAGGTCAGACGTTTGGGCACGCAGTGTGTGCCATGGCCTCACTGAAAAACTACATGGGTTTCGACAACAATTTAATGTTGATATTATTTGACCACTACTACTTATTTATTTGTTCTAAAAGCTAAAATTGTTTATATACACAGACTTTGAAAATTGTAAATCTTCTGACTTTTTAATTCAGTCAAAGCTTTTCACCGTGTAACTTGAAAGGATCAAAGAGTAAAGCGGAAATGTAGAAAGTAAAATACTAATACGGTTTGAAAGAATAAACTCTCAGTCTGCAGTCAGTTGCAACAGACTGGAACGACTTCGGTTAATGTGGGAAAAAATTTTACGTGCTACACATGAATGCCACATCAACCCCGCCCACCGTACCTTTGCGTTTTTATGATTTTTGTCCGCCGACCACGACCCGTAGATAAAAAAGCTACTTTGTACTGTTTTGTACACGTAAACACAAAATAGTAATGTAGATATTTACGGAATGTGAATTGTTTCTGAGAATTTTACTTTACATTATGTGTTTTTACTATCATTACAAATATATCAGACTACATTTTTATTACTTTTTTATGGTAGATCCACGTTCTAGTTAATTGAAATCTAATTTCTTGTTTTTAGTTCACTGGATTTTATTTACCTGTAGAGCTGTTTTTACTATTTTACAATAAAAAAAGTAATACAGGAATCAGAAACAACAAGGGCAGGGGGCGTGCCTTCCTGTTATTGCATATTGTTTCTTAATCTTGTTTTTATGTATGATTGTTTGTGAAGTGCCTTGAAATAACAGTTGTTATGATTTAGCACTATAAACAAATTAAAGTTGAAATTGTAGTAAAATAAATTAAAACTGTATGTATATGGAACAGAGTACAGACCAAACACACTTTTTTTTTACAATCAAATGTCATTTTATATATTTTTTTGCATCATACAATTCATCAACATGCAATACTTTGTCCTAAAACACACTCAAAAACCACATTACCAATAAATCACTTAAAATCAAAAAGTATAATTGAATAGCAAATGATTTTTATAGTATTTACATTTTTTGTCTTTTTAGTTCAACTCTAAATCCTTTAAAGTCCATGAATGACGAACAAAAAAAAAAAAAGATAACTGATTTAAGCGCTCTAAAGCACCGAAGCCTCAAACATAAGAACCAAACCTAAAATTAACTGTAGGGTTTCTTCAACAAGCGAGCAAAAACCTAAGTATCCAGCAGAAATATTAAATTTACTCTTGTTTATTGTTATAACGGCATAAGCAATTAAAACTGTACTGATTTACTAAGACTATTCAATAAATCAAGTAAAGGGAAAAAAAGTAATAAAATAATAAATTATTTTATCTCTTGGATGTAAAATCTGATCTTTTATAGAGGAGTTCCCCAGGTTTGTCTCCGTGTTTGAATTTAAAATTATGTGAAGAACATAGGTCAGCTTTGATTGTCAGTATTTTTTTTTTTTTAGTGTGCATAACCTAAAAAGAAAATATAAGAAATGGACGTAGCCACATGTCAGCCGTGTAATGAGCTGTGATGGTTTCAGAAGTCAGTCTGTGTGAATCCTCAAACATCTGGGAAAGATTCACCGGGTTTGACCGAACAAAACTTCAGTTGAACATGATGGCACTTAAAAAAAAAAAAAAAAAAATGTAAAAATGAGACTTTGACTAAAAACTCGTGGTTCTCTGACAAACCTTAATAGTTGCCATAAAAGTACTTCAATGCCAAAGCCTCAGTAGAACACATGACGGTCACATCATTTCAACTTGTGCCTGGAGGCATCATTAACGCATCAAGGAGTTTCATAAGAGAAGTTTGTACCCAAAAGAGACGTAGCCCAAAATACTAAATGTTTAGCCAAAATATTTTGCATAAGCCAACACAATACAAACCCAGAAAAACCAAAGATAACTGAAAATATTCACTATTAAAAAGATTTAAAAATTAGTAGTAGTATCCAAAGGCAGCTACAGAGATGAGGCTCAGGTTAACAAAAATAAAACAATAAATCCAATAATCTGGAAAATAATCAGCAGAAGTTATTGGAAGATTAAGTAATGAAGAGACATAACGTTTGCCAAAATGTCCAAAGAAGCTGAGAATCAGCTTAAAAGGTGAACAAAAAAAGATTATTGCAAAGACAATGAAAAAAGATTGACAAAAAAATGTATTTTCACACCGAAGACCAAACGTTAGATAAATGGTTCAGTTTTGCTCACAGACTCATTTTTAAACACTTTAAAAACTTCTGATCTATTTCCTTTCCACGGTCTGATCTCTGGTACAGATGCCTACGTCCATTACTTATATACACTCTGTTGTCGTATCACTTGGCAACCCAAACAAAAACATGTAAAGATTTGGGGACATAAACCAACAAAACAGAAAGTTGAGTAAGGGATCATCTAACAGTGATCCCCGGCTTTACTCAGATTAAGGCACCGATGTCCGTGAAAAGATCCAATCACAGCTCAGCAGCTCGTCTGGAGTCGGAGCTGCCGAGCGTCGAGGCTCATGCTGAGCAGTTTGGCACAGAGAGAAAGAAGAGGAGAAAGAAAGAAAATGCAGGGAATGCATTTTTTTTTTTGTAAACACCATGAGCAAAGATTCACGCTCACTGCCTACACTTTATACTGAAATGCACTGAGAGAAAAAAAAAAAAACAAAACATCTACTGAAGTCAACAAAGCTCAGTCTCTTGTCAAACCCAAAAAGTTCTTTGAGGAGAACAAATACTGGAGGCTTCACCAAGCTTTGCTTACTCCTCCATCCACAAACCTCCACCCGTCCTGGAGGGTTTATTTATTTGGTGTGATGCTCTCGCTTCTTTACGTCTCCCGACTCCACCTTTTTGGCCTGAGGCGCTGCAGATTTCTGGCTGTTGTCCTTGTCCTTTGGTGTGGTCTGCACAGCGGCTGCAACAGCACCTGATGGAGCAGCGGCGGCGGAGGGAGAGGATTTGGAAGCCGGTGCGGGTTTTGAGGTAGTGTTGGAAGGATGACGGCGACGTCTCCCACCATCCCCAGCCGAGGATGAAGGACACCTCCTTCTGCCTCCTTCCTCTCCTATTGGGGGCTGCAGGAAGAAAAGTCAAAGTCCAGCGTCAGAAGTTAAGTCCAAACAAACACTCGTACAGCCAAGCCAGGTCTACTGCTTGTTTATTTCAGTCCAACTTTGTCCACCTGTACCAAAGTCCTAGTCATTTTTATCTTGTCAAACCAAGGACATGCCAATTAGACGATAAATAAATCCTAATTCTATCCTGTCTTTTTTGTCTCTGACTCTCACCACCACCCTGAAGTCCTCCAGGGTCTTGAACTGGCGTAGATGTTCCTGCAGCTTTGGGTCAATGGGCTGGTTCTTCATCCTTGAGTATTTTAAGAAGGCCCAGAACTTCTCCAGTCCATATAGTTGACCTGGACCACAAAGAGACAAACACTTTCACCTTCTGTCCTGTTTATTTATTTTTTAATAATTCATGTAATAGACAGTATATGGAATTATCTTTTATTATTCTGCTTTTTATTTAAGTGTGAGGGAAGTGGAGCTACCTTTCTCAAAGTCCCTCAGGGTTTCTTCCTGGAAATCCTTGAACAGATCTAACCTGAATCTTCTTTCCAAACCGTAGCTGTAGTATCTGAAGAGACACTCCAGTCCATACCTGTGAGGAGGGGAGAACAAGTACTGACCAGCAGCTTGACACTCAAATCCATCACACACCACACATTTAGCCTCTACTCCACTCTACTCCACCCCAGGTTTTTCAGCTGCAGTATCACTAATAAAAAGTATTTTCATCTATAATAATAGTTGTAAGCAGAACCAGACGGACCAGTTCACTGTTTTTTTTTTTTACTTTACTTCAAAATCACACGCTGTCTAAATCAACAGTTGTCAAGGGTGAGAAGCAGTTCTGCTCACACGCCCTGGATCCACGTTGACATGGACATGTTTGCAGACAGGAATGTGGATTTGGCAGATGTTCATATTGACTCAGGGGAAACACTGCAGCTCCGACGCTGGCGCTGATTGAAACCCTGTCATTTCTTCACCTTTGAATGGCCTTAAATCCTTTCCCACATCTGCAGCAGCTGTGTCCAGCTCACCTGTAGTTTTCTTTGGCGTCCTCCAGGGCATACTGTTTGAACTCCTCATACATCTTCCTGTTGAAGTTGTCCCTCAAAAAAAAGGACCAGAACCTGAAGAGTGTGTTCATCTCCTGAGATAGTCCCACCCCCAACCGTTTCCTCTCTGGAACATCAATCAATCACACACGTCACTTCTCACATAAACACTGAGGACGGATGGAATGTGACGATGACGACGTTTTCTGTTCACTACCGTTAAAGCAGCGTCGTCGGTACTTGTGATAACCCTGCTGCGTGAAGCCGTTGTCCCTCAGCAGCTCGTGGGAAGGATGCCAGAACTTAGGCAGAGACTGAGGGGTACAGCCGTAACTTCCTGCCAGGGGAGCGCCCTCTGATGGAGAGGCATTGGAGCTGCTGTTGACAGAAAAATGCAGGAAGAAAGTTTGAGTCTAAAATGTCATTTGTAAATGCTGTCTCTCATTAACAGCAATAGATACAAAATGTGGAATAAAAAAAAAAACACTAAAAAAAGTTTTTCGTAAACAAAACTGTTCTACTGTCATATTTCTACAAGATTAAATAAAGGGATTTAATTATTCATTTTGGGACAGAAATCGACTTAATTGACCTAATGGAGGCAGAGCGGGGCCTGTGTTCACGAGAGTCCATCACCCAGCCGATGTGGGCTTCCATGGGAGGGTTGGAGCTGTGGCGTGTCTTCTTCTTCCTTGGCATCTAAAGATGAAAGAAGAGGAAAAACTTCAGTCAAAGAAATTATTTTTCCACATTAGAGTTTGTTTGTTTCACACTGGGACAGCATCTCTTTACGACTCTGATGTCACACAAACAGCAGTTTGACCAGAGCTTTATCCAAAAATCCCAACTCTCACCTGTCCATCAATGGTGCCGCTCTCCTTCATGACGGGGTAGAACCGGGGCGTCTTATTGGGGTCTTGGCGTCCGGGTGTGCGAGGGGTTCTGGGCGTGCGGGGCTGGTGAGTACTGGGAGACCTTGGCACTGATGAGGGCAGAGAACGGGACAGTTCTGCTGCAGCATCCACTGTAAAAACAATATGAACGGATGTTTTACAATAATAGGATAAAACAGACCAACTGTTCAGTTTTCCCAGATGGAGCATTTGAAGGTCAGCTCAGTGGATATGTTACCATAAACGGCCTAATTCTTTTATTCTGAAATACTGGTCGTTCAAGCCAGGCTAACCTTACACCATAAGGTCTCTATTAAATCTGACTCTTTGTCTCTGGCTACTAACAAAGTAACAAGACACTTGGGTTTCATGATTGATGATCAGCTGTTCTTCACAGATCATGTCTCCGTTGCTCCGTGGTGTCGCCTTACCCTTCAATAAGAAAGTTGAAGCCTGGACCAGTGGTTCTCAACTGGTCTTACTGTATGACCCACATTTTCATAGAATTCAAACCAAGCAAATTAATAAAAAAAAACTCACTTTTTTTAACATACTAATTTTATTCTGCAGAATGTGCCTTTCAAAATAAGAGATTTTCTAAATTAAAACACATGCTCAACAGCTGATTCACATTATTTTGATTTTTGACCAGCTACACCGAAATAGGTCCGCGACCCACTTTTGGGGCAGGACCCACCAGTTGAGAACCACTGGCCTAAGCAGCCCTCTAGGCCGGTACTGTGAAACCTTTTCAGATGGTCCAGAGAGTATCTGGTCTTCAATGAGCCTAAAAGGTTGACTGAGCTACGCTGGTTTCCCAGAGCATCCTGAAAAAGTCTTATGTTTCCCTTGAAGACTTCAACTGGGGAAGTCGTCTGATGGTCCCAAGACCTCAAACCAAACACAAGTTCTTCCTATGATGGTTGGTGAATGAACTTCTGAGCAGCAGTAGAACAGGGGCGTCTCTGTCTATTTTTAAAAAGGTCTTAAAGAGCCAGCTGTTCAGAGAGCACCTCCTGTCCTAGAACTTCCCTCTCCTTCCACACTCATCTCTCATGCAGTGAGGAAATCCCTTTTTATTAAATAGCAGTTCTTTTTACAGGTGGTGCTCCTCTGCATAGTTTCATTGTAAATTCTCCTCTTGTAATTCGCCTGTCTGCTAAACAGACTTTTCCTTTCGGATTGTTCTTTTTTTAAGGGTTTCCACAGCGAGTCAACAGTTTCCAATCTCCTCCTGTCCTCCGTATCTTCTATTCTAACTCCAACTACCTCCATGTCCTCCCTCTTTGCATCCATCAATCCCCTCTTTGTCTCCTACCTGGTAGCTCCATCTCTAGGATCATTCTTCTACCAATGTATCCACTGTCCCTCCTCTGAACATGTCCAAACCATCTCAATCTGTCTTCTTTAGCCTTTTCTCCAAACCTTCCTGTCTGTGTTGTCTGCTAAATAATGATCCCAATCATAAATGATCCTCATTGTATCCCAAGATCAAATACCAAAACAAAAAGACCTGAAAAAAACCTACCTGCCATGGGAGGAGGCGGGACTTCCTGGTTGGGGTCGACGGGCACTTTGGGAGTGAGATTGTCAAACTCATCTTTACTGATGAAGTTCAGCTTTTTGAAACTTTCAGAGTCCTGCTGCAAGGAGAAGAAGAATGAAGAAGACTCAGACCAGACTACCATCGAGCGGCGTCTTATGAAGAAACCGTTCTACCGTTATCAACATTTTTTTTTTCCTGCTCAAGGGCAGCTCAGCAGCAGGAAAGGTGACTGTTAATAATGACAGCACTTGTGATTGTAGTATTAAACCAGCAGGAGACATTGGTGTCTGCAGCCTGGGAGGCAGAGCAGCTGGTCGGTAAAAATGATCTGTGATCTGAACATATCAACTCCAGTTCTGGCAGGAGAGGAAAATCAGGTGACCTTGGTGTGTTCAGTGTGTGTGTGTGTGTGTGTGTGTGTGAAGGAGCATGTGTGACAGGCATGATGTTTCCCACTTGTGAGCACATAACTGACAACCTTTGAGCTCAGAGATGACGAGGCTCAGAGTGACTGCATAACACAGGACAGTTTAATTACACATCACTGTACTGACGTTTGTACAGATTACAATATTACTTGACTGTGGACCTAGTTAACCAGGTTAAGGATCAGGTGTGGGCAAAGTTTGTGGGTCCTGGGCCACAAGTCTTTAAACAGGACTTAGAGCCAAGTTCATGTGAACTAAGGCAACCTATTTTGGGCCATGGGCTGGTTAAATGTCTTGTACTATTTTCATGGACTGGTCATTAAGTTGTGGCAGATAAATTCCCCTTAATAAAATTAACAGTGTTCTGAAATGTTTTCCTACCTATAAATTCTTCCTACCCAAGTTAACTGTGCACGGGCACAACAAGGATTTTTCAAGTGCACCCAGCCTATAACTTTCCGCTACCAGAAAGACCAGTTTATTTATTTATTTATGTTGTTTTCACTGAGAAAATATTTCCTGATCAAATATAGTTGCATTACTGATGATGGAATCCTAGCCATTCTATTGGTCAGTTCTTTTGTTGATATGGGTATGGATCAAGTGGAAGTAATAGACAGATGGGGACAAAAGAAAACATAATTTCTTTGCAGCCAAAAACCAATTCTCCCACGGACCGGTAACTGTCCCTGACCCAGTGGTTGGGGAAAACTAATGTAAACTATATCTAAATGTCATGCAATGAGGCTAAAATGCTTTTCTAAAATGCTTTATACTGTAGGTAATTAAGAAACATGTTGCGACAAAATACCATTCCGATCAACTCCTGTGTCTGGTAGAGATTAAAAAAATCAAAAGTTCATGTGAGAGTCAAGCCCCGCCCCTGTCATTTCATTGGTTGGGATGAATCATGACACCAGTCACCAGCCAATAAATCAACAACCCTCACCCACACCCCTAATTATTGTGAATAGTTTGTCTAGATACTAGCAATGATAATTATCTCAATAAAAATATTATAAAAGTAGGAATTAATGTGATTATTTGATGTAGTAATGACGGGTGAAGGTGCCAAACAGCAGTCAACATATCAAAAATCTCTTCTACACCTTAGAGCTAAGACTGTCCTTGTTGTACTCCATTAGACACTGACACAGTTATTTCCTGGTAGGACAAATGGGATGAGAAGCGCGGTGCTATGGCCCCTTGGGGCTCGTAGCAAGACATTGCAGGGGCCCTCACCCTATCAGTGCCTGCAACAAAACTAATTTTGACGGGGGCCCCCTAGTGGCCGGAGCCTCAAGTAACTGCCTTGTTTGCCGGTCCTGAAGTGTTGCCTGTGAATAAATGTTTGATCTTGCGGGCCAAATATAATTTCACTGTGGGCCAGATTTGGGCCCCGGGCCTGAGATTGATGCTTGAGGAACAGCTCACCTTGGTGTTCTCCATCTGCTCCTCTCCCTGCCACAGGTCCTGTTCGTAGTAGTACAGTCCGTCGTTGATGGCTTTGGCCAGGTCTGCTGTGATCTTAGCCCTGGACTCATGGTTTCCTGTTCGGTCTCCACCTGGGTGTTTTCTGATATACGGGGGAGTCTGCGTGACGATGAGGATCTTGTTGACGTCCTGGTCGTCCAGCTCGTAGTCAGAGTCGTCCTCGTCAGACCAGTCGGTGAATTGGTTTTTCCTGGGAGCCAACTGCTCCATCTCCTCGTCAAAGAGGAAGTCCAGTTCCTCCTGGTCAGGTTCCGCTGGTAGAGGAGAAGGAGACGTCTTGCCGTCTCCCTGCAAAACACAAAGGATGGGGAGAAGAACAGAACATCCATAAAAACAATCATTATCATCACTTAAATCCCGATGTCGTGACCGTGCTTTCATTCCACTATTGACTAACTTGTCTCCACTCACCTTGGGTTTTCCTGGAGCCTGTCTGTGTCGTTTCTCCACCTGGATCCAGGCGTCAGGATCTGGTTTGGGTTTGGGGGCTGGTTCATCTTGTAACGTGTCGGCAGCTGTGGTGATGATAGGCAGTGATTCCTGACTGGAGGAGTCAGGATCAGGAGAGTCCTGAGAGTCCGCAGATTCCGGAGGAGACTCCTTGACTGGAGACGAAGCTGGAGAAAAAAGAACCAACACAACATGAAGAGATGATGAAAACAGACCAAAGAAATCTAGGTCTGAACCAGGCATGGACAACTGACCAGAGTTTGTGGAGCTGAGCATCTGTCGTGGAACAAACTCAGGACAGTTGATGAGCTGAGAGAAGTCCGTACGAGGAGAACCGACGAGAGGAACCGGGATGGGCCAACGTTCTGGATCGGTTTTACAACGAATTCTATCGTCCTGCAGCTCTACCTCTGAGCTGCTCTTCAGAGCCTGGATCAGAGCAGAGAAAAATTTAATCCTTTCAGATTTTGGTCTATTTTTCAGCAAAAGACACAAGTTTATATGGTTTCACAGAGAAGAAAAGATGATGAAAGATCTGACCTCCATGATGAGGTTGATGTCAGTGGTCAGGGCCTGGACTCTGTGGAAGCTGGCGATGAGGGAGATGGGCAGAAAGCCCTGGGCGTCCATCTTCCGTCTGAGGAAAAAGTCCCGCTCCAGGTTGTGGAGGCTGAAATAATACTCACTGTAGGAGGAGACCAGTAGAAGATCAGATTAGATCAGTGGTCCCCTTTTTCCCCAGAAACTAGACTTGAAGGTGCAGTGGAAGAACACTAAATAAAATGATACTACAAACATAAAAACTGGTGCTTCCTTAATACTAGGACACCGTGAACCATTGATCTGCTGATGGTGAAGCAGTTTGAAGACTAAATTTTGTTGACAGTCACCTGCCCCATATTATGCAGTGGTCTCAATACAAAAGCATATTTCAGAACTCCAAGAATTGTCTTTAAATGTGGACGACTTCGGCTCTTTTTTGTCTCCTCACTGACTAAGAAGACATTTGTTTTTGCGACAGGTATCATGACATGTGTTGGACTGAGACTACCTCTGTTGTAACTGCACAGTAACACGACAGTGAGTCAACAAAATGTCGTTGCTTGGCAACCGGAGTACACAGTATTCACTACAAACCATGAGGTAAAAATTACGTAAGATATTATTACAATTATATGCAGTCGAGTGTAAAGTGCAACACAGTTTTAAGATATAAATGTACATAAGTAGTAATGCAAGATGTGAATGTACACGTATTGCACAGCAGAGAAAAAAGTATAAATGTATACATGCACGTACATTAGAGTAATTGCATTAAACCTATAAATTATTCAGTCAGAGATTAGGTTGTTTTTTGTATTTAGACGTCTCATGGCCAAGGCCATAACTCTTCTTCCTCTTCTTTCTGCTTGTCCCTTCTTCAGGGGTTGCCACAGCGAGTCAACATTTTCATTTTATTGTCTCCCATCAGTTATTTGGCCAAAGTTTTACGCCGGATGCCCTTCCTGACGCAACCCTCACTATTTACCCGGTCTTGGGACCAGCACTAAAGCACTTAAAAAAACTGGCTTGTGCCCCCTAGTGGCTGTTTTTTTCCCCAAAATCTCATAATTAAACCTAAAAGTCAAAAAGTTGACCAAGGACTGGAGTTGGTCCACACCAGGGTTATAATAGTTTTGGATTTTTCAGTGTTGTTTCGTTTTTGTTAGTTTTGCCTTTTAGCACATTAGTTTTAGTTATTCGTAAAAGCAACTAATTTAGTCTTAGTTAGTTTTAGTTTTGTCCAAAATGTTTAGTTTTAGTTTAGTTTTAGTTTTCGTTTTTGCGAGGTGCGACCAAAGACAAAAAACGAAGGGTAGTTCATTTCTAATTTCAGTTAGTTTTGTTAGGACACATTTTCGTTTTAGTTAGTTATAGTTTTTTTACGATAGTTTTGGTGATCGTTTTTTCGTTAGTTTTCGTTAACGATGATAACCCTGGTCCACACCCCAAGGGTTGAGCACCACTAGATTAGACCATCAGTCCTGGAGGTTATCTTGATAAAGGTGAGATTGTAAGAATGTAAGTAGAAATCATAGTTTGTTTGTATCTTCTGTTTTATATTTCTGCAAAAATATCAGTCCAATTTGTCAGCATCAGGAACCTTCTCCCCAGGAACCAAACGGAGTTTAAGACCTGTGACAATTTTTAAGAATATTTTCCTCTGTGGTGTGACAAATCTCAAGATTAGAACCATTTCCTGTGTTGTGTTGAAAATGTCCAGTGGAATAGAAGGCTTTTGTCAATGTTCCACCAATAATCTGCTCCACTGTAAAATCCCTCAGACACAACACAGAGCTTCTTTGTTCAGTCCACAGCTTCAGGCTCAACCAGCAGCTGGGAGCAGACGACGGGGCAAACATTTTCTTCCTGCTCCTCATGTCACTTTTTTTTTTTCCCTCCTCCCTTGTCATCCATGAGATGTTCTCCACAGACTCTCAGGTCTAATTTTAGAGTCCACCTCAGCCTCCACTATTCTGAGTCTCTCTAAAGAATGAGGTCAACGCCGTCTGTCAGGCAAACAGAATATGTAAACATTGCCCCCTGGAGGGCATTTCACACTCTTCAGTCTCACCTTTTAGCTACTAAAACGTTCATATACTTACGCTATTTAAAAAAACACAAAGATTCTAACTAAAATTTTGTTAAATTATATTGAAGAAAAAAAATCTGCCCTGATTCGTATTATATAATTACTTACTTATAATAACTTAATCTTTATTTCTTTATCATCTGTAACTGATTTGTGGGGATCAGTCTATTTGTTTTTGTTCTATGCCCTGTTATGTTATAAATAGAAAAAGAAGAGGAAGAACAAGACAAAGAGGATGAACAAGAAAGCAAATATTGATTCTATTTATTGATTCTACAAGGGCAAAATGTGAAGATATATTTTGTGAACAGTAGATCTGCGAGTACAGGCCGCCCCCTAGAGGTTCCTCTCAGCTTCAAAATATTGTTCAGCACATTATATGAAAAAGAGAAAGAGGAAAAAAAAGAAGAAACACTCACATTTGTCTTTTGATGTACTCCTTGAGAAGCTTCTCATCCACTGTGTACATCTGCACTTTGTTACCGTCGTCATAATAGTAAACCATATTGGTACCGAACTCTGAGGGAACCTGGACGGAGCCGTCAGAGGAACGGGAGTCGGAGAAGAACTCGAAGCGACCTAGAAGAGACGAAAACCGCAGATAAGGATGAAAACATTTTCAAATATTGAAATGCTGTTTTTCTGAGCTTTAGGACAATAATTTTCTTTTCTCTTTTTTGTCCCTTTTTCAGGGGTTGCCACAGTGAGTCAACAATTTCAATCTCACTCTGTCCCCTGTATCTTCTACTCTGACTCCAACTATGTCCAAGTCCTCCCTCACTGCATCCATCAATCTACTCTTTGTCTCCTACCTGGTAGCTCCATCTCTAGGATCATTCTAGGATCACCACTGTCCCTCCTGAGCATGTCCAAACCATCTCAGTCTGTCTTCTCTAGCTTTTTCTCCAAACCTTCCTGTCTGTGTTGTCCCTCTAATCACCTCATTCCTGATCCTGTCCATCCTTGTCTCTCCTAAAGTTTAACTCCTCCACCTCCAGCTCTGTCTCCTGTCTTTCTAGTGTCTCTAGTCCATACATTAAGTCTGGTCTCACCACTGTCCTGTAAACCACCCCTGACTCCTTTCTCCTGTTGTTCCATCCTGCCTTGGACGACAATAATGATAATAGTAACAATAATTTTTTTAAAAAAACCTGCCTCGTCCACGTCCTCTGCCTCGACCGCGTCCTTTTCCCCGTCCTCTCATCCCTCCACGAGTGACACTGCTGTCACTCCTGACACCATCGTCATCCCCAAAGTCCCTGGGCTCTCTCCTCCAACCTGGGAAAAGAAAACAAACACACAAACAAACCACCATTGGTAAGAATTAGCTACTAAGGTTCCTCACCTGGACAACCGGGGGAAAAAAAGAATTAAATATGTCTGGGAATATTTAATCCTACGTAAATATATTGTAAACATATTTTGTTTTGTTTTAAGGTCTGTAGTTTCAGTTTATTCTTCAGTAATCCTAATTTTAACCTTTTTGGGGTTTGAAGCTGATGTTGTTGCTGACTGGTCTTTTATTAAGTTAAGTTCAATTAAGTTCTCGGGTGTAGAACCACAGAAAGTCCTCCTCAGGTTAAATGGTGTGAGATGTTTGTGTTCACGCCGTGCTTTGGTTCAATCATGCTCGGGTCGAGAAAAGAAGCAGATGATGGAAGAATCACACATGCAGTGAAATCAGAGCCAACAGCAGAGAGAGGAAGAGCTGCCACTTACTCCTGCCGCTATCATGCTGCCTGTTATTATGGAGCGCGTGATTGGGCGACGTAGGGTCAGGTGATTCACTGGTTGGCTCGGTGTCAGAGCGGGTCGGGCCACCGCTAGGTGTCTTGTCACTGTCGTCCTTGGAAACCTCCTCCAGCGGCAGAGAAACCCACTTACGTTTGTTACCTGGCCATGATTACAGACCGAGAAGAGAGCTTAAAGAAATTCTTTAAAAAAAATCTTAAAAATCAGAATTCATAGAAAGCAGCCAGATGGAGCTCAACGCATCAGTGAAACATTTGTGACTGATTTGTTAGAAAATAAAACTTTTGATTTCGCTTACTCCTGTCATAATTAATAATATGTTTTGTTTTTCTTTATTAAAATATATCTAAATGTATGTTTTCATCCCTGGTCTTGTTTTGTTCTTTATTCCCTGTGACTGATGTTACTAGTGTAACACAATGTCCTTTTCTTCCTCTCTGGTCCTACAGCCACTACAGACAGAAGTGAATCCACAGACAGGTCAACACAGCAGAACATGCAGCAGTTTGTCACAAACATTCTGTAGATGCAGGAAACAGAACAGGCCGTCGTGCTGTGGACAGCAGATCAAATCAGAGTCTAGTGATCATCACTGATAGATTAAAGTTAAAGATTATAAAAACAAAAAAAAAACATATTTTTTTTTAAGAATTCTTGATACACAGATTCTTTTTAAAAAAATCCAAATTATGCATGATGGACACTGAATGTGATTTCTGTTTTAATAACACCTTCCTGTTGAACTTCCTGCAGAGTGTACGTCTCACAACTGTAAAGTCTCATAACTGTCCACCTGCCATCTCCCCCTACTGCTGAGGTTTGAAACATCACCATTATGACGTCCATTATATGTCTTTAACATAAAGAGAAAAAGGAACAATGGCCATGGAGTCACACATACTGTATATACATATATACAGTACATATATATACATATATATATATATACAGTACATATATATATACACATATATACATACATACATATGCATATATGTATGTGTATATAAATATACATACACATACATATGCAATTATGTATGTGTATACCGTATATTTGTCTGTATATATGTATGAATATATATGCACATACATATATGTACATATGTATGTGCATATATTACTCATATTGAATATAACTCTGTTATATGTGTGTATATATAAATGTATGTATGTATGTATGTATATAGTGTGTGTATATATGTATGTACTGTGTATGCAGTACATATATTTATGCACATAGGCTATGCTTTACCCTCAGATTGATAATTCTCTAATACAATACAAACTTAACTCACTAATATTATATTTTGCCATGAAAATATTATTACTATTATATTTTGCTATGAAAATATTATTATTGAGATTGCAATTACTCTACAGCACCACACACAGCAGTAATTATCACCTACTAATCTTCTAAAACTACTAACATCAACCTATCTATCTCCTACTAACCTATTGATCCACTAACATCCACTGTATCTATCGTATTTTATTGTATTTATCTTTGGTGCAGTGCTGCACTGCTGCTGGAACTTCAATTTGATGAAAGATACTTCTGGAGGATTAAAAAAGTTCTGTCTAATTTTTTTTATTATTTTTACTTGTGGACCCAGGTGAAGCATCAAAGCTGAACTGAACAAGAAGGTAACTTTCCAGGCCTGTCTAAAGTACAGCTTCCTCACCACTGCTGGTTCTAACCCTCTCTGATATGGACTCTGACATGGTTCATGGTTCTATCATAGATCCTGGGACCACTGTCTGACATAAAGCAGGTCCGTGGTGTTTAAGAGGTCCTGGAGTTCTTCTCTAACGGATGATTCTAGTCTGGACCAGATCCACTGCCCGGGTGCAGAAAACCACTGACCCGTGACTTTAACCATCATCAGAAACAGCAGAGATGCAGAAGAACATGCTTCACTCTCCTCCTCCCTCACACAGCTCCTCCTCACCTCCTCTCTTTTTCAGGCCGTTGTTCTTGGCGTCCTGGCCGGCCTTGGTCTCTCTGTCTCTGGGCAGATCTCCCTGAGATTCTGGAGGGTTCTCCTGGTTCTCTTTACTCTCGCTGCCATCGTGGCTGCTCTCTGACTTCCTGTCCGGACGCTCCCGTCTCTTCTCCTTCTCTCTGCGGTTGGAGGACGAAGTGACGGTGGATGAAGGAACCGGCTTCTTCCCGTTGTTGTTGAGGACGTTCTGTTGTTGCTGTAAGACAGGACGGATGTTTTAGATCAGGGATGGGGAACCTATGGGTCATGGCCCAAATGTGGTTCTTTTTTTTTAATTACAATTGACTCTCAGATAAATCTTCCCTGCCAAAATATAACTTACAAATAAACCTGCAGGTGAAACATGTCAGGAATCCTTTTGTTAAAATAATAATAATAGATAAAAAAATTAATTTTGTGCACACACTGTTGTGTTTCAATGCAGTAATCTTTAATTTCTGACATAAAAGTGAAAACAATGTCAGTCTATTTTGTATCCACAGGTCTCACAATGAAAATATAAAATAAATAAATGTACAGTTAATTTATAAATATTATTGACAGAGCCCCTGACATATACAGCTACTTTTGGGAGAGAAAAGGGAGACTGTTGCTGGGGCATTTAATGATTGTACAACAAATAAATTTTTCACGTTTTAATCCAAACATTTTTTTTTCCACTGGAGTAAATCACATTAAAACTATGTAGCATTAGAAGTTGCCTTAATGGAAGGAAGTGTTATATGTATTGGATAACTTCAGTGTAACATCATTAAAAAAAGGAGATATTGGACTAAAATTATTGGTCTTTAAAAAAAAAAAAACGCACACAATTAGTTACATTCAGAATAAAAAAATATAAAGTTAATATATGAGATTATTTTTGTCTCTCCTTAGAACCTGTTTTGTCAAATCTAAACGGCAGCTTCTATAATTTAAAATTAAAAAGCAGTGAAAAAAAGCCTAAAAAGGTTGTTTAACATATAACATAACATATAAAAATATGTAACATATATAAATATGTAAATATATATTTTTAAAACATGTTTATCTTAAAGAAATAGACCGTTTCAACAAATGTATAATTGTATTCTAATTAATTTTTTTTCTGCTTACATTTTTCATTACATCTTCATACTTTTTTATAACTATTTTATTGGTGTTTATACGTATGTAAATATTTTCTTTTCTATTATTATTTTTTTATTATTCTAATTATATCTTATTGTTTTTGGAGGTACTGTAAAAAGTGTGTTTGCCCCTCGGGGATGAACAGTAAACCATTCTATTCTGATTTGGATAAAATCTCCAGATCAGTTCAACATAAAAAAACTTAAAATTATTTTTAAAATTCATGTTTCAACGTCTGTGATAGTTTGGAAAATGTGATGAGTTTTTATGACACTTGAAACTAAACTAAGCTTCCGTCGATAGCAGATGAAATCAGACGCAATCTTACATCACCAGTATTCAGAAGTACACAGCGACATCTAGTGCATCGGGTGAGAAACTGACCAGACACAAAAAAAAAGTCTTGACAGTGAATGGGAGAATTTGGACGACATGAAGTGGACAAACACAGAAACAGACGAATACACACACTGATAACCATAAACACATGTACAGACACACACACACACTCTCCTCCTTCATACCTCTTTAGCCAGTTCTCCAGGCGTGGGCCAGTTAGTGATGTCACTGAAGTCACTGGACTGGGTAGAAAGAAACCAATGAAACAAACATCAGCAAAACAAACACGGTCAAGGTGGAACCAAAGGTTCAGATGTCGTTCACTGTGTAACGTTGATGTAGTTGAAGTTGTTGTTGTTGTAGAGAGTTTTTTGTTTTTTTAAACACAGTACCTGTCCTACAAACACATTGACTGTCCCTCCATGTCCTTGTCTTAGTAGTGGCTGTTGTAAGTGATCTTTTTGAGAAAAGTTGAGGCTTTTGGGTTTGTTTGGCAATTATTTTTTTTAGTTAATGTTGTGGTTTTTAGAAAGCATTTTGATTTTTTTAAGGTGTTTTGAGAATATTTTTATGTTATTCTATTTTTTTTAGTTAGCAGTTCCAGATAAATAGTTTAGACCAGTGTTCTCTAACCCTTTTTGCGCCACAAACCGCTTTAGTGTCTCGTATTATTTTCACAGACCGGTCATAAAGTTGTGGCAGATAAATACCCCTTATTAAAATTAAATGTCTGGTGTTCTGGAATATTTTCCTACCTATAAAATTTTCCTACCTGAATTAAATGTGCATGGGAACAACAAGGATTTCTCAAGTGCACACAGCCTATAATTTTCTGCTACCAGACTAGTATAAAACGTTAGAATCTTATATCAGTGACTCTGATGGAATCCTAGCCATTCTATTGGTCAGTTCTTTTGTTGATATGGGTATGGATCAAGTGGAAGTAATAGACAGATGGGGACAAAAGGAAACATTATTTCTCTGCGGCCCACCACCAATTCACCCACAGACCAGTACCAGTCCAGGTTAGGAACCACTGAGTAAAATGTTACTATGTACAGTGTAACAGAATTATTTAATAATCGTAACCACAAATTTATCTTCATCAAGTTCCAGCTCTGATGGATTATCTGCTAACGTGTCCATCAAACGAATAAAGGCGTGGTCCTAAATTCTGGGACGGCTTCCAGGAAATATTTTCAACTTTTACTGATATTTTTCGGAGAAACAGGAGACAGAGACTTTGTTCTGCAAAATCCTGCACACGGGTCTGTGGAAGTATCCACAGAAGGCAGGGTAATATGGAGTTGATTCCACTAAATCCTGTTACGTCGGCAAAACATCACATATATAGTG
>JAFBJS010000611.1:117274-129513 GCA_016785265.1 Paraplagusia blochii | reverse complement strand
TCCCCCACGGACCGGTACCGGTCCACGACCCCGTGGTTGGGGACCACTGGGTAAGATGTTACTATTTGCAGTG
Organism: Paraplagusia blochii; assembly: GCA_016785265.1. Lineage (NCBI taxonomy): Eukaryota > Metazoa > Chordata > Actinopteri > Pleuronectiformes > Cynoglossidae > Paraplagusia > Paraplagusia blochii. Next base: position 129,440 of record JAFBJS010000611.1, on the reverse strand, counting down.
TAACATTATTATTTAATAATCGTAACCAAAAATTTATCTTCATCAAGGTTTTGAAGTTCCAGCTCTGATGGATTATCTGCTAACGTGTCCATCAAACGAATAAAGGCGTGGTCTTAAATTCTGGGACGGCTTCCAGGAAATATTTTCAACTTTTACTGATATTTTTCGGAGAAACAGGAGACAGAGACTTTGTTCTGCAAAATCCTGCACACGGGTCTGTGGAAGTATCCACAGAAGGCAGGGTAATATGGAGTTGATTCCACTAAATCCTGTTACGTCGGCAAAACATCACATATATAGTGTTTCCAACGTCAAGGTTCGGGAGGACGGAGATGAAGTTTGGGAGTTTTAGTGAACTTGATAGCAGTGGAGTAGAAAGGGAAAAGCAAATAAAAAAGACAAACAGTAGATATGTGTGCTCAGAAAAGGGAACACAGTAAACACATGGTCAGCTCTGGGGGAACAGCAGCTGGAAAGTTCTCATCCTCACTTTCACTCTGTCTGACAGAAGCTCACACTGGGACCACGGTGGGTCAAACCCTGGCTCTGGGGCCAATGGGGGCCTCTTATGGTCTTAGAAATACTGCTGAATATCAGGAGAGGCTAACACTCGCATCTACTCTGCCTAACCTTTATATCAGCTTTTTCTTTGGGCTCATACTATAATTTTTTGGTACTAAAAATCAAAATTTCTGTTCATTTAGAACAACTTACTTTGACTCCATGGTATTTTTCTGTATATCTGGTTAATTTTTGCAATATTCCAAATATCTGTAAGAAATCTTCATAAGATCTGCTTCATAAGATTTAAAGTTTTTTCCATTTACAACCTATTTGATGGCTATATATCGGGCGTGGGCAAATTTTTTTGACAAGCGGGCCACAATTGGTCCTAAAAATTGGACACGGGGGCCAAGTCCAGAGTAGCAAGATGGATCGTTTGTTGTACTACATTTCTAACACCATTTATTACATCATCTACTGGGGAAACGCAGTATTACAGGGAAAAGGTAAAAGTATAATGATAATTTGAGTAAATTATTTAATTTAATTTGGACAAGGTTGGCGGGCCACATCCGGCCCCCGGGCCTTAGTTTGCATATGCCTGCTATTTATCCTACAATTCTTGTTTGAACTTGTCTTCTTATTTAATATAGTTGAACAAAATGTTTGCTTAAAGGCACACTTTAAAACCCCAAACTGTGTCAGTGTTGTCTTTTCGTTAAGTTATTCTATCAGATATTTGTTTGAACCATATATGGGACCGCAAAATGGAGTAAAGTGACTCCTTTTTGGGTTTGCAACCCTGTGTTTCAACATGATAGAAGATTAAAAAATAAAGATAACTACCTTGCTGGTTTTCCTCATCCTGGGTTTACTGGCTCGGACCACCTTCAGAGCGTTCTGTTGATCTGGAGGAACAAAATTGGGCAGCGTGAGCGACATAATCATTAAATCTGTCAGAACAGGCCTGGGTCGATGGGGTTTGAAGGGTTTGAATCCTCCGGGGGAGGTATGGCGGTCGTAGGCCTGGATGTCTGCAGTTCAAAACCCCGGCCTGATGGATTCTGTTCCTGCTGCTGATATTTTACTGTGTGTTTTCACTCAGAGCAGAGCGGAGAGAGACTCTCCTCCCCCCACCATACTACACCGTACCGACTGACTCAACTTGTTGAGGGTGTTTTGTGTACAGTCGGCAGGAGCAGCAGCAACAGCGGCAGCAGCGGAGAAGATGCATGCTGGGAGTGGCTGCTGCTGCTGCCTCGCAGGAGCTATCGCTCAAGCAGAGGGTGGTGTCATTGATAAGACCAGTGAAAGTGAACAGGTCTACACCCAGAGGACACCCTGTGTGTGTGACTGAGTGAATGTAGAGGGTGGGGGGGGGGCTTAGGCGGTGAGAGTGAGTGAATAAGGGTGAATGAGAGAGTGAGCGACTGAGAGAGCTGTTTGTACAGTTAGACTGTAAAATGATGCCAGAGTTAAAGACGTCAAATATAGCTCCAAACCTCCTGCTGCTGACACACTTTCACCAACCTGATTCACAACCGCACAGTCATTCACACTAAGGACATTTTCACATTTCACATTATTAGAAATCAACTTTAGAATCAGGATATTTGAGTTTAATTAAATGTAATGGTAATATTACCTAAGAATTTCACACCCGTTTTGTGCAAAAAGCAAAGTTGATGAAAAATACATTTCCAATAAATCAAGAAGTATTATACACCCAGTCATCTACCGATTTATTTTAATAATTCTACGTTGACTGCTCACATGCATACTGTTTGTGTTTACATAATGGCTCAGTTGTGCTATTTCCTTTTTTTAAATTATTTTATTACTTATTTATAACCTGGGTTTTAAACAATTGTCACTATAATGTTGCTGCTTCACTGCAGTTTCCCAGCCTGGGATTAATAGTTAAGGTAAGTCTATTCTACTCTATAATGACCAGAACTTGTTTACTTTTCTGGGTCATCATTTCATGTATTTTCCATTGTTTTGTGGATTTCATAATGAGCCAACTAATGTGAAAATTCTTGCTAAGATGATGTTGATGACATCATTGTAATTTCCTGCAGAAAATGTAAGAAAAACTGTAGTGTGACATTTAATTATTATTTAAAGACTTGAGCCACAGGCAAAAATCTATTTTCCCATAATGCAAGTGTGGATAAAGAGTTGCAATTCCCCATAAAGAGAAACTAGAAATCTCTTCTTCAGATACTACTATAAATATGGTCTAAAGCAGTAGATCTCCAAAGGAGTGTTGGTAGATCCTGAGCAACAACATAAAACAATAATAGTAATAAAAAAACTAGAAACAAAACTGTATTTCAATAATATAGGTATTGAGTGAGTTTTCAATCTGGGTAGATCAGCCTGGGCATTTGACAAGTAGCTCGTAGGACAAAACAGTGTGGACACCCAGGTCTAAAATAATGGGTAAATGTCATGGAAAGAAACCAGACAGGATTGAAAACCAGAGGAATAAATGTGAACATTTTATTGTATAAGAAAGTGAAACACCTTAAATACACCTTCAAGTGAGGACTTTTTTTGTTGAACCAAACTTATTTGGCCCGTTTAGAAAACTATGACAAACTGCTTAAAGGAAGAAATCCCACCCCATCTAAACACAAACAGATAAACTGAACAAGTAAAAAGGAAGCTTTTTGTGGAGGATACATTTGGTAAAAATTCTCTAATTTGGCTAAAACTGTTTGAGTGGAACAGAACGATTCTCTTAACCTGGTGGTCTGTTTCTCAACTGAACGATGTCAGTGATGTAACCACCCACTTGTCAACGTCTACGCCACTTTCTTCACTTCAGTGTTGACTTAAAATATTCTAAAGCACTGCAACCCTCCAGAAGTAACCCAGAGTTTATCAACAGTCAAATATTAACCAGAGCTGAGGCTGCCAGTTAACACTGATAAAAAGCACAGCTGAAACCATTTATTAACCTTTTTATTAACTACTCTCCAACTCCGCTGTCAGTCAACGTATTTACTTTTGTTTGTTGTTGACAACAAGCAAAATAGTTTAATGTTTAAAGGGCAAAAAAGGAATAATTTTTCTGTATGTGCTAACAACAAAAGTAGTAATGTATAAAAAGCACAAAATTAATGTATTAATAAGGTATTTAGATGTCACAGTAACTGTAATCATAACCGCAATCTTGATTCACATTGCTAAAGTATTTCATTATTCACTATAATATCGCTACATTCACCACCTTTATATAGCATATTCTTTGTACTAAGGGTATGTTACTATGTTACTATGTATTTATACACCATATGTTTGCATGTATTATTATTATTACACCACCTTACTACAGAGTTATTATTGTATCCTATTATTATATATTTTAGTGTACGTGTATACCCCTACACACACGTACATATATATCCATATACAACCACCAAAATGTACATACAGTATGTATGTGCATATACACATATATAGGCACATACTGTATATGTCCAAACAATATACAGTATATATATATATATATATGTGTGTGTGTGTGTGTGTGTGTGTGTGTGTAATGAATATATGTGGGCTTAGGTGGCATATGCATGTATTTGCGTGTATATGTATGTGAATAATCAATATATTGTTTGGACATATATTGCCTATATATATGTGTGTGTGTGTATATATATATATCCACATACATATGTACATTTGGGTGTATGCATGTGGATATATATGTGTATGTGTGTGCACGGGTATACCCATACACTAAAATGGATAATAATGGAATACAATAATAACTCAGTTGTAACATTGTAATTATGAAATATGATAATATTAATTGAGTTTGTGACAACTGAACAGGAATGTCTACCATCTAAGCTACTAATACTATTAACATTAACGTTCCTACTAATATATATATATATATATATATATATATATATATATATATGTATATTGTACACTACAAACCTTATCTAGTAACATCCACTTTTCTGGTTCTCCATACCTCAACTCCACCCATATTGTTTCTATTGTATCGGTCTATTTCTTTATCCATCAGTAGTGACTGAGGCTGAAGAATTAAAATGCTTTCTGTTAATGGAGCAGAATTCTTGTGCAGTGATTAATACTCGTGGTTCAGGCTGATCTGAAGTCAGATTCCTCCACGCACACCTACTGTCCTGTCCTGTCTCTACACCTGGGCTTTTCATACGCTGCACATTCCCGGAGCTTCACTCGCTGTGTGCGTGTGTGACAGTGGGAGGATCTACAGTAGACCAGGCCATTGGACATGCAAAACGTGTCTCTACTACAGCAGCAGCAGCAGCAGTTAGCCTTGACTCAGCCTTCAACTCTAACGTTAACTCCTGTTCCTGGATCTGCTGCTTCCGACTGTAAAAAAAACCCCGAACACAGACGTGGACGGGGATAAAGGTGGAAGGTTCGATTGCGAGGCAGAGTGTGTCAGTGTGTGTCAGGCTAAAGAAGTAGCTGCAGTTGTCAGCAGTCAACACGTGGTGCTCGGGAGCAATCCGAGCACAGCAGCGGGGGCAGGGAGCGGAGGGGGTGGGTGGGGGTAAGAGGGGAAAATAAATATGCCACCACCACCATCGAGAGACACACACACACACACACACACACATACACATACACACCATACCCCCCCTGCCCTGACATCCGAATGTGTGGGATTCGATCAAATGTCAGTTCAAGCCCCGGGTTAATGGTTTGATACGTGTTTGGACGAGTGTAGTGGAAGCTGTCAAAGTGCAGCAGCCACATGTTCACGTCTCACCAACTCCACACCGAACACTTTGGTATTATATTAATAAAAAATATATAAAATATATAAAAAACACACACCTTTCTCCTGTGGACTGCTGCTGTAGATGCCCACTCTCCCTGTGGTTCTCTTAGTCCACGGGTTAACTTTGGGTGGAGGAGCCTCCACCACCTTCTTCACCACCACCTCCTCCTCCTTCTCGTCGTGGTGGTGGTGGTTCTCCACAGCCTCGGCTCCGCTGCAGCTTCGCTCGTTCTCTTTGTCATTTTCTTGACATTCCTTCTTCTTCTCTCCTGTCAGACTTTTCTCCGTCTCCTCACTCCCACTCCTGTTTGTTGTCTTCTCCTCCTCTTTCTCCACCACAGCCGTCGCTGTCAAACTCGTCTCCCCGTGGCTGCTCTCAACCTCTGCGGACATACTGCTCGATTCGCCGCTTAGTTAATCCAGCTTCTTTAATCCCACCGTAGGGAAACTAAGGCTGGTGTCCACATCCACAGCTGGGGTGAAGAACTAACTTTAGTCTGGACCTCACCAGGCTTCTTCTTCTCTCTCAGCCCTGTTAGCTTCCACGGGCCAACTGTTAGCTAGTTAGCTGGCCTGACGACCATGCAGGCAGAAGACAGCGCTAAAACACATTTCAACCTTCCCGCTGACTGACGCTCAGAGTTCCACAGTGAGCAGGAGTCACTCGTGACAGTGACAGCATGTGAACCACGGTGGTGTGAAATACCCACCACCCTTAAATCAATGTTAAAAACCAGGGAGAAAAAGTTTCGACCAAAGTGCAGCAACGAGCTCCGACTCTCGGCTTTTCCTCACCCTCTCTACTGCTGCTGATGCTGCTGTCAGCAATCTCTCCCCTGCCCCCTATAGGCAAACGAGCACACTGCAACAACAGATTGGAAAATAAAGTCCATATAAGGAGGTCTATGTGACGTAAGAGCCAGCCGCCCAGTACATTGACGATGTTCACCAGACAAAGACAGTTCGACTCCGGTGGGTCACGTTATTCTGCACTTGATGTTATCGATGAACATAACCGAGACTACAGTGTTGTGGATACAACCTTCTGTATAATAACTGTCTGTTTTAGGTGCAATATAGACAGACGGATAGACAGACAGATAGATACATAGAGAGACAGAAAGAGAGATAGACAGATAGGAATGGCATTTTATTGAGCATTTAAAGTATTCATCTTTTGTTGTGATTATTTTACCATAGATTTATTAATCAAACCATATTGTAAGCCCTAGTGGTAAATTTTAATTCTAATTCCATTCTAAAAAAAATAATTGTTTATGATCTGTCCATGAAAGTCCATGACATGACATTGTAATCAACATATTTTATTTTAATCATACTTAACATATGTTTTACATATGTTACATATGACATTTTATATTTTTGTAATCATTGTATATTTGTATATATTATATATTATATCTGTTCCCTGCTGGGCCCATACCAGTTTGCCTAAAGGGCCAGGAGCGGGACAGAGGATGTTGCATGCCTCCTCCACCCTCTCCTACAACACATTGAATCATCTGACTTTCTCAACTTCAACTTAGCCTTCAACACCATTCAACGCCAGATGATCAAGAAACTCTGTCACCTCAACATTCTTCCACCCCACAATTTCCTCACAGGAAAGGCACAGTCACTTCATCCACCATCATCACCAATACTGGAGCTCCGCAGGGCTGATGTCTCGGCCCTTTTCTGTACAATCTTCTGACAACACTGCTCCATCACAGCCAATCACCTTTCCTTAACTCACTTCACTCAATGGTGCAAAGACAACTTCCTGCAGGTAAATGTGGCTAAAACAAAGAAAAAGGTCTTTCACAACTCACACACACCCCCTTGTGGTCTGGCCCCAATCTTCTGGTCAGGGACTCATCCCCTTCTGGTCTGGGACTCACTTTGGACAATTAATTCACTTTTGATACACACATCACTGACATCAACAGAAGATCTCAACAGAGAGGTGTCATCCAAAAACTCTGTTGCCCCTCAACCAACACCATCCCAGCCCATTCTTCTGCACTGCTCACTCTGCTTTTACAGCATCTCCACAAAAAAAAAATCAGAAATAAACAGAAATAAACACACAAAAGTCACGCACAAAGCTTCCAAAATCATTCACCAACCCATATACAACTTAACTGACCTAAACCGAGGAGGCAGCAATTAAATAAATCAATAAAAATTAAGAAAAAAAGTTGATCAAAATGTGAAAATGTTGCCCTTTTAGATATAATTGATGTGAATAAAAACAATGCTTACTAATGCATTCATGAACGAATATATTAAATAAATACTACAATAAGAAACCAATACACGTGTGTGCCATGAAAAGTAAAATGAAGTTTGTTGAACGTGCCGAGGGGTGGTGACCCCTTGACGTCACCGGGTCTTGACCTCAATTTGACGTCAGGTGTTTTTTTCTTACTTCTGTCCTTATTCTACTGAAAGTAAACAAATGGACTCGAGGCAGTTTTGCGGTAAAAAAATGAAAAATGTCAGCGAGTGGGTGGAAATATTTCTACTAAAATGCCCGGACACAAGAGGAGATATAATGTACGCTTCCCACCGGTGAGTTTTTCCCTTTTTTCGAGGTTTACTTTTATTTTTACCGTTCTCCAATATCCAAGAGCTACATGCTAATCGCTACCAATTAGCGTGTGGCACTAGTGTTGCGTTCAAGGACTCGCGGAAATCCCATCTAGACCTCAAATACAGTGAGAAGATATTGGATATTTTACTGAGGATAAGCGTTAAAATGAGAAACGATACTAATAATCTCAGATAACCTGGTGTGTTTTACTGCCGCAGAGGGGATTAAATGAAAATAGGGGTGATGTTTGATATATTTGTTACAGTTTTAGGAATTGTTACACGTACTGGATTCCGATTACCGGATGTCAGGGAATGTATCATTGAACACTTGGATAAACTGAATTTCTGAGTCGATGTATTGTATTGTTGTTATTACTGTGTGATTTGATACTGTTTAACAATACATACATTTTTAAATTCCACTTCCAGAGTCGTATTAAGAAAATTATGCAGAAGGACACAGAGGTTGGGAGGATTGCCATGGCTGTTCCTGTAATCATCTGTATCCTTTCTCAATGCAAGGATGCAGTATCTTTTAAGTCAACCTAAAGCATTTATTCTGAAATCTGAGTAGCAGAAGTTAAGTCTTGAATCCCAGTGTCCAGCTCGAGCCTTGGAGATGTTCCTCAAGTCTCTTTTGACCAAAACCTGTCTCGTCACACAGTCCAAACTTAGCAGTGTGGTCTCAGTGGCTCACATGTGAGTATGACCTGACAACGAGCAGGTTGGGACGTCGTATTTGATGATTAACTTCCTGTTTTAATCTGTTCTGCTGTGGTGCAGGAAACAGTGCATCGAAACGGAGAAACTCTTCCACTTTCTGAAGGAGTTAGTGGAGCGAGTGACGTCTACGGCAGCCCAGAGGGACAACAGAGGTCTGAGCGTGTGGCCACCGTACAGGTGCAGTTAGTATAGTATTATTGTTAGTTCGATGGTCCGCACAAAATAACTCGCATGACATCCGTTTATTTCATGTGCTAATCCTGTGTTTTATTTTGAAAAAGAAAATACCGGATGCAAACCATCGCTTGTATTACTTCCATTTCTAACATGTCAAATTGCTTGTCCCGGACACTTACGTACCTGCGTAAATAGTGATTTAACTATTATCATTATATTTAGTAAATACAAGTTGTATTTATGATCTTGGTTCGTAAATAAATCAGACATTTAACCGGTTCGTGGTGAAAAGAAGGTTGTGGACCGCTGGGCTATATCGTCGGCCACATGAAGCTCCACTTCCGTTTAGTTCTTTCAAATGTAAAACACACTGTTTTCTTTACTTTTGGGCAGATGTGTCCTAATCCCAAACCTTTATTTTCCAAACTCAGGACCAAACAACACCAACTGTCTGTCAAAAGCAGCGCTGATGTGGGTCAAATGAAACAACCGCTTCAGACACGAAGGAGCATCGAATCCCTCGACTTTGACTCCAGCTCGAGCTCTGTATGTTAATCACAAAGAACTTAAACTTGGCACACGTTGCGCTTTAATTTCTCAACGCTGACACCCACAGGTTAAAAGTGTCATTACACGAAGAACGGCATTAAGTCTCGCTCTTGGTATTATATTTTAATGACTAACTTCCTGTCTTTCTTTCAGGAGACTGAGCTTTACATCTGTCTGTGACTTTTTTTCTACGTTACCCTGAAGCTGAATCACTGGTTTGTACGACAAAAAAGAATTACTGATCTTTAGTTTTTTTTTTTTGAACTTGAAAGACTTTGCTTTTTTGATTTGGAAGACTATTTAATTTTGTTTTTTATGCTGCTTTAAAAGGACTTAATATGAATGTTTAGAAATTTACACTGAAGAAAACTATGTAAGTCTTGTCAAGTTTTTTTTGTTTGATGGTAAATTATATTTCGAAGTCCAGTACCTGTTATTCAGTCGTATTTTTTTATAAACCTAAAAATGAAGCAGAAAAACAGAATATATGAAGGCATATAAACATTGGCGTTTCTTTAAGTTTAGTTTTTAAGCAATTGTAAATTAAATGTTTTAATAACAGGAAACATTTAAAAACATAAAATGTAAATAATGTTGGAATAAATGACTTCATACAATCTCTTTCATCAAGTACAATTTTAATCATATTTCAAAGATGTGCTAACATAAATAAAAACAGATACAGGAGTCGGTTTTTATTCCAAGAAAATAATCTCTTTACAGAGGATGTGAGAGATGAAATGAGAAATAAATAGATGTTTATTTTTCCTTTTCTTTTTGATAAAAATGTTCAGTTTCTGCCAAGAATTAATAGCTTTTGGGATCTTTACACATGGTCTACATTAGTTTCCCGGGATAGATCTCTGTCAACCCAAGTTTCAGAGTAAATTCAGGGGCAAAGTGCCCCTAGTGGTGAAATGATAGTGATGCCCAGCTGGTGGTTTGGAGCTCTGAAAAGATGTGACCAATAAACGAAGACAAGAATCAATTTCTCTTTCTAACATGGACTTTGGCAGGAGTCTGTGGTGATGATTTAGGGTTAGATTCCGTAGTTGTTTCTTTACCATCATCCAACTCCATGTGAAGCAGAACATGCATCTGAGCCAAAAAAGGCAGCTTCACTTTAGTTACAGCTGACAAAAGTAAAATAACACTAAACATTGTTGTTCTTCAGATCAACACTTCACTCTTGTGATAATATATACTTATGGAGCTGAAGCCCAATTTCAGAGAGTGGTTCACACATTTGATAATCACTTTAATTTTCCATCCAGGGTGTAAAAGGCACCGTCTGTTCCCATGTTCAGTTTCTGCCAAGAATTAATAGCTTTTGGGATCTTTATACATGGTCTACATTAGTTTCCGGGGATAGATCTCTGTCAACCCAAGTTTCAGAGTAAATTCAGGGGCAAAGTGCCCCTAGTGGTGAAATGATAGTGATGCCCAGCTGGTCGTTTGGAGCTCTGAAAAGATGTGACCAATAAACGAAGACAAGAATCAATTTCTCTTTCTAACATGGACTTTGGCAGGACTGAGTCTGTGGTGATGATTTAGGGTTAGATTCCGTAGTTGTTTCTTTACCATCATCCAACTCCATGTGAAGCAGAACATGCATCTGAGCCAAAAAAGGCAGCTTCACTTCAGTTACAGCTGACAAAAGTAAAATAACACTAAACATTGTTGTTCTTCAGATCAACACTTCACTCTTGTGATAATATATACTTATGGAGCTGAAGCCCAATTTCAGAGAGTGGTTCACACATTTGATAATCACTTTAATTTTCCATCCAGGGTGTAAAAGGCACCGTCTGTTCCCACTAAAAAGAATTTGGCCCCCACACAGCCGTCAAGCAAGGCCTCTGGTCAGCTACAGCTGGTATCTCAGCCCGACAAAAGTCAGGCCAAGTCGAGTCAAGTCAGATCACACAACCCTGTCCCGCCCATAAGATTGGGTCAGACTCTTCAAACACATCGTGACGACACAAAAATATCAGAAGTGGATCGGCCACGTTTGACAATCTCTAAAATACCAGTTTTGGGCCGACCAAGAAGCTCAATCCTCGATCCGCTGACTGGACGTGTGATGAGTTACACTATGACCAAATGTCCGAAATACTGAAGGAACAAACTAAATCTAGACTTAAATGAGCACAGAAACTTAAAACCACACCAGGACTGATGACTCGTAGGGCCTCACCGTCAGAGCTCCATCTTTACCTCCTTGGAGTTTTAACCTGCCGGACGTCCTGAACCGTAAAACACAATGGTTGAAAATAAAACAAAAAAAAAAAAAATCCAGGATAAGAGATGAGGTAAGACGAAGGTTGTCCTCAGAAGAGTCGAGCTCCAAAGCCAAAAGTTTGTTTGATGCCCTCGAAGTAGTATCGCCTCCAACCTTCTTTCATCAGCTCCTCTTGACTGTCCGGAACACCGACACAGTCCACCTTCAGCTCCGTCTCACTGCTGCGGTCCAAGAAGGTCAATGTGATGGTGGCGTAATGTTCTGTGCGGAGGAAACACATCTTAGTCAGTAAATACATCAGTTTTAATTCAAGGTAATATTTAGTGCCATCGTTAAGGGCATCTTTGCTTTATCTTTAAATCAGGATGCATGTTCTCCTGTTTTAGAATAAAATATATAAATCATATATATCCTTAGAATCTACAGGAGGTTCTATGTTTTCTTTTCCTTTCGGCTTGTCCCGTTTTTACATAATTTCCATCTCCCCCTGTCCTCTGTATCTTCTACTCTGACTCCAACTACCTCCATGTCCTCCCTCACTGCATCCATCAATCTCCTCTTTGTCTCCTACCTGGTAG
>JAFBJS010000611.1:76310-114512 GCA_016785265.1 Paraplagusia blochii | reverse complement strand
TAATCAAATATAGTTGCATTATTGATGATGGAATCCTAGCCATTCTATTGGTCAGTTCTTTTGTTGATATGGGTATGGATCAAGTGGAAGTAATAGACAGATGGGGCTCGGCACCAATTCACCCACGAACCAGTACTGGTCCCCGGTCCAGTGGTTGGGGACCACTGATCTAACCTATTCTAAACTAAATTATCAATACCACTACTCATAACCTTTTAGCAGATTAGGTCTGATCCAATGCAATTCATTATGTAGCGACACCACGGTTCAGTTCTTCCATCATCTTTGGTCCGTGCTCTCAAACCTGGACTTGTAGCCTATAACAGTGTTGAAGGTTTCTGCTGCACTGACCTGAGTTTTGTCTGTCTTGGCTTTGGACTGAGACGTGCTCTGAGGTGTGGCCACACCGTTAGCTGTTGGCAGGATCATGCCTTGTGTGAACTCTGCCAAGAAAAAAAGGACATAAGAAACAGGAGACAGGACACTGGACAACTTAAGTTTTATGAACAAATGGGACGACTTCAGAATTTTAAGTCTAGGATATAATCAGTCTCAAAGTCACTAAAAGAGTATAATTAATCCTGGAAATCTTAACTGAACAGTCTAACTGCAGTAGATTGTGAATGATACATATATTGACCTGGTCAGGAAACAATTTGGAATGTAACATTGACATCTACTATTGAAGCACATAATTGCCTGTTTATGGCTTCACTCACCTGTTTTCAAATATCCAACATAGCTGCCCAAAGCTTCACGCACTTTCTCAGCTCCTTTCGTTTTCATCAGGTTCAGCAGCGGTGTCTCAGGTTCATCTTTGTTCAACGATACAACAATCTACAAGAGGGGTTGACATGCTGTTATTGATCCAAGTACTCTCTACTACTGGTTGTTAGACGCATTAGTTACTGAATTGATAGATCTGTTCATGTCAATTTAACCATAGAGAAAGGAATCCACGGACCACAAAAGGTTAAAATCAATGAAACCAGCATATCTCTACCAGAATCAGATCCTTTTTTATATACACCAAAAGTCAAAATCTCAAGAGTGTACACCAAAAAAATACACCAAAAGGCTAATGTGCAGATTGAGTAGCAGCTCCAAATACAAAAGAAGACAAATTGCACAAAACATGTGATTGTATTTTGGGCAATGTAATTGGATCTTGTGATGACACACAGATGAAATAAATGAGTGAGATATTGTCTGAAGTGACGTAAACATTGGTAATAATGAACTTTTGAAGCAACATTCAATAAGTCACATGTTTACCCCAACAAAACCTACTAGAAGAAGACAGAAATGTTTGTTCCTTCTTCTGGGACTCCAGAACATGGGTGTCACAGGTGAAGACGGAAACAAACGAAAAATAAAAATCAAGTGGCCAGACACTGGCATTGCAAGCTTTTTTCCCACCAGTGTTGTAAAGCATGGCTCAAGACCAGAGAAGTCTTCTAGTCTTAAGGCCAACAGGATAATCTTCTTCTTCTTCTTTTCCTTTCAGCTTGTCCCTTTTTCACAACAGCTCTGTCTTCGACCTATTCCTAGTCTCCTAGTCTCTAGTCCATCCATCATGTCTGGTCTCACAACTGTCCTGTAAACCTGTCCCTCCACCTTAGCTGACTTTCTTCTATCTCAGATCACTCCTGACCCTTTTCTCCAGGTTTTCCATCCTGACTCCACTCTATTCTTCTCCTCAGTCTCTTCCACAGTCTCCACTGCTCTGAACTGTTGATCCTCAGTATCTAAACTCCTCCACCTTCTCCACCTCTGCTCCTTGTAACCTCACCACTGTTCTCCCTTTCATTTGAATACATGTACTTCGTCTTTCTAAGACAAACATGAGTAATACATATTTTCATTTTGATGGGTGGGACCTAAACCACTCTTACCAGTTATGAATTGACCAAAAGTTGAGTTCTAACCAAGAGCAACCACTGTCCATTGATAACAGTTTCAGCCATAACTAATATTAACACCAGAGCTGCTCTGTTTCTTTAAGGGAATACAGTAAAACTTACATCAAGATCGTCCATGTCGTTTTCATCAGACAGGTTCGGCACTTCAATTGATCCTTTGTATTTCACGCCAGATTTTGTCTTTCCTGGAAAAGAAGGTATAAATAAAATAACAAACATAAAAAGCTTGGACATATTTTTAATTCATCACTGACTTTGAAAACCTGTAAAATCACAGGGTATTTATATCTGGACTGAAATGTTTCCACCTGCATTTATTAAACTCTAGCTGATTGGATCTTAATATGTAAGGTTATAAAATCAGGATAACTTTCAGAAAGTAAGAAAACTGGAAAGGCCACACACCTGTCCAAGTAGCTTTTAGGACCCATTCATAGAAAAAAATAAGTTTCCCTTTGCGGTTGTTGATGGAAGCCTCTCCCTCCACTTTACTGACTTCTGTCACCTCACAGGTCCCGACGTCATTCTCTACAGTGAGTCCCATGAGCAGGAATTTCAATTTGTCAGACGACCAGTTTGTAGCATCACGTTCAGTCCTAGAAAAGGTTTGGCATAGATGGAGAGGAAACAAAGCGTTTAATAGTTGGTGATATTTACAACATCTTTGGTCAAGTCTGTAGTTTGCTTGTATTTTTTACCATTTTTTTTAATTACTACAGTCGGAAAATTCTTCTTCTCCTTTCTGCTTGTCCCTTTTTTAGAGGCTGCCAAAGGGAGTCAACAATCTCCCCCTGTTTTCTGTATCTTCTACTTTAAGTCCAACTTCCTCCATGTCCTCCCTCATTGCATCCATCAATCTCCTCTTTGTCTCCTACCTGGTAGCTCCATCTCTAGGATCATCCTTCTACCAATGTATCCACTGTCCCTCATCTGAACATGTCCAAACCTCAATCTCAATCTGTCTTCTCTAGCTTTTTCTCCAAACCTTCCTGTCTGTGTTGTCCCTCTAATCATCTCATTCCTGGTCCTGTCCATCCTTGTCTCTCCTAAAGAGAACCTCAGCATCTTTAACTCCTCCACCTCCAGCTCTGTCTCTAGTCCATCCATCATGGCTGGTCTCTCCACTGTCCTGTAAACCTGTCCCTCCACCTTAGCTGACTCTCTATCACAGATCACTCCTGACTCTTTTCTCTTGTTCCATCCTGACTCTCCTTGAAACCTCACCATTCCACTGTTCTCCCTTTCATTCACATAAATGTACTCTGTCCTCTGGCCTTCATTCATTCCACATTAGTCAATCTATACTGTGTTAGTCGACACAAACGATTAGAATAGATCTTTTCAACAGAAATATTAAACATGTCGAAATATGAAACGTGTCGTACAAACAAAGACGTACCCTACAAAACCGTTTAACAAAGATATTTTTAATCAAAGACATGTTTATAGCGACTCTATAAATAACATGTTGTGGTTATTAAAAGCTCAGCTAACTCCTGGCTAGCTAAGAGCTATTTAGTACCTGCCAAATTGTTCAATATTTAATATTTTATCAGATTCAGTATTTTCGTCACGCATACGTGGTTAACGGCATTATGGATAAAACTAGGAAAATTGTGAATAAGTGTCTGTCTTTAAATTATTTTCTTCAGTTCATTTGGAGGCTAGCATGCTAACAGTCGGTGGTGTTTCATGTCGTTTCTTACCAATGCCAGTTGTTGACATTAGTGGCATCGGCTCTTTCCTCCACGATCCAGCGAGGGTCTCCTTCTCCCCACTTGGCCATTGATTCTGGTTTTTAAATTATATATAAAATAGGTTGGAGACAGACAAGAGTGTCAGCCGGTATGTGAGCAGGTCCTGTTCAGTGCACGTTGTTTCTAGAAACCTCCTCCAGCCGTTCTCTCTCTCTCCCCCTCTCCCTCCCTCTTTCTCTATCTCTCTCTCTCTCTCTCTCTCTCACTCTCTTCGAGTACGGGTGCTCACCCGATTTCTCGCCGGTCTCAGAAAGTGCTGGAAACAGGCGGAACTTTGGAGAAGGTAACTCAAAATGTCCGCCAGGCACTTCCTTTGCGGAAGAACAGTTCCGCGTCAAACAGGAAGTTTATCAGCGGACCTTCAAAAAAAAAAAGCAAAAAACAGACTACTGTGAAAAAAAAAAGTTCAGTGATATATTATCTTAACAAATGCTTAAATTAATTTCCTCAAACACAATACGACGTGCATTGAATTCGCTGATGCAGAAAAATTAACAATAAAATCTTAAGAGTTCATTTCAGAAATGAATTTCCAATAACTTGTAGATTTATCTTAAACTACTAAGTTTATCGCTTTTCTTCTTTTCCTTTTGGCTTGTCCCTTTTTTTCAGGATTTGCCACAGTGAGTCAACTATTTCCATCTCCCCCTATCCTCTGTATCTAACACCAACTACCTCCATGTCCTCTCTCACTGCATCCATCAATCTCCTCTCTGGACATGTCCAAACCATCTTAATCTGGCTTCTCTAGCTTTTTTTCTCTAAACGTATTATTACTAAATGTATCACTAAAACTTGAATATAAAAATGTAGTAATAATAATAATAGTTAGATTAATATCATATAACATTTAGGATAGACTGTGGTTTACACTAGTTGTATGAAACAGGAGCTGAAAGAAAAGATAACCATTCAAAGGTGGTTAAGAAAAGTTGCTACTTTGGTCAACTTCGAGGGAGTTTATTTTAAAATCTCGAAGCTCTTTTAGATTCATCCTGTGCCCACTGCTGGTCTGTTATTGACACAGTTTGGACTGATCAACAAGCTAGAATAATTCAATAAACTGTAGGGTGTAGTGGTGGTTTAATGGTTCAGGAACTGGACTTGGGTTTGAAGGTTTCCATCGTTCCATCAATCCACTCGCTACCTCTGAGGGGCAATGTCCTTTCTCACTGCTCCCTGGGCACTCAGACCAGACTGGGGTCCATAGTGTTCAAGGTTCAACTGCCAAGTTACCACTAATGTAACCGTCCCCTCTCACTGCTCTCTGGATGCTCAAAGCTGCCCAGTGTTCACTTTGGTGATTAGTTAAGTGCAGAGCTCACAATGACAAGGAGATTGATTTACGTCCTTCCTGATTCCTGGTACACCTGGTTCAGAAGAGGAAATCAACATATTAATGTGCATTCCCCCAACATCCTGGTGCACATTTGTGGTGGAAACAGACAAGAGGAGCAGACACAGATTATGTCTGTAATGGTTGTTGTTCCTTTTAGTTCTTCTGGTGAAAAAAAAACTAAGGATTAAGATATACAATAGACTAACAAGCATTTTTGTTTTTTCAAGATTTATAATGAGATGTTGTAATAAAAGGACTACAAAAATGACAGAGAGCGAAACCATATGAAAGCCAGTCAAAACTTAATGGCCGGGTTATTAGCATGGTGGGCTGAGCTGTGGTATTTACTGCTAATTACATTTGAAGGCTGTTGAAGGCTGGTATGTTTTTCGGTCTTGACATCAAAAGGACGGAACACATTGCTGAGGTTGTTTTAATCACTGAAGGTCAAATGTATTTGTGAAGGACTTCACTCTGTGTTATCAACCTGTGTGTTATCATCCTGAAAATGAAAGTAAGAGTATAGGAATGAGGAGCCAGATTCCAATATGAAGAAGGTATAGACAGAGTTAGAAAAGCCCTGAAGAGGTTGAGGACCAAAAGGCAGTTGACATGACAGTGGAACTGTGGAAGTAGCAGTACATTTTCTAGGTCGTTAAATAGAATTTTTGATACTGACATGATGCACGGCGACGATGCCATGCTCAGTGGATCTCGGTGGTAACTTGGCAAATGGTGGATTCGAACCTGGAGCCCTCCAGACCCAGATCTGGTTCCTTAGTCACTAGGCCACCACAGCGCCAGGAGTAATAGGTAAGGAGTAATAATGTAATAGATTGGCAGAAAGAAAACAAACAGGACTCGTGGCAGGCTAATATATAGTTACGTAGTTAAGCCAGAATATAGCAAAAAAAAACATTTTCTAATTATGTTCTCCATAGATAACTCATGTCACTGTCATTATACTGCTTTACCGAGTGAATAGTTTATCATTTTTTCTTCATATTTTATGTAATAAGGTTGACATGTCTTGGCTAGGTGTACAACAAATACCAAGATAACTTACAGTTGTGAATTATTTTGTCTACTTCATTATCAAATGACACGTGATGACCATAGGGAAACAAACATCACCGAAAACGAACATTTATTAATGATACTGTTAATCTATTTTTACGTATGAAGCAATAATCTATCCATTTAAATGATCTAATCATAAGTAAATGAAGCATTGAGACTGAAGGAGAGCGATAACCCTGGCTGCTCTCTGTATGCAGACATATGGCTCCAGGCTGTAGTCGGCTCCCCTCCCCCCTGCCTGAGCCGCCTCCTCCTCCTCCTCCTCGGCAGCGGCAGCTCTCTCCCTCTCCCTCTCTCGCACACTCGCAGCAGCAACTACGGTTTGAAGCCGTGGCATGAATGATCTCATCTCAACCTGATCTCCGCTTTCCCTGCCGTCGATCCTATGAGCCAGGACAAGAGTAAAATAACACAAACTCCAGGTGAGAGACGAACCGCACACTCTCCAGGAACACATACTAGAGCCCCGGTCAATGGTCAGATTCACACCGCGCAGGGTGTATATTTTAGGAGGAGGGGGCTGTGGAGCGATGCCGCGTTGAAAACTCTTGTTTTCGGCCAAAGAGGGAGGAAGCGTCGCGGCGCAGGGGGAACGACCTAGTTCTAAGAAACCATGTATCCTGGATGTTATCATTATTAAAATGGTTATCCAGTGAATATGTGTCAGGCTTCTACCCTAACATTAGTAGGATTTCCCATTTTTGTTCAACCCTTCCAGCGGGTCCAGCATCCCACCGTCGCTCGGCAGCTAGCCTGTAGCATAAAATGGCCTCATTGTCGTTGAGTGAATTTGGTGCTGAAAAGACAAAAGCGTGCGAGGGGAAAACAGGAGACGAATTGTAGTTCGGTAACTCTCGGGTTTAGACGTAAACACCTCGGAAAGACCACTAAAAGTCACTCGGCCGACCGGAAAACGACTCCCTGGTCTACCGCGGTTTTAAAGCAGATAACTGGTTTTAACGCGTAACCGAGCTAACAGTGCTAATGGAAGTGTTCGGTGGGGGATGGGTGTTCCAGGCTCCGGCCATTGACGTAAAAACGAGGCCGCATTTTGCTCGGCTTTTTCTTCCGCTCCTGACATCTAAACAGTCGAACCGTAAAGCAAAAAAAATATCCAACCGTCTAAGCTAAAACAAAGAAACGGAATGAAATGACCAGTCTTAACCGTCGGTTAAGTATTTTCAACGCATTTGAAGTCACTCATGTTAACGTTAGTCTGATTTCCTGCCTCGACCTGGTCTGTGTACAATTTAATTCTATCCTAAATAAACCGAACAAACTAGGTTTTTTTGATAATAACTACTGAAGCCCGCGTTTTTGTCCCCAGGTTTATTCGTCCATATCAGTCGGTTTTACTTGTTTCATCTTATTTCATCATCCCAACATACATATATATAGTGTACGTTTTTGTTTATCCGTGGAAGATGGGCACATTTCCGTTGATTATTACCGTTGAATATAGTCGAGAATGATTGAAATGGTGATGTAGAAATCCCAAATTCCCATTCGAAAAAGCGTAATGTAGACTATAAACAATTTGGGTAAAAATACAAATAAGTCGTATCCACCATATAGAACATATTCAACCTTTATCCGTGTTGGTAAAGAAGTAAATAATGGTAGTCATAAAGGTGATCGTATTACATGATTTAATGAGTAGATATAATAACGTTTATCCCCGTGACCTTACTCTTGTTTACTTGGTGTGACCATAGTAACATGATTGTTCTCTTATATGTGATGTTTATAAGATCACAGTCTTGATTTAACTTGTTAAACTTGATTTTATTAGAATTTGTATTTTCCTTCTCATTGTCCATTGGTGGGTCCAGAGCTCTAATATCCTCCATTGGATTCAAAGTGTGGTGTACCATTACTCTGGTTTGACCCTTAGTGTTTGGACCAAATAATTTTGATTGGATTAATAATAACGCATCTCTGTTGTTCTGGCTTTTGATACTTTTTTCCCCAATTTACTTAAGAGTGTTATGTGTATTAGAAATAGGGCAGCGTTGTTGCATAAGTTGTGATATTTGCCTGCTGTGGTTGCTTGCTGACACTGACCCATTTCTGCCTCTTTTGTTGTCTTTCCTTACCGTTACTGTGTAGTTCCATGCATTTAACCTTGTCTTAATCCATATCCTTCAGATATATCCTGCAAAAACTCAATTTTTTTTGTGCTTTGTGCACCAGAGATATTTATAATCACACATCCGTATATGTCACCTCTATTTTCAAGCATTTCTTGGCTTTTTAATGTATCCCAAATTTTGTTACATGTCTCTTTCTTTAGGTAGCTAGTCATCGTTAGTGCCTTTTATTTAACAGGGACTGCAGCACAAATGCACCACAACAGGGGACCACACATGTGCATTGATTCTTCAATCTTTGTATTTTAGCTCTCCAGGTTTCCACAGAAACGAGTCTGATTCCTTTGATAATGTCCACTGTCAGAGAATGTTGTTACCTGTGTGCAGTAGTTTCAGGTACTAGTCTGTGTTTGTCTCGAGAATCCAATACTCAAAGTTCTTCAAACGTTGTTTGTGAAGCCCATTCATTTGATCAACTCAGTTAAGATGTGCTGTAGTTAAATATTTCTCTTTCTCTCTCAGAGGTGCGCCCTACAGACAATTATTGTCATTTGACACAAGAATGAAGAAGAAATACGGGCCACATCTGCTTTCTAAAATGTGGACCACAGCGTAGCCTAATTTAAACATCTCCCAACGATTTAGATATCAGTGGTAAGTTTGGACACCTCTGTCTGGTATCATTTAGGCCAAGGACAATGTAGCCCACCATCTTGGTTTCCTTGTGTGAATCAAGTAAGCCCACAGTCTAGATACTGTTCCTGATGTGGACTGTTCTAGTTGTCACGGGCAGGATCATTTTGAATCGTGTCAGGGTGCAGCACCAGGAAGAAATGTGGTAAATAAGGGGACCAGAAATGAAATCAGGCAGAGCAGAAGTCTATATGACTGGCATATTATGGATACCAGCCCTTTCTTCTGGTCTAACATAGGATCAGAGGAAGAACATCATTGGCGAAGATGGGGCCCATGGGGTGTACAGACGCGGCTGCACAAAGACCCGTAAGTCAATGCTGTACATGGGCCAGAAAATCCATTCCGTATATTTATGGGCCATGTACAGTCCAGCAGTGTAAGAGCATTGAAAAAAAAAATTGGTTAATTAAACCAATCTATCATCTATTATTTCAAGTTAATTGTTGTCCAACTGTTGTGATCTCACTATAGTCTTAATTTTTTATTTAATGCCCAAATGAAGATAAAATATTTTGACCTATTTGTGACAGTAACTACATATTTGAGTTCATTTAGTTTTACTAGAAACAAGTGAGCCACGTTGTGAACTGTCCAAAAGAATTTGACCGTTTCTCTTCAGTGAAAGGCTTTGAAGGCCCGCGGTAAGACCCTTTTTTTAGACTAGTTTTTGTCAATGTGCTTTTTTTTTTTTAATTAAATGTGTGGCCTGTAGAGAAGTGAACCAAGTGAAGTGATTCACTCACCAACATGCCCTGCCCACAGGTTTTTACACAGAGGAGAAAAAGAGACGTGCGCACGGACACTGCTCACTATTTTTCCTGCAGATGGAAAATAAAGTGTCACAGTTGGTCATCCGAGCTCAGCCTTTTTTGCTTTACATCCATCCATCTATCCTGGACGTTGCAGGCTTTTATTGTTAGCAGTTCTTAATGTCAGATGTCTGCGTTGGAAGTCAAGTGCAGAAAAGGAAGTTGACTCAAGTTGACTCTTTTTCCTTCCCCTCCCCAGTGAAGAGAAAGTAAAAATCTAGTTCTGCTAGTTTCTGAAGTGTGGCGTGCGTAGAACCTGACACCTGATCTTCCTGGTAAATATCAGTGGTTTTTTTAATAGTGCTCTTCTGTTTGGTGTGTGTTGTGAATGACGGTTTCTAAATTCTCATCTTTACCCTCAGAAGCACTTTATTGCGCAGGATAAATAATTTTTTTTGTATTTTTGAATCACAGGTGGCAGTGGAACAGAACAGTCATGTATTGCTGATGTAACTTTTTTTTTTTTTTTTTTTCTCTGCTGACTTTGATGCAGCGTCCGTCTTTAGTTGGTAACCCTGCTATTTTCGGTGGTTCAGTGGTCTGTTAAAAGTGTGGTTGTTCCGCCCAGCAGGAGTCTTGCTTCAGACTGGCCTAAAATGGGCAGAAATGGTGCTGAACAAAAGCTGCTTGTCGCTCGTACAAAAGTACTTGAAGCATTGACGCAGCCAGGACCAAGCTGCATTGCTAATGCCTGTGCCTCTCAACAGGAAAGGTAGAGCAAACTTTAAGACAAAAACTGCAAACAACTACAACAAAATCAATTCACTGTGTTTTTAGGTTCACTGAGAGTTTGTAGATCTTATGTTAAAGTCGTAGTTGCTGCTGAGCAGATGCTAGTGTTAGATTAATCACTGGCACACACAGAATTCACACCATATAGCCTCATTACAACACATTATATATTTAAGTATTCTAGCCATTATTGATATTTGATTGTATAAATAGGTTTTTGATATTTTATAATCACAAATATCTCCATTCATTGCCCTTCAATGTCTAATTTTTTTTTTTCAATCTTTTCCGCCATTGCAGAGAGGCAACATGTTTCCGAAGGGCATCAAGCGCAAGTTCTCAGACTCTGGGGAGGAGGCAGGCTCCAACGGGGACCAGGACCAGGCAGCATCAACCTCTGTGGTAGCTCCCCGGACACTGACGTCCTCCTACAGTCTACAACGGCAGTCGCTGCTTGACATGTCACTGATCAAGCTGCAGCTCTGCCACATGTTGGTAGAGCCGAACCTGTGTCGCTCGGTTCTGATCGCCAACACGGTGCGGCAGATCCAGGAGGAGATGACCCAGGACGGCACTTGGCAAATCATGACCCAGGCCTTGGCCGCTGCCCAGTGCCCTTCAGACCGCCTGGTGGCCACCGAAGTGCTATGCCGGCAGACGGACCCTGCAACGTCAGCACAGGCAGGACAGAGCCCCAAACCCTTCTCCGTGGTAGGCCTGGAAGAAGGCTACCACTCCGAGGAGGTGGTAATGGAGGGAGAGGTGGAGACTGAGGTCACTATGTCCACCTTGTCTCCGGTCTCTCAACAGATGCCCCCTGCATCTTATTTGGCAGGGCCCTTTGGTATGGGACCCTGCTGGGAGGACGAAGACGAAGACGGTGATGGCGAAGATGAGGACGATGACGAGGAGGACAGCGAGGAGTGCGTGTCAGAGGGCGAAGAAAGTGACCGGGATCACCTGAGAGCCGACTCCAGAACAGGGGAACAGGTTTTTGGGACATTTGAAATTAAGCACCCGGTGCCACCCACTGACCCAGCACTCGAAGAACTGTTTTCTGACGTGGACCCGTCCTACTATGACCTGGACACAGTGTTGACAGGGATGCAGAGCTCCCCTAAGATGGGGCCGTACGATCTGCTCGAAAGCCTCTCCTCTCATGGCCCAACGACCCTGAGCTCCAGCTCCACCTGCAGGTCGGACCTGAACGAACTAGACCACATAATGGAGATCATAGTAGGCTCCTGAAACGGAACATTCCTCTGGCCTCTACTGAACCCACAGATTCTTTCCAGTCTATGCACCGTTACACGTGCATGTCTTCTATGTGGTGTTTCTACATGCAAAAACAGTTGGCGGTTTTGGGGCAAACTGGAAAACTAACATGTGAATCACACATTTTTGGCAGTTGCTAAAGTGAATGAATGCATTTTTAAAATTTGGAACTGTCCCTTTAAAATTAAGTTTGACACACCTGATAGTAGTTATCATGCCGTTTGTTACTATGGTTTTCAATGAATGTTGCATTTCCGTCACCCATTGCTTGTTTCTGTGCTCATAGCTGCCGGTGCTGGATGAAGCAGTGTGCGTGTCAACATTCACAGCTAAAGGACATGACACTGACTGTTGCTGATAAACCAAAAATGCATTTTCAATACACCCGGAGAAAACACAGTCCCTAATATTACATACCACAAGAATCTCACTGTTGTGCTGGATTCAATGGTTACAGTGACTCTCAAAGCTGGATTGAATTGCTGAAAAGTCTTGTCCCTCTACGAACCGAAACGCCGCTCAGATGTGTAGCTAGCGGTTAGTTTCCCAGTTGGTACAGAAAGCCCCAAAACTGACCAGTGCTCTGAGAAGGCAAAGATAATTACTCATACAATTACGCATTCTTCAACATGTCTTTTTCCATGTTTACGTCTGTTGCGCTCGCTCCGTCTGGCCGCCATTAGCCATCTGTCCATTTATTTATTGTTACATGGACTAAGGAACAACTATCATCACACTACACCCATTTGAAACCAGAACAAATTGTAAATCCAAATCTATGAATTAATGCATATTTTCCTAAAGATTTGAGCAATTATGAATGGAATATATGTATATGTATGTATGTGTATATAGAAATATATTTTTTGCATTACAGCTGGGGGAACTTTACAGGTATCATTTGATATTTTTTTCCTCTCATCAACCCAGGTGATTTTTTTTTTTTAAAGATGTAGCCAGACTCAAGACTTTGTCTTCCTACAGTTTGATGGACAAAAAAGTCTGCTGTGACTTCATTGGCGCTGTTTTCATATTTTCTTCAAAAGCTTTACACAGGGCAAGAAATTTACTACTGACCACCAATATGGGCTTTGTATCAGAGGTGGACACAGTCATAAGGCAGCAGCTCAATTAGTGTGGAAAATAATTAGTATGAATGGGAACCATAAACTGGTTTACAAATGTTTACTACTGTTTTTAATCACACATGGCGTCACACTGATGTAGAGATGAACTAATTTCTATTCTATAACCAGCAAAGTCACCCCCTGGTGGTGGATCAGTGAGAACTAGCATTAAAATTAACACATCTTTTTAACATTCAGTTCATTTTTAACTGGGAGACCAACCAAAGTACTGACTCGATACTGATTTAGATTTGTTCTTTTCCCAGAAGATTATGTTAACCAGCTGACAGTTCAGACAGAGATCCTGCTCTTTTCTTTCTTGACACCTCAGTAATAAACAAAGCCAATCTTTATTTTTCTTAAATGTTTGGTGAAACCCCGGACTGATAACTGCATCCAGAAGCCATATTTCTTTCTTCCTCCAACTACAAATGGAGGAATTCCTTTTGTTAACCCATCGCTAATTTATTGTTTTTATTTATTGTATTTATTTTATCTAGGTACAGACTTCATTGGCCAGATGAAATTATATTTATCCAAATTCACCCCCCTCCGTTTGAATGCAGTAACAACTCATCCTTACTTTTTCATTCTTAACTTCACTAATACTATTACTAGTAATACTGGAACCGGGTCAATATTCAAATCACTATGCAGCTCTGTCATACATGTTTCTACAATGATTGTATACAACTCCACTGTCCATTAAGTCCTTTTATGCAAACAGTTGCCTTTTCTCCTGAAGATGTGGAAGAAAAAAAAATCAAATGCTTTTTTTTTTTGTCCAATAGTTCCTGATGGTGATGCAGATAAACTCAGGCAAACAGGATGCTATGAATCAAGTACAGTATTACCACAGGCTTGATAGCTGAGCGCCACACTCCTGAAGGATGTCACTCTGGTCTGAATGGGAGCTAGAACTTTAAAGACTAATTACCGTTGTAAAATGTATGCATTTTTTTATATCAAGGAAATGAAAAAAAAAAAACATTGTAGCATCTTTGTAAATATTTTTTATAATAAAAGGTGCAACTATTCACAGACTGGTTTGATTGGTATTTTCATTCTCTGAATGTTATTCAGAAAAGATAAGTAATGAATGCAGTTGTTTGAAGTTTTATGTAAAATAGAACAACAATATCTCAAATGATCTGCAATATTACAAAGATAATTTAAAGAGCTGTGTTTGTTAAGTGCTCACAGTGGTGACCAAGTGGTTGAGGATGAAGACTTGGCTTCAAGTTCTTATCCACCTGCACTGATCATAGCACCATCCCAACCAACATAACTTCCAGTGGCCTCACCACCAACAGGAAGGCGCAAGACATGGTTCAGTGTGACATGGGTGGTGACAGCTGCCCCTGCGACGCAGCAACGGACAAGCAGATGAAGAAGAATGAATGAATGTTTCTGAAGTGGAACATCCAAACATCCAAACATCCAGAGTTTCGAACGTAAGTCAAGGTTTAAAATTGGTCATGACCAATGCTCACCTCCATTTTTGGTACAAATGGCTGCATATCAGTATCAATTATTATCGGGGTTTTGAAGTATTTGAATAGTATTGGCAAAACTGATGTCGGCAAACATTAGTGTCAGACTTTCCTACCTGCCCACCTACCTACTGTAGGGTTTATTATTTGTTCTGCAATAAGTTAATCATCAAAATATTAATAATCCATGCTTTGCTGTAACATAACTTGCATTCATATTAATATTTGACTTCCAGCCAAAGATCCTGACAGCGGTAAAAGAATGTTCAACTATGGTATAACTTATGCTGGAATCCTTACAATAATCTTTTCTTCATCAGCTCTCAAGGTTGTAAACTCGGGGTAACCATCTGTGAGTTAAGTGCCAGAGATGCTGTTAAACAAATATGTTGTTTAAAGGAGTTTTGGTGGAGGGCCCCACATTGATATACTGATGGGAGTACAGATTATAGGGACTTTAGGTTGAGGGAGAGAACATTAACCATTATCCAGAAAGAAGATTCCGGATCATTAAGTTCAGGAGAAGTCTACACTAACCTACATATGAACCTTGGTAAAATCCTATGTAAAAGTAATGGTTTATAGGACAGTGGTGAGACCAGCCATGATGGAGGGATTAGAGACACTAGGAATAGGTAGAAGACAGGAGACAGAGCTGTAGGTGGAGGAGTTAAAGATGCTGAGATTCTCTTTAGGAGAGACGAGGATGGACAGGATCAGGAATGAGGTGATTAGAGGGACAACACAGACAGGAGGGTTTGGAGAAAAAACTAGAGAAGACAGAGTGAGATGGTTTGGACATGTTCAGAGGAGGGACAGTGGATACATTGGTAGAAGAATGATCCTAGAGATGGAGCTACCAGGTACTAGACAAAGAGGAGATTGATGGATGCAGTGAGGGAGGACATTAAGGTAGTTGGAGTTAAGAGTTGAAGATACAGAGGACAGGGGGAGATGGAAATTGTTGACTTGCTGTGGCAACCCCTGAAAAAGGGACAAGCCGGAAGGAGAAGAAGAAGAAGTTGTTTTCATTCTAAGATTTAGAAACTAATGCAGTTGCACCTGCATTAGTGAGGTCAGAGCAAAGAGGTCAAGGACGAAACTGTGTCTTAAAAAGGGGAGTTCTTACCTGTCCAGCCACTGGATAGATAAGGACACTCTGACCTGGACAGTGAGGTTTGGATCAGTAAATCTAGAAAAGACAATGCTGGGAGTCATAAATACCACCTGCCACTTGGATGTTTTATTAGCCAATTAACCATTGCCATCTCCCATTTTGTGTGTTAATAATTTACTTTGTTTGTTTTCTGAGACCACGTGAGGGGCATGTAACCTCCTGGCCGTGACGTAGGCAAAGGGGTATAAGATCTTGTGTTCAGGGACAAGGAGTCAGTCAGAGTTCCTGGTACTGAGACCTGAGTAATTGGCAGGCTACTAGGTACAGCCCTGACTCCAACCATGGTAACAATTTTCTCTTTGTTCTTTATTTAAACCGAGATCTCATTTCAACATTTTTTCTCTGTTTCTTTGTTTATCATTTATACTTTGATTTTAATAATGCATACTTTTTCAATCATTTTAGAGACTTTGATTAAATTACTGATCAGATCATTAAACCATCTTTACCCAAATTCTGTCTTTTTTGTCTGTAATTTGGAGAGAAAATACAACACGTGCTACACTACCTAAATATCTATCTACCTATCCATCTACTTATCTATTGTAGGGAATATTTTTTGTTTTGTGATCAGTTAATCATCAAAATATTAAAAATCATGCTATAAATTAACGTAAATTCATATTAGTATTTGGTAAAACAATGTTCGACTATGATAAAACCTAAACTGTACTCCTTACAATAATCTTTCAACTTCAGAGTTGTAAATTAGAATTAACCATCAGGGAGTTAAGTGCTCAGACAGAGACCTTGTTGTTTGAAGAAGTGTTTGCAGAGGGTCCCACACTGATGGAAGCCCAGGTGGCACAGGAAGGGAGAACAGGCTGAGGCCGGAAAGAAGATCCAGGATGGATTTTGGAGGGCATGAAAAGTGAAAACACTGACCTCTGAACATTGGTAGAATCCTGTGTGAAAGTATTTACTGCTGTGTTAGTTATATATAATATTGTAATAATATAATATAACATTATAGTTATATTATATTATTATTATTATATGTTTATTACTTGTGTGACTCATTGCATCAACGCAATGATTGCTAAAATTATATCTACTAGAGCTAAACTGATGTATGCAAAAAAGAAAAATGTTAAACCAATGTGCTTATGCTCCAACTGACACTTCAGCTGTTTGATGGTTCATCATTTTTAATTGTGGGGGTCTTTAGAACCAGCACAAACTCACCAAGATAAGAGAATGGATGATGTAAGCCTAGAAGACACCTTCTGAAGAGACAAAGAACTCTGTAGCTATAACCTCTTGACTGTGAAGTAGGCAAAGTCACATAAAAACTTATGTTTGTGGACAGTGACTCAGAGCTCCTGGTACTGAGACCTGAGTAATCAGCACGGTGCTAGGTACAGCCCTGACTCCATAGCTTGGTAACACAATTTTCTCTGTTTTTTTTTTTTACTTAAATTGAGATCTCATTGACTTTTATATTTTTCAACATTTTTACTCTGGTACTTTATTTATCATTTTTACTTTCTTTTTCAATTCTTTATATTTTGTTTTTAATACATTTTTCATACATTGCATGTATTACACTAGCTTTTAATTGCGTATACCTTTTTGACCATTTTAGACATTTTGTTGACATTTCATATATTGTTTGGAACTTTGATTGAATTACTATCGATGCCATTAAACATCTACAGTATCTATCTATCTATCTATCTATCTATCTATCTATCCATCTATCTATCTACCTACCTACTTACCGATCTGCTGGACATTGTAGTCCGTTGGGGCATGTTAATGGTGATCACATCTGTATAATCCTATCTACTATTGAATTTTGAATGATACATTTTAGCCCAATAAAAGCAAATGCTGGATCGTAAAAACATGCTAACTTAGCATTTTTTAAAAATAAAAATGTAAATATTTAACTAAATATTATTATCACCAGTTACAACAGGTTATTTATATGCACCGTGATTTAAATAAACAAGATTAAGAAACCAGCTTTTAATACCAAATATTGCTGTCATTATTAGACATAAAGTTGGTCTTGATGTAATGGTTTGACTAAAGTCATGCTAGCAGAGGCTTCTCAAGTTATTAGTGTAGATAAATCATATAATCTGCTCACATTCAAAGTCTATTAGAGCATTAAAAATGGCTGCAACTTACTGTGCACATTGGCCGACAGCCCAGTCTTGGTTGGACCATAGTTAAAGATTAATCGCTTCTCTGTGAGTCAGCAAAAACGCAGCCTAAGGAGGAAGAGAAAAAGACAGAACTCATCAGAGACAGAAAGGCTAATGTCCTTATATCAGGCGAAAATAGGGAAAAGAAGACAAACTTGTTATGTAAATGTGGGCTATATAAATAAAAATTGATTGATTGATTGATTGAATAAGCATGTTGCTGAAAAGTAAGACATGTCAGAACAGAGTTTAATGCAGTACAAGAAGTAGCAGTACACACTGCATCATATTGTGAGCCTCACTGTGGGTGGTGAGGCCACTGGAAGTTTCTACAAGTTATCTTCATAAAACTAAGAAATACCAGCACTGCAGCTGGAATCACAGTGTCTAAAATATATTTATGCTAGTTAACAGTAACATCTTCTCCTTTCAGCTCTTCCCTTCTTAAAGAAAACCTCAGCATCTTAAACTCCTCCACCTCCAGCTCTGTCTTCTCCCTATTCCTAGTGTCTCTAATCCATCCATCATGGCTGGTCTCACAACCGTGCCGTTAACCTGTCCCTTCACCTTAGCTGACTCTTCTATCACAGGTCACTCTTTTCTCAAGTTGTTCCACATTCTCCACTGCTCTGAACCATTGAAAAATCAAAAATCCATCAAAAAGCAGACAAGGAGGGGCTCAGGGCTGATCCTTGATGCTGTCCCACCTCCACCTTGAAATGCTCTGTTCTTCCAGCACAACTTACCACTCTTGTGCTGTTCTCATACATATCCTGCACCAATCTAACATACTTCTCTGCCACTCCTGACTTCTTCATACAAAACCACAATTCCTCCCTGGTTACCCTGTCATAGGTCTTTTCTAAATCTAAAAAAAAACAACGCAGCTCCTCATGACACTCTCTGTACTTCTCCATCAACATCCTCAAAGCAAATATTGCATCTATGGAACTATCTCACAGAATAAAACCATACTGTTTTTCACACTCTAACTCCTTCCTGCATGGTTCATCAACTTTATATAAATTGTTACAATTTGGCACATCACATCATAGTAAATCGGCTCAAGACAACTTTTCTTCCACTCATCAGGCGCCCACCTCAGTCTCAAAAAATATACTTACCAACCCAGAGAATTTACTGAGGAAGTTCCATCTATCTAAAGACTACCCATAGTTCCACTCGTATGCCATCGGGATTAGCTGCTTTTGGCTTTTCATATTGGAATTGTGCTCCTCATTTCTACTTTCCCTTTTATTTTCCTCATTCAACAACTCCTATTAAGGCAGTGATGGCCTAGTGACCGAGGAACTGGACTAGGGTCCACAGGGCTCCAGGTTGAATCCACCAACTGCCAGGTTACCACTGATGTGCATGGAGCATGACATTGTCCCCACACACAGCTCCATGGGCACACTGCTTCTTATTAGCACACTTTCCTCACTGGTAATAACATTGCCATCCCTGTCCTTAATCAACCTCACCTGCTGTACATTGTCCCCAGATTGATTTTTTTTGTCTGTACATCTCTTTCGACTTCCTTTGTGTATAACAGTCATATAGCTCCTTATATGTCTTTTGTTTGGCCCTGGCCACTTCCCACATCACCTCCCTTGTCCTTTCTACAGTGTCTATTCTCCTATGTTCTGTCTCTATTCCATCTCTTCTTCGCTAATCTCTTTCTCTCCTAATCCTCATAATTCTACCACCAGGCCTCTTTGTCTTCCTTCCCCTGTCCAAAAGACATACATAGCACCTTCCTACCTTTCCCCCTAATGACTGTAGCTGTGGTATCCCAACGGTCTGGAAATCCCTTAACACAGCCCAGAACTGACCTTATTTCCTTTCCAAAATCGTCAATTCCTCTTTCCTCAACTTCCACCACTTGATCTTCTGCTCCATCTTCACCCTCCTCCTTCTTATCACCTCCATTGTCAGCTTGCACACTACCATCCTATGCTGTTTGGCTACACTCTAACCTGCCAACACCTTACAGTCTCTAAACTCCCTCTAAATTTACACAGAATACAATTTACCTGTGTGGACCTCCTTCCAATCTTGTATGTCACCCTGTGCTCCTCTCTCTTTTCTATGTGTGTTGGCCTTTTAATTTCTGCAAAATCTACCACTGTCTGTCTTTCCAAGTTTATATCCCTAATGCCAAATCTGCCCATCACTTCCTCATCATCCCGATTTCCTTCCCTTACATGACCAATAAAATATAGTTCAGTCACCACCCTCTCTACCCTGGGGATGCTCTCTACAACCAAATCCAGCTCATTCCAAAACTTCTCCTTTTCCACCACCTCACAGCCTACATGTGGAGCATACCCATAGACAACATTTGACATCACTCTTTCTATCTCTACCTTTACACACATCAAACTGTCTGACACTCACCTCCATCTCATTTCTAGCGTATCTTTATCATCACCCCTACTCCATTTCCCTTCTTACATAAACCAGAGTAAAACAGGTTGTAACCTTTTCCAATATTTCTGGCCCTGCTGCCCTTCCTTCTGGCCTCCTGCACACACAAAATGTCAACCCTTCTTCTCACCATCATGTCAGCTATCTCAACTTTTCTTTGTCCTTGTACCTACATTCAAGGTTCCCACCTTCAGACCAACACTTCTAACCTTTGTCTTTTCCCTTTTTGGCTGAACCAATCATCCTCCTTGTCCAGGTTAACAACACTGTTGGCGGTCATTATTACCGGGGCCCTAACCGATCTGGTATGGAAATTGCTTTGTTGACCCGAATAATTGTTCTGGCTACAGTTTTTACGCCTAACCATTTATCCTGGCTTGGGACCGGCACTAAAAAACACTGGCTTGTGCTCCCTTGTGGTGGGTTTAGGTAACAGTAGCATAATATGACAGGTAACAGACAGGTGACAGATAGATTCAGTACATTTAGCTGTTTGGTCAATTTAGCTGTTGGAACTGCAGGCCTAACATGTAGTAGTTATGAATAAAAATCCAGCACATTAAGGGCTAAACATTTCAAGTCCCTAAAGTGTACAGGTGCAGGAAGAAGAGACTAATTAAATGTATCATACTGTTCATGTAGTTAGTTCTAATAAACCAAAAATTCCCCAGGAAACTGTCAGGTGACAGGGAAGTGGTAGTAGGAATAACAGAATATAAATAAATGGGATATAAGAATGAAACTATAATATAGCTATTTTCTCGTCATTAAATGTTTCTCATACAAATAGGTTTCCTTAAGAACAAATGCAGTAACTGTTCAGTCGTGACAGAGCACTGGAGAAATGGGGAACACAGTTGTACTAAACGTAGATCTGACAGGTTCAGGAAGAAACTACAAGAGAAAAAAAAATAATTGTGCATGTCCTTATTTGGTATCTAGCCTCCGCGCTTTTCCGGTCACAGCCCTTCTCGCGCCTACCTTCTGAGTCATTGGTCCCTTTAAAATGCTGCATTCAGGTGCTCACCCAAAGCCTTACCGTTCACCGTGTGTAAAAGGCGTGAAACATTTAAAAGGCTTCAGGAGAAATAGATTTAAAAAATGTATTATAACATAATATGATAATATATTATTTTATAAACAATAACCAAGTACATCCCAGTGTCAAGCTATAAGAAACAAACAGCTAAATGTTGGCCAAAAAAGTGTTCTTCAAATCCCAGATAAAAGTTCGAAAATAATTTGCTGATAAATGAATGTAAGGGCTTCTTTATTTCTTAGTGTACGGTGTTAGGTTTTTTTTCCTTGCCGTATTTCTACCCTTGGCGTCTCACGTGTGTCGTAAGAATCAATTTGTCCTTTCCGGGATGTCTTTGAACGCGACATGATTTCCGCGTGCGTACAGGCGTCCGCACATTCGCTGCCCCGTGAGTGACGGAGGCCGAGGCTCGTGCGGCGGCACAGTCCACCAAGCAGTGACCCGGGTAACTCGTCATCAACGCGGGAGAGCCAATCACCGACGAGAATGTGATGCAGTGGCCCCGCCTCCTGCGTGTGTGTCAGCGGCGGCTGCAGTGACGGTAACATTCCTTACAGTCTGTGGATCCGTAGGATCTACGAGGTGAAGGAGAAGTAAAAGAAGACGAAGTCGAGAGGCGCTGACAGCCACGGAGGCAGGTTTTCTTCTGTACCCCATGATTCTGCTCGACGACGAGGACACGGCAGGTGGGTTTATTCTCCTGTCTCAATGACCGATCTCTGAAAACGTCCGCACTACTTAAACTTCGTCTAAGCGGAGACACCGGACGTGGTCCTGGGACAGTTGACCTATGTTTCATGGGTTGTAGTGGTCAACTGAGACCAGGTCACTGTTATTTTTCTCACTTTTTCAACTCTGGTTAGAATGGAACAGCCGAAGGATACAACCATGTCCTATCATTATCATTATGTAATAAGACATTACAGTGTTCAGTATTGAAATCAACTTTACAAACCTCAAATCAGGTTGAAATGTAGTCTGATTGATGGAGTTTCATCTGAATTAAAGTTGTTTGTTCAACATTTATTGGTTAATATTAAATTTTATACCATGGTGAGGGATGTGGGTGACAAATGTCTGTACTGAGTGAGTAGTGTCAGTGACTCACGATGGCTGAAACACCTACAATTCTGCACAGTGGATGGCTAACATAATGAGGAAAACTAGTCAGTTCCACAGGAAAAATTTATAGCCCAACTTGGTGATATCCGATAATTTTGGTTAGCCAATATTACTGGCGCATCATTAGCGTAATTATATAATATGGTAAGAAAGTTATCATTTTTTTTCCTCCAATAATGGAAATCTTAGAGCACGATATCTGCGTTTTGCCAAATTTGGCGGAATTGCACAGAGGTTTACTGTTTCTGTTAGCAAACAACTGCATATATACTTATCTGTTGACATCAGAATTGTTAATTAAAACATTGGCAGATGTTAATATTGGACCTCTCTACTCCCACTACTTGGTGACTACTCATAAATCCACGATACAAAAAAATCGTAGTCGGCATATGTTAGGTTCTGTTTTCATGCCTTTTCTTTTTCGATTAAGGTCGATGTTGGGTCGTGGTGTAAAGCGAAAGTGGAGCTGTCTAGATGAGCTGGAGTCCGAGCTCCTTCCTGTGACCACACATGAAAAGAAACAAAATGAGGAGAAGGACTCCAAGGCCAACGAGCTCCTGGAGCGTCAGGTGGTGCTGGGCCTCTGCATGGAGAAGTTGCAGAGGTACCAGGCCGGAGTGGAACTGAGCCTGCGGCGCTCGGTGCTCCTTGTCAACACATTGCGTCAGATCCAGGAGGACATGAGAACTGACGTGGTAGGAGACCAACCTGAGTCCCATCACGACAAGGTTGAGTTGAGGGAGGAAGATGGAGACGACCTTCCTCCACCTCCAACACTGTCATCTGACTTCATCAGTCAAGAGTCCAACAGCTTATCTGAGACTCAGAGGACTCACAAATTTGACATCTGCTCTATTAGCGATGCAGTAAATGCCATGGGCTACCTCAGCGACCTGGCCCTGGATGATATCTTTGAAGACATTGACACGTCAATGTACGAGACTACTGATCTGTCTACTGCCATAGGTGCTGGCTCATTGTGGCCCATGAGCATGTCTCTGTGGACGGATGAAGAGTTAAAACTGTGCCCGGCTGCTCACAGTAGCTCACCGGGGAGCCTTCCGTCCTGTCGGATGGACCTCAATGATCTGGACCACCTCATGGAAATTCTGATAAAGTCCTGATCAGTGGGTTGGACTCATCCTTCGGAAATCTCAAGATACAGTTTGCAGCTATTTGGACAGAGACAGGGAACAAGCTTGGATGAGTGTTTGCTTTGTCATTTTGCTGACTTTTTTTTTTTCATAAGATATGATTTCAAACTTAAGTATATATTTAATGAAATAACTGTTCTAATTACTATGATACCAGGAAAGCTACTCTTTTTAAATATTATTAGTACACACTCTCAAGATTGGTTAAATGGATCATGGGAGTTTAGTCAGACCTCAAACCTTCAACCAGACAGACTTCACATCTTCTATTCATCAGGTATAGAATGTTGTTCAGAAACATTAACTTAATACCACCTCCCATTGCCTGTATGGTGATCTACACCAGACTCATCTACACCTATAATAAATTCACATGGATGGCCTCAAAAATACAGTTTTAGGATGTGGCCAATTTAGTGGACAATACATTGTGGTCTTTTTTAGGGTATATAAACCCATAAACCACATGTGATCAGGTCCAGTGTATTAAAATAACCACATAAAATAAAGATTTATATTGGTTATCCACATCCAAACTGTTAGACCACATTCAACACAATCTTCAACCAAGCAAATCTGGTCACTACAGCTGTGCGTTTTAAAGCCATATGTGGACCAGAAGTAGGAGGTTGTCTAATACACGTGTAGCCCACAGGAAGTGTAGTAACAGACAGGATCTAAGGTGACGACAGCAGCAGCAGCAGCTGCTCTGGAGTAAAATCATTGTTCATAACGAAGTAATAAGAGCCAATGTGATTCTGTGTCACCTGATCTATCACGGGGCTGCGCTTATAATTAACTGAAATCTCATAAAACTACAGTAGAGGGCGTGCTGCAGCCAAATATTATATGATCAATGTAACAAGTTCCTGGACAATTATCCTTACACTAACAGTTTTCCAAGACATGTCCCTTCACATATTTTATTTCAAATGCACAATTTGATTATTTCCTGATGAACTTTTGCTTCTAACTGAAGCGAGCTTCTCAAAATTCAGTCCTGGCATTGTACTTTGTTTTTTAAAAGCAGCTTTTAAGATTTTTGTTCACATTTTGTTGATTTCTTTTTTAAATGTAAAAGTCCTGTTCTGAATGTAGAACTCAACTTAAGTCATTTCCCCATGATTCCCAAAAGGAATACTGAATTTTATACAGCCTTTACCCTATGATTTTCAATTGTCATGTTTTAATGATTTTTTTTTCTACAGTTTAAAATGATCAAGTCTTTGTCTACCATGCCTGTAATTTATCACAAAGAGATCATACATATTTGCAGATTTCTTTGAACATATTTGTGTTGTGTGTGAACGTCTAAAGTGTAAAGTCTGCTCTCTGCTGTCATTGATATTAGTTTTTAATGATGGAAACATTGTGGTGTTTCCATCAGAGTGAAGGTTTCTGGGCCTTCTCTGAACATGCTGTTCTACCTCTGTACATCAGGACACTCCTGTCAGCCACGCACTTCTGTTACTGATGGACAAAACTGTATTTTATTTTTGTTGGACAAACAACAAGAATTCAAACACCATCGACCATGACAGACTAGGACTACCAGTTTCCCCGATCCTCATGTCCACAACGTGCCTTAGCTCTGAATCTGGATCTGATCTCCATTATGGTGTTATGTAAAGGAGAGAGAACCAGGAACCATCATCGTTTCCTGCCTCCAGCTCTGTTTTCTTCCCTCCTGCTCTCACTGAACACTGCTGGTATCTGAGCTTAACACATCCTGACAGTCTGACAGTGGCGTTGCTGGGAGAAAAGGCAGTGGACTGGAGGAGGAAGAACAGGAGGAGGAGGAGGAAACCTACGTCACGTGTGTAGGAGGAGTTTACAAAAGATCTTGTTCTGCCAGGACGTGGACTATTGGACCAATCAAAGAAAGGCTGGTGGGAGGATCTAAACTACTGCCGCTCAACAGGATTTTTTTTGTCCTAAGTGGCTCTCTACACACACATAACCATAACTAGATCTCGGAGCAGATAATTGCAGTGTTATTTATTACTAACTTAAAAATACTGAGGGTGTTACGAAGCACAATTCTGTTTGTTGTAGTTTAAATGTTAGTGAATGATAAAATTGTGTATGTTTTATGAAAATCTTTATATAATTTTTTATTGAAGTGTTCAATAAAAAAAGCCGTATTGAAAAACTGGACTCTATTCATAGAAGTGTTACCTACTGTTACACAGCGCAACACACAAAACACCAGAGAGAACGTGCGCTCGGGAAAATAAGATAAGACATAAAAAGAAGGCCGAGACTGCCCTCTGGTGGCCGGTAATTAAAAAACAGGTATGGGCTGATATTTCTAGGGAGAATGACTGCGCAAAATCCTGATCGCAATGAAAATCAGACCCCCTGGCTCTTGAAACACAGTAGAAGAATAGGTGATATAATAATTCCCTTTTCAAGTTTTCTGATGCACTTTTGAAAGAAGAGCAGCAGTGGAGCCTGTTTGATTCCACAAGCTGTTTCCTGTCACTTAATTCCTAAAAGTTGGAATTCTGGCCCATAAAAGTAGAAAAGGAGGGATGTCTTGTTATAAGATGGATTGTCTCAGGACAAATCAAATGACTCAATAAATGGCCATGATTGTAATCACGTTTTCTTAGAATTCCTGGTAGTTTAGCTAAGGACAACAAAGACAAATGTTCTTGCCATGGTTGCTGTGGATCAAATTAAATCAGTGCAGACTCCACTGAGACTAAAACTGTCTGTCTGTTTTACTCAAATATTTATCTGTTCATGTTTCACTTAGTTTATCAGGGATTAAAGAGATTAAACGATTGGACTAAATGCTGTATGAAGACAATTGTCTCCACAAATTTCAATCGGGACCAAAAACTGACTACATTATTGTTATTGTTCATTTTTATTACATTATTTAGGCTCACAGTTTGGTGCAGTGTGATTTGGGTGGCAGCCGTGAAGACTATTGACCCGGATTTTTAGTTTCATCTTTAAGGTTGGAAAGTGGGGGTTAGGTTGACAGTAAGGGAGTATCCATGGATCCAATGTCAGTCAATGGGACCACACCAACGGCAGCAATAGAGCGAACAGTTGCAAAAGTAGCCTAGTATTCAGGGAGTGGCCACTGGAGGGGGAGCAGCTGCAGTCGCCCATCTTTCAGACTCCCTGCCTGTCTGTGTTCTCGGTCCTAGTCGAGTTGTGTTTGTCTGCAGAGCCATCACAGAGCTGCGGTGCTCCAGCCTGACTATACAGCTTCTCTGCAGGCCAAGTCAGTTTCTCCGCAGCGCAGTAAAGCTCCAGGAGCGCTCCGTCTACTAGGCTGAGTCAGCACACTCTCACTGAACAAACAAGTTCTGCTGCTGCAACACAATGGGCCGGGCTGACAGCATGTATAAACGAGAGATGGATCACAAAGATGGAGACAGAAAGAGAGAGAGACAAAGAAGGAGAGGGAGAGAGGGGCGTAAACAGTAGCAGCCCACTGTCTTCAAATGTGCAAAAAACATGCAGATTCATTTTTATACATCAACACATACTCTCAGAGAGTATAGATGCCCATGTGTCTTCACCCAGTTCCAGGGTCAGTAATCAGGTGACCATACTGTCCATTAAAGATGGTGTAGGTAATTGATAATTCTGCAATAAGCTTTTAGCCTAATGTAAATCAGGTGATCTGGGACTGAGAGAATTTCCCCCCTGCACTAAACTCTAGAGTTCCTGGCCCTGGGTGGAATCTGGTGTGTGATAGGAGACATCTGACCACGAGCAGGACAACAGACCAGATGCACTTACAACTGCTTCGGTCAATACTATCTTAAAGGCTTCTTTGGTTTGTCCTGAACAGTACAGTGGTAACTGTCTGAAAGCTGAACTGACTGGAAATAGGCCCAAAAGGACGGTAGGCTGGTATGACACAACACAACAGTTGCCTATCACAATGTTACTAGTTCAGTAATTACAATAAATACATCCCTAACACCTGCAGCCTGATGCAATCCTTGCCTTGTGTCAAGACATACAGTTAGAAAAGCAGAGGACGACATTAATATATATATACATTAATATATACATTAATTCTCAATATATGCCAAGTCCAAAAACTTAAGGTTAAGCAAAAAAGTGTTACATGTCGGTTATTTCTGGTTGGTCATTCGGTCGGATTTTCTTTTCTTTAATTAAAGGGGAACAGTGCAAGAGTTTGGGTTATGTTTTGCGCAAGACGATTAGGCCTAAGTTTATGCAAGGTAAGTTTTAAGGTGAATCCTGTTATGGCTTCATCTCGTTCTGTCGTCTCTGATCTCCATGATCCTCTTGCTTCGTCGGGAAGTAACACAATTTTTGAGAAGCAAGAGGTGGCACCATTTGATGCTTAGCTGAATGGCGACAACAGACTGGCAACATGGCTGCGTCAATGATTTGCTCAAAGATATAGAGGAGTTAAAAAAAAAAAAACATTTTTCCTTCAGGTTTTCTTTCCCTTTTTAATGGTGTGTAAACAGGAGGTTTCACAGAATTATTTCCAACATTAAAAGACTGATTTAAGTTATTAACATATAAATTCTATCTTCTAGTGGTCACAGAAAAAAAATGTACAGTATGTGTCAGTGTGAGAGGCATAAAAATGACTTATGGTCTCATGACTTGAGTAATGTCTCAGCTGAGAGGACAATCCCAGGAATGTCTCAGACCCTGGAGAACAGATACGTACTTGTCCGATTAGTTGAAGTCGAGATACCGTGAAGAGCAGAGTGCTGAACTTAGATCTGACCTTAACTTTGTGCCTGCTCTCAAATGGATCTGATCCACCATCATTCATCTTGTACAGGGAAACAAATTAGCTGCTGATATGTTGTTTTTTTTTTAACAGCTGGAGCCTCCGACTGATGGGCAGGGGCTGACAAACACTGTGATGTATCACAAGCTGTGACCCCTGACCAAGAGGATTAATTCACTGAGGGTGAGGAACGCTGCAGGGGGGAGATCGGACCGGACATCCGTAATTGGGAATATAAATCAATCACAAAATATTAAAAGAGGAATGATATTTGAAAAGCCATTTGAGTCAGTGACGACATTGTCTGTTCCTGAAAAACTAAATGGTCTGAGTGGTCAATTAGACTCATTTAATTTTCTCTGTAAATAAAGCTACAGCAATAATTCAAGTTTCCTCATGTGCTCATCACAAGACAGGTGCAGATTCTTCTTAAAGTACAAATATGAGCTCTTTACTTTTGTTTGCTCTTAGGACGTCTATGTACAGACACATGAATAGCTAATAATAAGATGAGTAACAGTAAATTGGCAATTAGTTACTAATTATTAATAATAGTAACAGTTTTCAAAAAAATGTAGAATAGAGATTTTTTTTTAAATATATTTTCAGAGATGTTGTATTTTTTATAGGACCATATTTATTCCTTTTTTGGTTGTTTTAGTTTTTTTTAAATACAGATATTTGGCTGAAGTTTTACGCGGGATGCCTTTCTTTGCACAACCCTCACCATTTATCCTAGCTTGGGACAGGCACCAAAGAACTTGTGCTCCCTAGTGGCTGGTTTTAAACTCAGTTAAAGTTGCTGAGATTCCGTTTAGGGGTGACCAGGGTGGACAGGATCAGGAATGAGGTGATTAGAGGGACAACACAGACAGGATGGTTTGGAGAAAAAGCTAGAGAAGACAGATTGGGATGATTTGGACATGTTCAGAGGAGGGACAGTGAATACATTGGTAGAAGAATGATCCTAGAGATGGAGCTACCAAGTAGGAGACAAAGAGGAGGTTGATGGATGCAGTGGGGGAGGACATGGAGGTAGTTAGAGTCAGAGTAGAAGATACAGAGGACAGAGTTAGATAGAAATTGTTGACCCCTAAAAAAGGGACACGCCATAAGGAGAAGAAAAATTAAAATGTTCGTTCAGAAAGAATATGGATGATGATAGATGCAGTGAGGGAGGACATGGAGGTAGTAGGAGTTAGAGTAGAAGATACAGAGGACAGAGGAACTATTTAAACTGTGTCAATTAAGTATTCTTTTGATGAGTTGCTGCAATATGTTTTATACACAAACATAAAAGTACAGTGTGTACTCTCCAATGTATTTGCCTTTTTTTGGGGACCAGTCCATCACTGCCTCACGAGTTGACCAGGTTTTTTGTAAGTCTTCTTTCTCTCTCTCTATCCCTCTGTTTTACACATGCAATGTTAATTATCCATAGAGGTCTAACAGTGTGTAGTCTGTGAATGTTGGTCACACAAACTAAACTGATTGGACAAAGTTGCAGTGGTTTGATTCAGTCCCTGTGAATTGTCCTCCTTCTGGGCTGATATCAGCCTCTGCTGTCTCTTTGTGTCTTTGTCTCCTCTCTCTCTTTCTCGTCTCACTTATCTAAATGTTTGCCATCAAAAATATGCAACTGGAAACATAGATAGATAGACAGACAGACAGACAGACAGACAGACAGACAGACAGACAGAGA
The DNA here is from genome assembly GCA_016785265.1 of Paraplagusia blochii. NCBI lineage: Eukaryota > Metazoa > Chordata > Actinopteri > Pleuronectiformes > Cynoglossidae > Paraplagusia > Paraplagusia blochii. The sequence goes on along the minus strand of JAFBJS010000611.1, from coordinate 84,665 downwards.
TTGATAGAACAAAAGGAAAGACTTTAAGGGCACCCAGTAACACAAAGAGCTACTTGTATGATGCAGACCACTCTCCTCAATATCATGATTGCCCCCATTGGAATATCGTTATTAGTGTTACTTCTGCTCAAAAAGCACAGGGACAGTTCCATTATGACCATTTTGGACTTTTGTTTTTTGTGAGACCCCGCAGGCACCTTAGGTAGACCATGGGTGCTACCAGGTGCCCCCGACCACCAAGTTGGTTCCATAATTACAGTAAGTAAGGCAATCCTAAATTCACATGTTGACAGCAGATAGGCTGGGTGCTGCACTAGAGAACAAGAAATGCAGATGCTGGAAAACATCCATCCATCCATCCATCAATCTAAATCGCTGTCTGTTTGTCTTTCACAGATATATTTAGATCAGCAGTTCTTAACCTTTTTGGAGCTATCAAACCCCACCTTGTCCTCTGTGGCAAAGGCTCCACCGAACCCCTGAGACCAACCCACCGAACCCCTGGGGTTTGATCGAACCCAGGTTAAGATGAAATCAGATGGCAGAAAATTTGACACGTTCAGACAAGACTATGTTGGGCACTGTTTTTTTGTTTGTGTCATTCTGACCTTCTGTTTCAATCATTTGGATGAAAACCGAAATTTTTAAGCCATTTTCAGCCAAAGAAACGGTACATGTCTAGTCTATATATCTGAAGGTCCTTCATTTCAGAGTATTGGTTTAATGCGTGTAGCTCTACATCATCGCTATCTAGTTCATCTCAGAGTGAATGGAGTTTCCTAAGCCTCTTTCATGTTGGCTGACATCGTCATCAACTAGACTTAAACAAAATTATTCCATAACGACATGAAAAGCATTTGACACAGACACTAATTTCTGAGTTATGATCAATTGTTTGCTGATGCAGACCTGTGTCTACTGATGAATGATCAGCGGTAAAGTTATGCACGTGTGTTAGTGCGAATCCAAACACCACTGTGGCACGTGAGCTGCCTCGCATTAGCCCGTCCAACCGTTCTCATCACTGTGAGGAAAAAGGTGGTGAGAAGAGACAGGATCTCTTCTCACCACCCTTTTCCTCTCTTTTTTTCAGCCAAAGCACAACTGCACCCAATCCATTAGCACCATTTAAAACTAACTTAAAACCCCGGTCACAACGAATATTCTTTCAATCCTTCCTCCGCCACTGCTCTTTAAACTCAAATGTCTCCTTTAGCTGCAGATTGAATGGACAAAGACCATTTTGAACACAAAACTCTGTCAGGTTTATTTTCTTCTTTGAAAAAAGAAGGACCATGAAGTTACAACAATAATTTATAGATTCAATATTTTGTAAATTCTTGCGTTGCCTGGAGATCTGATTTAATAGGCTGCTAAGTAGGCACCAAGCATGTGATTTCCCTGGGAAAAGAACCCAGGACTCTGTACTTTGGAGGCAGTAGACGTAATTAGTTCATAGTAAATAATTGAAATGCCTGTACAAAAAGCAATAAAAGATAAATACTAAATTGTCAACAAAAGATTTTTCATTCATCTTCTTCTTCTTGGCTGTTGCCGGGTCACACGGGCAGCTGGCACCAGCCAAATCACATTGCACCATACAGTGAGCCTTCATGTGGGTGGTGGGCCCACAAGAAGTTATGTTGGTTGGTATGGTGCTAAGCTCAGAGCGCTTCAGTGGCAACTGGTAGATTCGAACCAGAAGCCTTGTCCACCCACCCAATGTTATTTGGGGGGCAGTTGTGGAAACTGCTGCCCTCGCGACCCAGTAATGGATAAGCTGATGAAAACGGATGGACGGAATTTCAAGAGGAGGTGGATCGTCAAAAAATTTGTCAACATCGGATCTGAAATCCAAATATCCTGTTGAGCAGAGAGGAAGGAAAACCACTTTGCACAAAAGCAAGTCTTGGCAACAGACAGATTTGGCAAAGACCACAGTGTTCCTTTTGTCCATCTCAGTTTTGTCATTGGGGTTTAAGCCAAAATAAATAGTTATTATATATAAATATTTGGAAAGACTTTAATCTGTTATTCCATCTAGATATATCATATCATTAATGTATCCAGGAGAAATTTGATACTGTCAACGTAAAAAAATCTGAATTTAATAAAGTCTATGTTGAAACGTGACTTGCTCATCCCCTTTACTTAAAGATGGTTTGAGCACAATCTGCTTGTAAACAGAGAAAGAAATCCAAAGGAGAATCACCAAACCGCAGGTCACGTTGAAATTCTACTAATGTCGACATTCTTGTACAACTCTGAATAATAAATGTCTGGAAAATGCACCATCACGAGAACATTATGTGAAAAAGGAGCGTAAACCACGAACACTGAGGAACAAAACAGATCTTCAGTCTGCGGTGGTGAACGCATCCTCTCTGGTCAGAAATAAATTTGCTGTTTTCTTTTTTACATGAGTCAAAACGAAATGCTGTGTCACTGTGGCTGGGCGATGCCAAGGAAGGAGACGAAAAAGGAATTGATGAGGATATGATCTAATATTCTCTGACTTGAATGTAGAAATCAGGGTGAAAGAGGAGGCTGAAATCATTCCCTAACTTTTGATTAATTACTGGGGGTTTTTATAGGACTGAGTGGCTGGGAAGTAAGTGCACACCAGCAGTGCAGAGCTGGAGAATTAGACTAAAAATACCAGCCTGATATTTGATCATTTTATTTTTGCCCTGCTCAGACTCTGCTCAGACACACCCATGACTGGAGAAATGTGCAGCACTTGTGTTTTTTTTTGTATTTGCCCTGTTGTTTGTTCTGTTTTATTTAGACTGGTACGACATTAAAAAAGTGCAAAGGAAAGGGAAAAAGGGTCGTATATGAGAGCGGCTCTGTTACCTGATACGTGAACTTCCTGTCACTAATCTGCTGCCTTGCATTTCTGCGATATTGATCACAACATTCCCCTCCAGCCCCAGTATTAACGATGCTTTAAGCTCATGTCCAAATATCCCTGAGTGCTGGCCTTCAAACGCAAGAGCAGGAAGAAGAGGAGGAGGAAGAGAAGGTGGATGAGAGGGAGGTACGGCGGGAAGATGATGGGACACATTTGGCACGGTGGCGTGGAGAAAGCAAACTAGGGCAAGACAGGAGGAAAAGAAGGAGATGGAGGTAAAGAAGGTGGAGCAGGAGAGGGAAAGGAATAATGCGAGGAGGAGGAGACAGGCTTGCAGGGAGATGAGGATGAAATGTGGCGGGGGGAGAAGATGAAGAAGGAAGTAGAAGGGGAGGAGATTAAAAAAGGGGTGCTGATGATTAAGTCAGGATTTTCTCTAGTTCATAAAGATTCAAAAGTTTTAGATGGGTTTTACAATGAACGATGGTCTGCAAAAAGACACAAAGCCAAAAAGTCTTTTAGTGAAGCCGTCAATTCTAAATTATGCAACACTGCTTTAAAACCTCTGCTGCTGCTGCTAATCGTCCCTCGTTCCCTCAATTTCACATCTACTATAAATCCCAGCAAACCAAGGCTGCACGGGTGGAGATGTCCTCAGGTACCAACCAGGGATCAACTTTTGAAAATCATCCAACAGCAGCATCCAACAATTCTGTTCTGTAAATGTCCTACTCCTTGTCAGAGCTTTCCAGTTTTATGGTGTATTGATAACAGTAAACGTGGCCAGAACATGTCACTCCAACTAACACTTTAATTTACTGGTAGATACTTCTGAGGTGGCTTCTTCAGTTCAAAACGGTTCAGTTCATCTTTGATGGAGGAAGTTTCTTGAAGATGGTTCATGTTTCTCTATTACTTGAAAAGTCTTCAAGTAACCTTACTACCTTGATGGAGGCCTGACAGTTATAGAGTAATGAAAGTCGAACACTAACAGGCTGTCATTTACTAAAGTGCTTTTATTTGCACTTTTGCTGTCCACACAGGAGATGTGCCCAGTAAAAAGAATGAAGGACAGAGAAGAATGTCCTCCATACTAAGAATACGTGCCCACTGGACAGATTTTTGAGATTTGACAGCATTGGCTTTGTTTTTTTTGTTAATCATGACAGGATTATCAACTTCAACAATGTCACAGGCTAAAATGAACATTTATTTTAATAAATGCCAGGATATATTAATGTATTCCCATTCCTACCAAATCACATCGCACCATATTGTGAGCCTTCCTGTGGGTGGTGAGCCCACAAGAAGTGATGTGGGTGGGGATGGTGCTTTGCTCAGAGCACCTTAGTGGCAACCTGGCATCTGGTGGCGTAGAACCTGAAGTCCACTTCCTTAACCACTAAGTCACCAGTGCCAACAGCTTCCAGTTCCTTTTTCACAGGCCAACAACAACAACAAACTGCATACACTGCTTATACAAATCCACCCAGTATATGAGTCTATAAACCAGTGTAACTTTCTCTGTCCTTTCCTCCATCCTCAAACCCCTATGTGCACAACAACAGGTATTCAAACTAAAGTGTACAAGGCGACAAATTGAGTTATGGCTCTGAGTCAGTAAACTACTTCACCGGCGCTCTCACTGCCATCACCGATGGAGCCAGGAGCTGACATCGTGATCGTCCTTGTCTGATCAATGAGCCTGAACTGAGGAGAGAGAGATGGAAGGAGGAGGAGGAGGAGGAGGAAAAAAAAGTAAGGATGTGTCTCCAGCTCCTCCCATAATTAAGTTAGTAAGCCGTGCTGCTGGAGGTCCATGTTTACGGGACAGAAGAGGGAGTTTACTCCATTCACTGGACAGTGGTAAGTGTAGACGAGAGGAAGCAGCCAGCTCCGCTCTCTACATCCCTCACTCTCCACTCTTTTTCTTTTGTTTTTGTGCAATTCATTCTTGATGCTCTGACTGACCAACCTCCACTTCCACTCAACAACAGAGAAGCGGGCTGATCCAGGACCAGCTGGAGGGGAGGGTGACAGCAGCAGCAGCAGCAGCAGCATCACCTGCGCCACCCTGGACTTCCATCATTGAATCTTCGTCCATTTCCTCTGCTGCCTGACTCAGCACTAATCCACCATCATGTGTGACTGTTTTCACCTGGCGTTTCCAAACTGGCACGCCGCATCTTCTGGGACCGGTGGGCATCCTTCTCTTACTCCTCTTTCTCTCCTCTCTTTCACTCTGTGAATTTGTCTGTGCTGTTTTCCCTCTGAGGAACTTGGCGATTCAGCAGCTTGGCTCAGTAGTGCAGAGGAAGAGAGCAATGTCTTCGTGTGTGTGTGTGTGATTTTTGTGTGTGTCTGTTGACGCTCAGCTCGTTTTACTGACCTGCAGTGAGTTTTGGGTGTGTCGTCTGCAGAGAGCAGGGAGTGTTAGAGGATGTCATCATGGCTCTACCCTCTCTGCCTCGTCCCATCTTCTCCAGTACTTCTCCCCCTGCTGTTTGCCTGGGACACTGCAGTTAAAAACAAACACTTATTGAGACAAGAATTCAGATATAATGGATAAACTAAAAGGAACAATTTGGAGGAAAATCAATTTTAACATTGCTTTGTGTCATGACATATTAGTAGTTAGTATTTGGAGTGACAGAAAAAGTTTAAGATACAAACCCTTTTTAGTTCATATAAAAACTATTTCTATGAGAAAACATTCAAATACATTAATAAATGAATATACATTTTGAGAATTTATTGAATTTTAAAGCCATGCCTCATACTTAGACTGTGGACAGTTTTGAAAATGTGGCCATTTTTATTTACAAAGTTTGATTTAATTTCAGTATTTTCTTAGATCCTATTCTTCTTCTATCCCTGTTTTTTTGGCTTGGAACACCCTGTCATCTAGTTAGGAGATACTAATACTAATATTTTAAGGAATATTTATATTTGATCAAAAATCTTAAATCTTACTGTATTCATCTTGACTTGTAAATTATTATCTAAGATTTACATTTTGGGTTAAGATGAAATTGCTTTATTTAAAATTATAATTTGTAAACCAAAAAAATTAATATTACTACGTAATCTTTGACAATCTTTGATAATTTATGGTACTCTCTGATGTCATGTTGTCACAGGTTAAAAAATAAAAACCCACAGTCACATGTTTCCACCCATTCTCAGCCTGGGTGTGAAATGCTTTACAGCAGGACTGTTGATTTTCTTTAGTCACAAAAGCAGGCGATCGACGTGTTTACGTCACTGTTACGCTCGTAAAAAAGACTGATCATGTCTAAGCGAGCATTATGTCATACTTCTGGTATTACAAGCAACCTTAATGACTAAAGATGTCAAAGAAACAATATCATGAGGTAATGTTGACAATACATGTCAACAGAAAGTGAATGTTGTAGAGTATTGGTTTTTGTATTTTTAAAGCATTCTTGCAGGGAAAATCACTAATAGTTTTTAAAGGTTTCATGTTTTTATTTCCACTGACGAGGATGTAAAACAAATACAGTTTTGGTATAGTCATGTCATGAGTCTGTTGTTGTGTACCAGGATGAAATCCGATCTAAGGCTCAAAGGTTTTGTGTCAAGGTTGATGTTTTACTGTGAAAGGATTCTCCTACATTATTCATGTCTCCTCTGTACATTTCCCACAATTTAACTAATTTGTATCTGCTGATGTGTTTAATTAAGTCTGCTAAAAAAAAAAAACAGAAAGTGGGTTGAGTAATGTCCTTAAGTGGATTGTGGTGGTGCTCAAGGTCAGGGAAGAGAGAGAGAGGATGGGAAGGCAGGCAAGCCAACATTCTGGATAGCTGTTGAAAGGGACAGATGGTTTGCTTCAGATAAGTAATGGCCAAGGTGCTGCCTGTGGACCACGATTGAACTGTTGGGGTCTCTAAATTAACCATTCTTTTTTATAAATTGACAAGAATCCGTTAAATTTGGTTAATTTTAAAATCTTCTCTGTCGGTCAAAATTATTTACTTATTTTAGGACCGTTATTCCAAAGTTGTCCACGAGAGATGGGAAGAAAATCCTTCCCATCATGCAACAAAAAACCGATATGGACATTTAATTTCTATGGTGACTGACACTCAACATCCTTCTTTTAGTGCCAACTCTAGCTGCAGTGAATTTTGACTGTATTCTCAGCGGCACAACTTTCGTTGACCTCGGATAATTTGATTAACCTACAAGGACACAGTGATGCACCTTTGACCTGTTCCAATTGTTGTAATAACAATGCATAAAAGCTTGACACCACTGTTGTCCTTCGAGTGCCACATAAAATTACATTATAAACATTTTTTACTTTCTCCTGAAGCAACAAAGGCCCAGAATCCCAGATAAGGATCCTTTCTAAGTGATAAATCTGTCAGAGTGTGAGCTGGTCAGAGTGTTTTGACTAAATGAATGAAAACAGATGCAAAAAGATGACACCAGAAGTAAGAAGTGATTGGCCCAATAAGAATACATTCTGAAGCTAATGAAACACACACTGCCTCCTGCCAGCGGATTTGTAGTTAGTGAATTACTGGACTTCGTTATGTAATTAAAAATCACAATTAGTCTCATTACTCAATATAAACATGCTGTATCTGCTTCAAATTTTGATTTCCACAGCGCTAATGAAAAACAGACCAACTAATCCAAAGCATGTGCTTTTTAGTCTCATGCAGAAAATTCAATTTGTTTCTTACAACCTTGTAAGTATTTGTATTTCTTTTACTGAAAGAAGCTTGTGTTCACATCTGTGAACAAAACAAAAAAAAAAAACAATCCCTTGATTCGAAATGCAACTTCTGGTTTAACCACCAAAGCCTTCTGGCCAGAGGAATCTTCATAAGAAAATATGATTATATAACAGTCCAACATAGGACCGCAAGTTTCATTCCAAAGTAAAAGTATCATATATTTCCCAATGTTATTTTTAGGATTTTTTTACATTACATTATATTTATCAGATGGTTGCCCCTGCGACAAAACAAAAAAAGCGGATATAAATTAATTTAATGAATGAATACTAGCGTACCTAAAAATGAATGATGCATGAGAATCTTCACAGATAATACTGGTGTTTTTATTGTTAAGTTTTTTTTCCTCCAGTAATAACCATATGACAAAGCTAAGCTTGGCTTCCTTTGATTGTTGCCAAAATTTTTACTTAATTTCTGGGGGTCAAATGGCTACATATATTGGTATTGGTTGATATCTCTTCTCTTACTATACTGTAAAAATTGATTCTGTGCTGTTGTGATTCTGCCATGAGACACTGGTTTGACACTGGGTGACTGGAATAGATACTTCTCAACAATTAGGTTCTAAACATGCAGAAGGAACATAATGTGTTCCTTTAGTCAGAATAGCATAATTATTAAAATAAACCCAATGTAAATCTATTGGATCAATATGATGTCATTGACACAGAGTCAGCTGTGGAGGATGCAAGCTTGCATGTGCAGGGTTATGTACACGCAACAAAACAA
>JAFBJS010000611.1:38801-76171 GCA_016785265.1 Paraplagusia blochii | reverse complement strand
GTGTATAAGAGACAGTCAAATGGCTACATATATTGGTATTGGTTGATATCTCTTCTCTTACTATACTGTAAATATTGATTCTGTGCTGTTGTGATTCTGCCATGAGACACTGGTTTGACACTGGGTGACTGGACTGGATACTTGTCAACAATTAGGTTCTAAACATGCAGAAGGAACATAATGAGTTCCTTTAGTCAGAATAGCAGAATTATTAAAATAAACCCAATGTAAATCTATTGGATCAATATGATGTCATTGACACAGAGGAGGAGGAGGAGGTCAGCTGTGGAGGATGCAAGCTTGCATGTGCAGGGTTATGTACACGCAACACAACAATGACTAAATAAGAAATAACTAATAATAAATAATAAAATGACACGTTGGTCAGAGGTTAAAACCCGCATTAGTTTTACTGCACACATTTCACAACGCTGTGAAATCCAGATGCTCTGCTGCGACAGCACAGCAGTCATGCGACAGTGTTGGACTTACAGTGATTCAGGAATGGACCAAGTGACCCTTTCTAATTGTATTCTCTCAGCTCCCTGACAACATACGCAGGGAATCACAGAGAAGATTAACTTCATTCAACAGATTACAGCGGCTGCAGGGGAGTGCACACAGAGGTGAACAAGTTAGAATTCGCAAGATTGATATATCAATAAAATATCAACGTAAGAACTCAACATAAGAATCAACAATAGAAATATACAATAGATTGGCTAATGGTTAATGAGGGTAGGGAGATTTTATAGGTAGGAAGATTTTATAGGTAGGTAGGAAGATTTTATAGGTAGGTAGAACTATAAGGCGCAAATAAAAGTCTTAGATTTTCTTCAAAAAGTGCGGCGTGCCCTGTAGTGCAGTGGCCTTGTGTGTGTTGTTGTTGTAAGGTGGACGTATAGTAAAGAACACCATGAGAACGTTAAAGGGGGAAGTGTGGTCGTTGTTTTGCTCCTGCTCTATTTTTATACGCACACTTGTATGCTTGTATGTTTTTGTAAGGGGGACGTAGTACATGACACCATGAGAACATTAAAGGGGGAAGTGTATTATCAGACGCGCCTTGTGTGCGTTTAATATAGTAATGGCACACAAGACTGGGACTGCGCCTTTTAGTACGGTGCGCATTAAGGTCGTGAAAATACGGTATTAATCTGCCACAACTTAAGGACCAGCCGGTGAAAATAGTACGAGACATTTTACTGGTCCATGGCGCAACAGTTGGGGAACACTGTGTTAAATGACAACAGTCACTTGCTGACCTAACAGTTATTAAATTATTATTCCCTACACAGCATGCTGAAAAATCAGCGGTGCTCTGTGTGAAACCACGTGAAGAAGACAGAGAGAAGTTGTATCTCGCTCTGTACTGACACTCAGTGCTAAACGGACCCCAGGGCTAAATTATTTAAGACCACAGTATCGATCTTTGACAGAGCAAGCGCAGATTTCCACACCATCTGGAGAATCTGTACAGGCACACATGTTTAAAAGGAAAAGAAAGAGTTGAAAACATAACGTGAGAAGGTGAAGAAATAAGCAGCTCTTAGCTTTTAAGCTCTTCTTCTCTGGTATTTCTCCATGGTGTTCCTAGAGCACCAACACAGAAACTACTAAATCCAGTTACTATAAACTAATTTTGCTGATAAGACATAGGTTAGTGAAGTAGCCAAACACCAGCTGATGTTAGGGATATTTATACTTTGTCTGTCTATGTATACATATGCTATATATTACAGATGCACCATATATTTTGCCGAAAATGGCCAAAAAGAGCAATAGTAAGTAATGGTTGTTGGGCGAAGGGCTACATTGAAACAACATGGTTGAGACAGGACGTTTTGTTGATGGCAGCAATATTTGCAACCAGTGCTGACTTGTTGCAACAATGGCAACATGTCTGCAATGTTGAAGCACTTCAATATACCCACTGGTAACTGTTTCCGCAATTGTTTTATTCTCTGACACATTAATATAAATAAATCCAATGTCAGTGCCTTGATCTTATGGAGGTATTCTTCTTGAGGTATAAATGTGTTCCATCTTGGATTCAGCCAAAAATTCTATTTGTGTTGTATCACTACTAGAAAGATGGTAAAAATACACTCTACGGATGGATGGTGGTGGGCCGTGAGGGCCAGCAAAGCCTTCTGTGCTGGCCTAAACAAACTCAGAAAAACACATTTATTCATAAATATCTTTAAATAAAATTCTATTATTATATTAAGAGTTTTTACATTTAAAAAGTCAGAAAAAAACATTTTATCGATTAATATTTCAGTTAGCTAGTGTTGTCAGCATCCATGAAATCTGCCAGAGCCTTCAGAATTAGATAGATATAAATTCTGGGTTTTTGGGTGATTAGTTAGTAAAGATGTCTTTATGTAATGCACCAGACTCATCTACAGTCCAACCTTCCCTTCTTGGCAGCATCTTTTTTAAATGCTAAGATGAGCTACTGCAGTCAGATCTTTGGGTCGATGCAGTGCAGCACTTAGGCAGCCCGAGTCCCGAGGGGTTTCACTGCCAGGAAGAACTCTAAATAGTCTGATCATCGGCTCCAGTGACTTCTGAGCATAAAAACAACCAGTAGATATCAGACAGGGTTGGAGTCTCAACTTACTGCTACCTAAAAATGACAGCGCCCCGGTATTGTTCATAAAATCACTAAAATAAGTATTTTTATTCCTGATCCAACGAGTGTCTCATAATGTGTCTTGTTAGTAGCAGGAATCTGACTGTAACTTAAATTTATGGGCTGACATTACAGGTACATATCACATTTTCAATGGATGTGGCCTAGTTACATTTTCAGGTCCTATTGCAGCTGCACTAAAAACCACTGATTGTGATCAACGGATGAACAGTAGAGCAGTAGGTTAAGTCACAAGTAATCGCTTTTTTCTTTTTCATTTCTTTCTTTGCTGAGCAGGTCCTGGTCGGAGGCTGCAAGGACCAGAACCCTGTACACCTGATAATTCAGTGAGTCTATGCTTTGTTTTATTATGCCCTACATATTAAGGTTTCTTAAAGCCACAATAAGCTACTAGTATAATTTTTGAAGGAAAAGGTCAGTTAAAAAAGGGAAAAACTATGGACTACAAGTTCTAGTCCTCGTTTAATATGCTTTTCTTTGTCGTTTTAGCTTCCATTCATTTAGTTGAAAACATATTTGAGTTCACCACCGTGTGACTGTCATTATGACTGACCTTGCAGGTATGTGATGAACCAGCTCAGTTTACTGAGGGTGAGAGACCACGACCTCAAGGATCTTCCCCTGTCGAGGAGTTTCCTGAAACCGAGAAATACGACAGTGACCATGAGGTAACTGGCTGAACACATCTGTATACATAAAAGCTATTCAACCTCAGTGATTTTAAAGATTAGCATTAAGGAATCCTTCCAGTTCATTCCAAATGTCCAACCTAAGTGACACAAAGGAAGCATATATTTAGCTATTTATATAAAACTGTTATTCATCAGGGGCGTCATTATTTATTTGTTTGAAGATGACATTATATGAGCTAAAGCCTTTTTTACATGATATTGCACTCAACCAGGACACATCTTTTGATTTTTTTTTTTTTTTTTTACAAAATCTTATTGTATTAATCCAAATAACAGTGGTTGGACAAAATCAGAGTTCAAATAAAAAAATGTAAAGATTTCTAATGTAATTTTATTTCTTAAGTATTTGCAATATTATTGTGTTAAATAAGGATTCATTTTCTCACTGATCATAAAGACATTGTAGACTACTATCTAGTTTTTGTTGACTATGTACAGCACACACCCTTTTCTTCTGAATAGTTTAAAACAATGTCAAAAAAAGGTGAAGTTACATTCAGTGTTTTGTTGTTTTCAGTGTGAAGGACATGACCCGTGCCAAAAAGGTGGCACAGGAAAGAAACCTAAAAAGTCTGGACTTGGGTCCATGTTTGAAAAACGCTCTACTCCAAAAATGAGTAAACTAAAGGTGAGATATTACTACAATCTCTCAAAGCCACAGCCTCTCTGAACATCCACGGATTTCTAGCAAGAAAGTTTGCTCAAATCTGCTTTAATGTCATTATATTTCCAATGAAATAAAGATGAGATAGGCTCAGATGAATCAGCAATATGGATGTGAAACACCAGATGCCTCAGAAGTTGCCACTGAGGTGCTCTGAACAGAGCACTGTTCCCACCCAAAGTCTAGGGAGCTTACAGTATGTGGCAGTGTGATTTCGGGGGTATTTTGGGGGTAAACAGAGTTCAAATGTATATGTTTTCATATAGTTCATACTGGATGTGATAACCTGATGTGTTTCCAGGAACTTCCGAGCCCTGAATCTGGGGTGATTGTGAAAACAGCTAAAGATGGAAATGCAGAGGGTCTGATTTATGGTGGAGGGGGGAAAGAAGGGCTTTTCATTAAAGAAGTTGTTCCAGAGTCTCCAGCATCAAAAAATCTCAAACTAAAAGAAGGTAAGAAATAGATTATTTTATGGTCTTCATTTGTAGACTGTATTTGCTAATTGTTGTTAAAATCTATATCTTAAAATTGTATTAGATATTGCAGCTGTAGACCTTGAGATGGATTTTGAAACATGTTCCTTTCTTCAATGCAGGTGATCAGATTCTAAGCGCCACTGTGTATTTTGACAACGTTCCTTACGAGGATGCCATTCAGATTTTGGAGCATGCTCAGGCTTACAGAATGAAACTCTGCTTGAAACGTAAACCAGAAATAAGGACTGAACCAGAGGAGGAAACTGAACTTATCCCTGTAAATATATATATTTTTTTTTTCAAACCTTCTGCTTAAAACTTTTGTAATGGGTTTAAATACTAATATTGATTTGTTGTTATTTATTAGGAGGAGGAGTCTTGTGTTCTAGAGATGAGGGAACCAGGAAAAACCAAAAGACGTGGAGATGCCCGCATTTCATGGCCAAAGTTTCCATCTTTTGGAAAAGGGCGAAAGTCCCGCTTTACAAGATCCCACAGTACCTCAGAGGCCGATGAGCAGAGAAAACTAGAACTCAGCCCCACCACAAGTGACACAGAGTCTCCTATTAAATCTCAAGATGCTCTTAAAGGTAAGAAGAGGCACAAAATAAAGATGCCTGCTCTGACAAAAAGAGGCCGGATGAGTTCATCTGAAGAACAGGACTCGGACTTAGCAACAACTGGGCCAACTAGTGGGGATATTCATCACACAGTGGCTGACATGTTATCACCTGAATACCTTGGAAGTCTTGAGGAAGATCTCAAAGTAGTAGAGAACTTTGTACTTGAGCAAAACCAAAAAGAGACCGAAACTCAAATTGTTCAGCACAAAGTTGAACAGATCAGTATAGGGAGCTCTATGAAAACAGAGGACCTCACTGTTCCGTTGGCAGATCAAGGAAGTCCCTGCAGTATCAAGTCTCCCAAAGAAAAGAAAAGCAAGAAAGAAAAGTCACAATTGAAAATGAAAATTTTAGGTAAGGAGAGATCACACAAAAAAGACACAAACTCAAAAGGATCACCCAAAAGGCTTAAAACGCTAGGGGCCAGTATTGAAAAAACAGAAGAGTATACAGAGGGAATATCAGAGCCAGTCAAAATCAGTGAATCACACACAGAACTACAGGTTGTCAATCTTGCATTGGATGCTGACAGAAAAAAAGATGACAGTGAAGGCCCAATGACCAGGTCAATGACAACACAGATGGACATCAGTATTCCAACAATTGAATTAGATTTTTCCGATGTCCCTTTTATGCGCAAATCACCACAAAAAGAACAAGCAAAGACAGACGATACAAAGTCAAAGCCGGAAACAAAAACAAGTACTGCATTTAAATTGCCTAAACTTGGCTTTGGTGATATTGAGATAGAAGAGACTACTCATGGAAGCACTGTTAAGGAATGCACCGCTAAATCTAAGAAACTTCTTTATGACGATACAACAGTGAAAAAGGATCCATATGACCAGTTGTCAGAACGCAGTCACACCAAAGCCCAACTGCCGAAACGTGAGGACATAGAGATTCCGGGTATGGAAGATGCGTCTGCAAAGCCTAAAACCAAAGGAATTAAAGTACCAAAGGTGGCTTTAAGTGGACAATATGATGAAGTTAAATCTGAAACTGTACAAATGTTGATTGATGTCGACAGTGTAAAAGAAGCTGTTTCAAAGTTGCCTGGATATAAGTTACCTAAAGTGGACACATCAGGAATGCCTATTCCTGACGAAATTATGGTGATTGATGCAAATGCACAAAGGATATCAGTGAAAACTCCAACCAAAGTCTCAACTATCAAATCGAAACATGAGGTGCATCTCACTAAAACTACCATCACCGAGGAAATCTCCAATACAAAAGTGAAACTACCAAAGATCCAACCTAATGATACAACCATGGATGGACTTGTCCTGGAAACTAATTTGAATATTAAGCCACACGTAGTAACAACAGATTTGAAAAAAGAGTTGTACAAACGAGAAGAAATAATAATTCCCGGCACGGAAACTAAACACAAAACTGAAGTGACCCAAGATGTGCTTGGTACTACCTTTGAAAGCCAATCAAGACCACTGAAACTGAAAACAAAATCTGACGTCAAGATATCTGACATTGATAGTATTGAATACATTGATTCAACTCCAGATTATCTCCCTAAGGCAGGGCAGGTAAGTGTTTTACTTGCTGGTGGTACCTCTCCACAGGGCGTAGAAGTAAAATCTTTGCAGAAGGACGAGGGCGGCAAATCTGGAATACCAACTCTTGACATTTCCTTGCCAAATTTGAAAAGTTCTAAAACTGCTTTTGGAATTTCAAAGAAAGCTGAAGATTTGCAGACCAAAGAACAACTTGAAACTGAGGCCAACCTTGATGGTCAAGGAAACAAATTCAAGATGCCAAAGTTTGGAATTAAGATGCCCAAAATTAAAGCACCTGGATTAGATTTTAGTTTGTCCGGCAAAGATGATAATGCCTCCTTAACAATACGTGAAGCTGAGGTCACACTTCCAGATGACCCTGAAGTGGATGTTACTACAGATAAAGTAAAAGAACTTTCCCCTTCAAAGCCAAAGCTGCAAGTTGAAAAAACAGATTTAGAAATCAAGCCTCTTGAAGCTGATGTAGAGCTGGAAGGACATGGAAGCAAATTCAAGATGCCAAAGTTTGGAATAAAAATGCCCAAACTGAAAGCACCTGAACTGGATCTTAGTTTGTCCAAGAAAGATGTCAATATTGCAACATTCGAAACTAAGGACGAAGTGAAACTCCCAGAAGCTCCTGAAGTTGATGCTACACTACAAAACATAGATGTTTCCATTCCAGAGCAGGAACTTGTAAAACCTGAAATAAAAATCAAATATGAAGACACAAACATTGAGAATTATGGTCAAGGAAGCAAATTCAAGATCCCAAAGTTTGGAGTCAAAATGCCCCAGATTAAAGGGCCTGAAATTGATTTCAGTTTTTCCAGCAGAGATGGTGATGTCACATTACCAAGAGCTGAAGCTGAGATCACACTTCCAGATGTTCCTGATGTAGATGTTACGATTGAAAAAGAAGACTTTTTTGTCCCAAAACCAAAACTAGAAGTTGATAAACCAGATTTGGAAATTAAACCTGGTGAAACTGATGTAGATGTTGATGGACAGGGAAGCAAATTCAAGATGCCAAAGTTTGGAATCAAGATGCCCAAAATCAAAGGACCTCAATTAGATCTTAGCTTGTCCAGCGCTGAAGCTGAGGTTACAGTTCCAGATATTCCTGATGAGGATGTTACTGCTGAAAAACTAGACTTTTATGTTCCAAAGCCAAAGCTGGAAGCTGAAGCAGATTTGGATATGAGACCTCCAGACGCTGATGTTGAGCTTGATGGACAAGGAAGCAAATTCAAGATGCCAAAGTTTGGAATTAAAATGCCCAAAATTAAAGGACCTGAATTGGACTTCAGCATGACCAAAAAAGACAAAGAGTGTATGTTACCAGATGTTTCAGCTGAAGTAAAACTTCCAGAAGAACCAGAAATTAGCACCACTCTCCCAAGCGTAGACATATCAATTTCAGAGCAAAAATTAGAAATTGAAGCTCCAGATACAGAAATTGAACTTGAGGGACAAAGAAGCAAATTCAAGATGCCCAAATTTGGTATTAAAATGCCAAAACTTAAAGGACCTGAGCTGGATTTCAGTTTGCCCAAGAAAGATGTGGATGTTACACTAACTGAAACTGAAGTAAAACTTCCAGAAGCTCCTGAAGTTGATGTCACAGTACAAAGTGTAGATGCTTCTATTCCAGAACACGAACTTGTAGTTACAAAACCTGAAGTTGAAATAAAACCTGTGGACATCCAAGTTGAAGTTGATGGACAAGGAAGCAAATTCAAGATGCCAAAGTTTGGAATTAAAAAGCCCAAAATAAAAGGACCTGAACTGGACTTCAGCATGACCAAGAAAGACAAAGAGTGTACGTTACCAGCTGTTACAGCTGAAGTAAAACTTCCAGAGGCACCAGAAATCAGCACCACTCTCCCAAGCGTAGACATATCAATTTCAGAGCAAAAACCTGAAATTGAAAAGACGGAACTGGAAATTGAAGCTCCAGATACAGAAATGGAACTTGATGGACAAGGAAGCAAATTCAAGATGCCCAAATTTGGTATTAAAATGCCAAAACTTAAAGGACCTGAGCTGGATTTCAGTTTGCCCAAGAAAGATGTGGATGTCACACGACCTGAAACTCAAATACATCTTCCAGAAGCTCCTGAAGTTGATGTCACAGTACAAAGTGTAGATGTTTCTATTCCAGAGCATGAACTTGCAATTACAAAACCAGAAGTTGAAATACAACCTGTAGATGTCAAAGTTGAGGTTGATGGACAAGGAAGCAAATTCAAGATGCCCAAGTTTGGAATTAAAAAGCCCAAAATAAAAGGACCTGAACTGGACTTCAGCATGACCAAGAAGGACAAAGAGTATACGTTACCAGCTGTTACAGCTGAAGTAAAACTTCCAGAAGCACCAGAAATTAACACCAGTCTTCCAAGTGTAGACATATCAATTTCAGAGAAAAAACCTGAAATTGAAAAGAAGAAACTAGAAATTGAAGCTCCAGATTCAGAAATTGAACTTGAGGGACAAGGAAGCAAATTCAAGATGCCCAAATTTGGTATTAAAATGCCAAAACTAAAAGGTCCTGAAATAGATTTCAGTTTGCCCAAGAAAGATGTGGATGTCACACTACCTGAAACTGAAGTAAAACTTCCAGAAGCTCCTGAAGTTGATGTCACTGTACAAAGTGTAGATGTTTCTATTCCAGAGCATGAACTTGCAATTACAAAACCGGAAGTGGAAATAAAACCTGGGGACATCAAAGTTGATGTTGATGGACAAGGAAGCAAATTCAAGATGCCAAAGTTTGGAATTAAAATGCCCAAAATTAAAGGACCTGAATTAGACTTCAGCATGACCAAGAAGGACAAAGAGTGCACGTTACCAGATGTTTCAGCTGAAGTCAAACTTCCAGAGGCACCAGAAATCGACACCACTCTTCCAAGTGTAGACATATCAATTTCAGAGAAAAAACTTGAAATTGCAACGCCTGAATTAGAAATTGAAGCTCCAGATACAGAAATTGAACTTGAGGGACAAGGAAGCAAATTCAAGATGCCCAAATTTGGTATTAAAATGCCAAAACTTAAAGGGCCTGAGCTGGATTTCAGTTTGCCCAAGAAAGATGTGGATGTCACACTAACTGAAACTCAAGTAAAACTTCCAGAAGCTCCTGAAGTTGATGTCACAGTACAAAGTGTAGATGTTTCTATTCCAGAGCATGAACTTGTAGTTACAAAACCTGAAGTTGAAATAAAACCTGTAGATGTCAAAGTTGAGGTTGATGGACAAGGAAGCAAATTCAAGATGCCCAATCAAGATGCCAAAGTTTGGAATTAAAATGCCCAAAATAAAAGGACCTGAACTGGACTTCAGCATGACCAAGAAAGACAAAGAGTATACGTTACCAGCTGTTACAGCTGAAGTAAAACTTCCAGAAGCACCAGAAATTAGCACCACTCTCCCAAGTGTAGACATATCAATTTCAGAGCAAAAACTAGAAATTGAAAAGAAGAAACTAGAAATTGAAGCTCCAGATACAGAAACTGAACTTGAGGGACAAAGAGGCAAATTTAAAATGCCAAAATTTGGTATTAAAATGCCAAAACTCAAAGGACCTGAAATAGATTTCAGTTTGCCCAAGAAAGATGTGGATGTCACACTACCTGAAACTGAAGTAAAACTTCCAGAAGCTCCTGAAGTTGATGTCACTGTACAAAGCGTAGATGTTTCTATTCCAGAGCATGAACTTGTAGTTACAAAACCTGAAGTGGAAATAAAACCTGTGGACATCCAAGTTGAAGTTGATGGACAAGGAAGCAAATTCAAGATGCCAAAGTTTGGAATTAAAATGCCCAAAATTAAAGGACCTGAACTGGACTTCAGCATGACCAAGAAAGACAAAGAGTGTACGTTACCAGATGTTTCAGCTGAGGTCAAACTTCCAGAGGCACCAGAAATCGACACCACTCTTCCAAATGTAGACATATCAATTTCAGAGCAAAAACATGAAATTGAAATGCCTGAATTGGAAATCGACACACCACATCAAGAAATTGAATTTGATGGACAAGGGAGAAAATTCAAGATGCCAAAGTTTGGAATCAAAATGCCAAAAATGAAAGGACCTGAATTAGAGTTTAGCTTGTCCAGCAGAGATGATGATGTCACATTACCAAGAACTAAAGCTGAGATCACAGTTCCAGAGGTTCCTGATATGGACGTTACTGTTGAAAAAGAGGACTTGACTGTTCCAAAGGCAAAACTAGATCTTGATAAACCAGATTTGACATTGAAGCCTCTTGAAACTGATGTTGACCTGGATGGACAAGGACGTAAATTCAAGATGCCAAAGTTTGGAGTGAAGATGCCAAAAATAAAAGGACCTGACCTGGATTTAAGCTTGTCCAAGAGAGGCACGGAAGCTTCCCTACCAACAGTTACAGCTGATGTAAAACTTCCAAAGACACCAGAAGTTGAATCGACTCCTGTGCGTGTAGACGTGTCATTTTCAGAGCCAAAACTTGAAACTGAAAAGACTGAAGTAGAAGTAAAACCTCCACGTACAGATATTGAATTTAAAGGACAGACGGGGAAATTCAAGATTCCTAAATTTGGAATTAAAACGCCAAAACTAAAAGGACCTGAAGTAGATGTAAGTTCGCCAAAAAGAGATGTAAATGTCACACTAACTGATACTGAAGTAAAACTTCCAGAAGCTCCTGAAGTTGATGTCACAGTACAAAGTGTAGATGTTTCTATTCCAGAGAATGAACTTGCAATTACAAAACCGAAAGTGGAAATAAAACCTGGGGATATCAAAGTTGAGGTTGATGGACAAGGAAGCAAATTCAAGATGCCAAAGTTTGGAATTAAAATGCCCAAAATTAAAGGCCCTGAATTGGATTACAGTGTGACCAGGAAAGACAAAGAGTCTATGTTACCGGATGTTTCCACTGAGGTAAAAGTTGAAAGTGTAGACATATCAATTCCAGAGCAAAATCTTGAAATTGAAAAGCCTGAATTAGAAATTGAAGCTCCGCATACAGAAATGGAACTTGCGGGACAAAGAACCAAATTCAAAATGCCTAAATTTGGTATTAAAATGCCAAAATTAAAAGGACCTGAAGTGGATGTAAGTTTGCCCAAAAAAGATATGGATTGCACACTCACTGGAACAAAACTTAATCTCCCAGAAGCTCCTGAAGTTGATCTCACAGTACAAAGTGTAGATGTTTGTATTCCAGAGCATGAGCTTGTAGTTACAAAACCGGAATTGGAAATAAAACCTGTAGATATCAACCTTGAAGTTGATGGACAAGGAAGCAAATTCAAGATGCCAAAGTTTGGAATTAAAATGCCAAAAATAAAAGGTCCTGAAATAGATTTAAGTTTGCCCAAGAAAGATGTGGATGTCACACTACCTGAAACTGAAGTAAAACTTCCAGAAGCTCCTGAAGTTGATGTCACAGTACAAAGTGTAGATGTTTCTATTCCAGAGCACGAGCTTGTAGTTACAAAACCTGAAGTGGAAATAAAACCTTTAGATATCAACCTTGAAGTTGATGGACAAGGAAGCAAATTCAAGATGCCAAAGTTTGGAATTAAAATGCCCAAAATTAAAGGACCTGAATTGGACTTCAGCATGACCAAGAAAGACAAAGAATGTACGTTACCAGATGTTTCAGCTGAAGTAAAACTTCCAGAAGCACCAGAAATTAGCACCACTCTCCCAAGTGTAGACATATCAATTTCAGAGCAAAAACTAGAAATTGAAGCTCCAGATACAGAAATTGAACTTGAGGGACAAAGAGGCAAATTCAAAATGCCCAAATTTGGAATTAAAATGCCAAAACTCAAAGGACCTGAAATAGATTTCAGTTTGCCCAAGAAAGATGTGGATGTCACACTACCTGAAACTGAACTAAAACTTCCAGAAGCTCCTGAAGTTGATGTCACAGTACAAAGTGTAGATGTTTCTATTCCAGAACACGAACTTGTCGTTACAAAACCTGAAGTGGAAATAAAACCTGTGGACATCCAAGTTGAAGTTGATGGACAAGGAAGCAAATTCAAGATGCCCAAATTTGGAATTAAAATGCCAAAACTAAAAGGTCCAGAAATAGATTTCAGTTTGCCCAAGAAAGATGTGGATGTCACACGACCTGAAACTCAAATACATCTTTCAGAAGCTCCTGAAGTTGATGTCACAGTACAAAGTGTAGATGTTTCTATTCCAGAGCATGAACTTGCAATTACAAAACCGGAGGTAGAACTAAAACCTGGGGATATCCAAGTTGAAGTTGATGGACAAGGAAGCAAATTCAAGATGCCAAAGTTTGGAATTAAAATGCCCAAAATTAAAGGACCGGAATTAGACTTTAGCATGACCAAGAAAGACAAAGAGTGTACGTTACCAGATGTTTCAGCAGAGGTCAAACTTCCAGAGGCACCAGAAATTAACACCACTCTACCAAGCGTAGACATATCAATTTCAGAGCAAAAACTTGAAATTAAAAAGACAGAACTAGAAATTGAAGCTCCAGATACAGAAATTGAACTTGAGGGACAAGGAAGCAAATTCAAGATGCCCAAATTTGGTATTAAAATGCCCAAACTAAAAGGACCTGAAATAGATTTAAGTTTGCCCAAGAAAGATGTGGACGTTACACTACCGGAAACTGAAGTAAATCTTCCAGAAGCTCCTAAAGTTGATGTTACTGTACAAAGTGTAGATCTTTCTATCCCAGAGCAAGAACTTGCAATTACAAAACCTGAAGTGGAAATTAAACCTGTAGATATCAAAGTTGAGTTTGATGGACAAGGAAGCAAATTCAAGATGCCAAAGTTTGGAATTAAAATGCCAAAACTCAAAGGACCTGAAGTAGATTTAAGTTTGCCCAAAAAAGATGTGGACATCACACTCAAAGAAACTCAACTGCCAGAAGCTCCTAAGGTTGGTGTCACAGTACAGAGTGTAGATGTTTCTATTCCAGAACACGAACTTGTAGTTACAAAACCTGAAGTGGAGATCAAACCCCTGCATGCAAAAGTTGAGCTTGATGGACAAGAAAGTAAAATAAAGATGCCCAAATTTGGAATCAAAATGCCTAAAATTAAAGGACAAGCTGAAGTAAAACTTGAAGATGCCCCTGATGTTGATCTTTCTCATGGAAGTAAAGATGTTTTATTTGAAGTTGAAACAGCTGAACTTGAAATTAAACCATTGGACACTGAAATTGACAAAGATGCACTACAAAACAAAAGCAAAAAGTCAAAGTTTGGTATAAAATTGCCCAAACTTAAAGGGCCAGGTGTCGATTTAAGTATTTCCAGCAAAGACATCGAGGTCACTCTACCAGAAGCTAAAACTGAGGTTCCAGATATACCAAAGGTTGAGGCAACTCATAAAAGTGTGGATTTGACTTTACCAAAAGCTGAGGTGGAAATAGATTTTCCAGATGTTGGATTAAAAGAACATCATGCCAATGTAGACGTTAAGTTACCTGAGAATAAAACTCAGGGGAGCATAAAAGAATCCCCATCTAAATTTAAACTGCCTTCATTTAAATTTCCTAAATTTGGAGTAACTCTTTCCAATGTTGATGCTGAGGCACCTGATGCAGAGGAAATCCTTCAAGTTGAGGTTAATGTCCCAGAAATTCCTGAAGTTGATCTCAGTCTTGGGAAAGTAGATAAAAAGATGGAAATTCAAAAACCTGAAGCAGAAGAAAAGGAGTTACAACTGGATGACAAAGAAATTAAGTTAAAAATGGCAAAAATCCCAGTGTCAATGCCAAAAGTAAAAGGGCCTGAAATTGATGTCAGTCGGTCAAAAGATGCAGAAATCAAATTACCAGAGGCTGAAGCAGAAGTTGATGTATCTATTGTTGGTATAAAAGACCCATCAGACAAATTTGAAGTTAAAGTTCCTGAGATTAAAGCTCAGATGACAAGCAAGAAAGGCTCGCCTTCCAAATTCAAATTACCAACATTTAAATTTCCCACATTTGGAATTGCTACTCCAGATGCCCATGCTGAAAAAGTTGACAGGAAGGACATGGAAATTGGGAGTGAAGGGGAGGAGGAAAGAAAATTAAAAGTGGCAGAAGTTGGGATATCTCTGCCAAACTTGGAAGGACCTGAAATGAACATCAGCATGTCAAAGAAAGATGCAGAAGTCAAAGCTGAAGACATCTCTGCTAAAATGGAGATTCAAGAAACAGGAGATACAAGAGGTAGTTTAAAAGAATCACCATCGAAATTTAAATTTCCGACATTTAAATTCCCCAAATTTGGAGTGGTTCTTCCTAGTGTTACCGCAGAGGTGCCCACTGTAGATAAAGATGTAGATGTGGAGGTTAAAGTCCCGGAGTTACAAGAGATCAATGTAGAAGGAGACCTTGACAATGAAGACGTTAACATAAAGATGTCATTGCCAAAGGTAAAAGGGCCAGAAATCGATTTAGGTCTGATAAATAAAGATGCAGAAATAAAATTACAAGTGAAGGAAGTTGACCTCAAGACGGAAATCAAATCAACAGACATTGAAGCCCAAATAGGCGGTGCCAAAGGATCACCATCCAAATTAAAACTGCCAACATTCAAATTTCCTAAATTTGGAATTTCTTCTCCTAGTGTTAGTGCTGAGTTACAGGATGCAGACAAAGATGGTGAATCTGACAATGTTGAGATGAGCATGCCTGATGATCAGATTGAAGAAGTTATTGCAGTACAGACTATAGATATTAAAGGTCCTTCTTTTGAGCTAAAAGCAGGTGAGCCCAAGAGTGATGGTAAAGGCAGTAAGTTTAAAGTTCCAAAGTTTGGAATATCCTTGCCCAAAGTGCAAGGGCCCAAAATTGATCTAACAGTCTCTAGCAAAGATGTAGAGATCAACTTGCCAGACGCTGAAGCAAAGGCTGACCTTCAAGAAATCCCTGAAATGGATGTACATCTTGGCAAAGCAGAGGTTATAATACCAAAAACAAACATTGACATTCAAAAACCACAAGTTAAAATCAAACCCTTAAAATCTGAAGGAAAATTCGAAGGACGGGGAGGCAGCATAGACAAGGAAGGAGCAATAAAAGACATACATATTAAAGTGCCAGAAATTAAAGCAGATGTCAGTCTTTCTGATGCTGAACTAAAAGGACCTACTGCCAAAATGGAGGTCACTGCACCTGAGACTGGTGTGCAGACTGAGAGCCTTAAGGGATCACCATCAAAATTTAAAATCCCGACATTTAAATTACCCAAATTTGGTATAGGTACACCGACTGTCAGTGCTGAAGTACCTGATTTAGAAGAGGAAACTAAAATTGCAGTCCCTGAAATTGATCCTCAGCTTGGAACAGATGTTACAGTTACTGCAACATTGGGAGAGATACAGAACCCTGATGTGGATATGAAAGCATTGCAGCCTGAAGCTGAATTTGCTGGGCAAGGCAGCAAGTTGAAGAAATCAAGGTTTTCCCTGCCTAAAATCTCCCTTTCAAAGCCCAGTGTCAAAGCCGCTGAGGTTGATGTTGGTCTTCACGGTACAACTGCTGCACTTTCAGATGCAGACATCCAATTGGAAGAAAAAAACGATACGAGACAGCCTGAGCAGGAAGCAGGTGTCGACGGACAAGGAATGACATTTAAAATGCCAAAGATAGGAGTCACAATGCCAGAGATCGATGTAAGTGTCTCAAAGAATGATGGTAAGTTACCAAAGCAAGATGTCAAAGCTGAGGTCAATCTTACCAAAGAGCCCTCTACTGAAAAGGAAATGACACCTCCTAAGATTAAAGTGACAAAGAAGAAAGAAGGATCCCCATCAAAATTTAAAATGCCCACATTCAAATTACCAAAATTTGGAGATGGCTCTCCAAAATCAACAGCAGAAATATCAACGAAAATCAAGGAGCTCGAAATTAGTGATCCAGAAGAGGTACTTGCAGTTGAGATTGTGGCACCTAGCATATCAGAGAAGGTTACTGATGAGCCTATGCCTGAGGTCAAAGTAGATGTCCAGGTTTCAGGTGCGCAAAAAGAACAATCATTTTCTCCAATAAGATTTAAAATGCCCACCATCACATTGCCTAAGTTTGGAGGTTCTGCTACACCGGCTAATGTGGACATACCTGATGCGGAGCAACAACTTCAGGTGACTGTAGAAGATGTGAATATAACAGAAACTAAAACAGAAGGGAAACACCTTGATTTGGAAATTAGCCAGCCTGTGATTTCAATGTCAGAACCAGAGGCAGTAGCTGACATTGATGTTGATGCAAAGCAGAGAAAGACAAGCTGGACGTTACCAAAATTTTCATTTTCAAAACAAACCATTAAAGGACCTGAGGTTAGTATAGGCCCTACCATGCCAGAAGTTGATGTTACACAACCTACAACAGATGGACATTCAATAGACCCCAAGCAATTGCAAGAGGTTACAGAGGGGGAATCAGCAACAGACATTGATATCAAATTAAAAAAACAACGATTTTCTTTTCCCAAATTTTCATTTTCAAAGCAAAGTTCAAAAGAGCTGGAGGTTGAAGTCAGTGTTCCAGAAGAAAATGTGGCTTTCATTCCACCTGAAGCAACTGCTAAAACACCAGAGGGTGATATTCAGGTGTATGAGCAAACCAAGTTAAAAATACCAAAATTTGGAATCTCACTACCAAAAGGACCTGACATGGACATAAACCTCTCAAAGAAAGACACCGATATAACAGTGCCTGAAGTTAAAATTGAAGCAAAAGTTCCAGAGAGTCCTAAGAAAGCCGTGGAGTTAGAAACATCTGGGGTTTCTGCAGGAATAGATGAAAAAGGGAGCAAGTTTAAAATGCCTAGATTTGGAATAACAATGCCAAAGGTAAAGAGTACTGAATTAGAACTGTCAAAAAAAGATACAGATCTGACAATTCCAGAGGTTAAAGCTGAGGAACAGCAACCAACTGCCAAAGTAGAAATTGGCAAAGCAAGTAAGTTGGAGGGCTCTCCATCTAAACTTAAAATGCCATCCATCACATTAACAAAACTTTCTTCTGCCAAGGTCAGCATGCATGTATCCGATGTAAATAAAGACATTAACATTGATGGAGCAAAGGTGGATGCATCTGAAGTAGAAACTACAGTTGGGAATGTTGATGCTGAAGGTCCGTCTATAGAGTTAAAGGCTAAAGAAGGTGAAATTGAAGGATCGGAGAGCAGGTTTAAGATGCCACGCTTTGGAATTTCAGTGCCAAAAGTCAAAGGTCCAGAAATTGACTTGAGCATGACAAGTAAGACCACAGATCCACCACCTGTTGTAGATGTAAAGGAACCTGCATCTTCTGCAAACGAAACAGAAGCAAAGTCTAGAAGTACAAACTGGTCCTTTCCAAAATTTTCATTTTCAAGATATACTAGTAGTGGTAAGGTCCCGGACATCGATGTTGATACAGAAACACACAAAGATGACATCACATCACCAGATGCCAAAGCAGAAGTCTGCTCACCAAATGTTGACGTTAAAGGGCCTACGGTATTGTCAGAAGAACCGATTTATGCCGAAGTTGATAAAAGTTTCAAAAAGTCTAAATTTTCACTGCCTATGATTTCATTTTCAAAGTCAAGTGCCCCAGCGCTAGAAAGTGAAAATGTTCAAGTTGAAGTTTCTCTTTTGGAAGGAGAAGTAAAAGTTAAACAAACTGAAATGAAGACCAAAACACCTGAGATTGATGTAAATACTTCACGCACAACTGCCAACATCACAGTGCCTGATGTAAAGGCTGAAGTCAAACTACCAGAAATTGAATTCAAAGAATCTTCAGTCAGTACTGACATTGAGGCGAAGTCAAAAAGTGTTGGGGGATCACCTCTGAAATTTAAAATGCCAACATTTAAAATGCCTAAATTTGGTGGTACCACCTATGAAGTTACTGTTGAAACATCAAACGCAGAAAATATTGAAACTGATGCAGCAATACCTGTTGAGGAAACTACTGATCAAACTAAAAGTCCAAGTGGTGATGTTAAAAGTGATACGACACAAGATGCAACATCGGAAGAACGGCCCACTGACAGTGAAAGCACAGGTCAGGATTCACCGAGTAGATTCAAACTGCCATCTTTTAAAATGCCTATGCTAGGTTTTTCAAAAACCAAACCTGAAGAAAATGTCCCTGGTGAACAAGAGTTTACAAAGGGAAGCGAACAAGGGGAAGTTAAAACACAAGTAACATTGACTTCATTTAATGACATTCTGGAAAAGATTGAAGTCGATGCTTCAACACCAGACAAAGTGGAAGAAAACCTGGAAACAAGAACTCTTGATGAAAAACAGCTTGAAACTAAAGAAAAGGACACCAATGCAAAACAAGAGGCAACAAAAAGTCCAGAGAGGACAGGATGGTTTAGATTCCCCAGGTTTGGACTGTCCTCTCCATCAGAACCTGTCAAAACACCTGAAAAAGACAAACCCGGGGCTGAAAAGAGCCCAGTAGGTGAAATAGGGGTTGAGGAATTAAGTCCAAGTTTTTCAATTCAGTCCTCAGATGCCTTTGCAGATGTTAGCTCTACAATGACAAGCGAACATGTGGGTCTGTCCTTATCTTCCCCCACTAAGGTTACAGTTAAATATTCTGATCCTGACGGAGCTTCAGGAACCGAAGAAATGCACAGTAAAGTTGTCGCTTCCACCACAAAGACTGAACTGATCTCAGTTGAGCCGAACCTGCCAGAGAAAATCACAATACTATCATCTGCAGCCTCATCTTCATCAGAGGACACACTGCAACTCAAATCTGGCAAATTTCACATCATAACATCAAACATACAAGCTACTCCGGAGGCACATCACGCCAAACTTCTTACTGCTATCCAAGTTCAACCCTCATCCAATTTTCCTCTGCAGTCAGAGGCTGCCGGAGCCATGTCCTGGACTGCTGAAGAATCCGAGAGCGGCAAAAGAATTGTTCTTGAGAAGCACTTTTTTCAGGAGACATCGAGCCAAAAATGCGAAAGCAGAGAAACAGTTGTAATAACCAAACAGATAAGGCAGATCTCAGGTGAGACTGCCACGTCCATACAACGTCTGAAAGACTCTGTGCACACTGAAAAAATGAGGTTTTTCGATGAAGCCAAAAAGTGAAACCTTATAACAAAACAACACTGACAGTGCTGCCTCTCACTGGTCTGTGATGTGTTTAGATTATTAGAGTGGTGTATAAGTAATAAAAGCCAGAGAGAAAACATTAAGGTAGCATTGACAAATAAAACAAACAGACGTATTTGCTTGATATTTACAAAAACTGCTGATTCAAAAGATGTAGCTGTAAAAGTAGTTTGGAAAGAACTCCATTACCAGTAATGATGCATCACCAAACATCACCTAACTCACTGTTTTGAGTTTTTCATTATGAATTTACCATTTTTTTAAATCTTCTTAGATTATCATTTATGTTGAAACACCAACATTGGGACACCAAGGCTTTAAATGGAACAATTTGTCTTGTTCTATTTCTCACAAACATTCTATGGTTGGTGACTGGAAATGTGCATTTCATTTAAAAATGTAGGAAAATGTGTTTTTAATGATGTTCACTCTGATTGGAAAGAGATTGATTTAACTTACACATACACTGTGTATTTACTTTTTAAGAGATGAAAATCAATTCATCTTATGCTCATTTCATGAGTGTGAAATGAAGTAAGCAGGGACTCAAACTCACGGCCCGTGGACTGTATGCGGCCAGCGGAACCATATTTTGTGGCCACCACCTTGATGTGAAAGTTGAATTTATAATAATATTTTATAGTTTTGAGTCTTTACATTTTATGCTAAATCCTATAGTTCTCAAACCCTGATCCACAGTCTCCTTCTGGTTCAGTGTGGTATTACACAGAATCAATGGGAAACTGATGTTTTATTAAATTTTTTCTTTTATATCGAACACTAAAAGCTGACATGTCCCTTCGGTGTGGGTGGTGGCCCTCAAATTATTTGAGTTTGAGACCCCTGAAGTAAGGTCTATATAGAAGCCTTCGTGTGAATTTTGTAGTTCTGAGGAGCCTGAGTAAAAGTGAGAATAGTGAAACATGGCGAATTTCATTGATTATCCCTTTTAAACACTCACTGTGAATGTTTCAACATGTAACATTCTTCAAAAATATATTAGATAACAAATAAAAGTACTCGCCCTTGAAGCTCTTTTACCAATTATTCATTACGCACAATTTGTTTGACAACAGTTATGCATAAATGTGGTCTCAGTGTAGTATATTTGTTGCCCAAAGTCCACTACTTTAAATATGAAATCACATTTTACATGTCATTCCATCAATTTTCTAAGAGTAATTTTGCTCTAGGTTGAAAGTAAAACAGCTCAAATACATGAATGCAGTATGTGTCAAAAATAAATATGTACATATATATTATGATATAGTATTACAAAGCCATTTTGGAGAAAAAGCAAGGAAGCTAGATGATGGTTTGGACATGTTCAGAGGAGGGACAGTGGTTATGTTGGTAGAAGAATGATCCTAGAGATGGAGCTACCAGGTAGGAGACAAAGAGGAGATTGATGGATGTAGTGAGGGAGGACATGGAGGTAGTTGGAGTTAGAGTAGAAGATATAGAGGACAGGGTGAGATGGAAATCGTTGAAAAGAAGAAGATTACCAAGCCATTCCGACACGAGGCCTGGTGCTATAGCTACCATGTAAAAGAGTGTGACGCAAAACTAAAATATAATGCTCCTATGATGAAAAACAGCAACTTTGCCACTGCAAATATATTTTTTACAAATACTTTGCAATTTAAACAATCATTTGCAACAGTCAGATAATTATAATAATTGTGTTTTCTTTAATATCAATGTATAAGGTGGGGATGTTGAGGTGACTGTGATTGTATATAGCTTTTAATTAACTTTATCTGATTGCTGCTCCTGTTTGTATTCTGACAAGCTTTAATTCAACATGTTTGCAGAGTTATACACAATAAATAAATTATTATACTGGACTGTGGACGTGATTTGACACCTCTGTGTTAAGGTTTCCGACCTTTTCTTTCCCTTTTATCGTCGTTTTGTCGACCCATACATTGATGGGTTTCAATTAAAACTATCGAGACAATATTTCTGTTAAAATTCGGGGAAAATTGAGATGTACAGCGTGTAAAATGTCTAAACATTAGGACGCAGTTGAAACACATACAGGGAGTCAACCCTAGATGGAGTCAGAGCTACAGTTCGAGAACCTTCGATCGTTACAAATTCACCAGGGCCAATTGGCTTATATAAGTACATAAAAACGTACACTTATGGTCAACAGTAACTTTAAGCACGTACAAAATAAAACGAATGTCTTTGTTGTGCTTCTGTTAAACGCGTTTAACGTGTAACTCGTTGGTAAATATGTAAAAATAATTTAACGCTTACCTTTTGAAATTTTCAACGGCTGGTTGTACCGTTACCCATTAACTGCTGCATTCAAGGATCATCGGAAATTTTCTATTTTTTTTAAACCGACGGCACAAATGATTTGTGGGGAAACTTGAAGCCTTTTCGTGTAAACTAATTTAACTTATTTTAAATGGTTTTACTCATAAAGGTCAAAGTTAAAGCAACAAAACACCTTTGTAATAGGAAACGAGAGTAGAATAGCTATTTATTATTTACACGGCGTTCGTTGCTCACCCGCTGTTATTTTTCTAGTGATGTACTTATGTACGTTATTGTAAGTAATTTCATGTATATTAAACTTGTTTTTAGTTAAAAGTAACTGGCGTATATGGTTCCCTCTCTAGCCAAATAATTGTGGGCACCTATCCTCACCCGGATAGGTGTTAATGGCGTCATTTGGAAATGTCCGATTGTCACCCAAGGCAGCGCTAGTACGTACTGCGCAGACTCCTTGGAAGAGCGGTAACTTCTCAGCAGCAGCATCACCACCAGCAGCAGCAGCAGGAGCAGCAGCAAAAAAGAAGAACCAGCGTCTGGAGCGTCAGTGTAATGAGGCAGGTGAGGACTTAGATTTTAACGTCTATCTATTCTATCCAAGACGAGAAATAGGCTTGTAATTGTAATTGTTTGACATTCTCATTATATAGATACATATATACAGTATGTAAAATTAAATGACATGAAGTGTTATTTCAAACTTACCATTAGAGCTATTTTAATCAATTACATATTGTTACCTCCACATTTATTTTTTCTACCTGTGTTAAAAGGGAAATTTGACTTGAGAAAAGTCATGGACTATGGCCGTTGAGATGGCCGATCATATCTTTTATCAATTATTTTTTCTTAAGACATGTTTGTGTAATTTTATAAATATGTATATGGGAGTGTGTGCCTGTCAGAGTTGACTAGAAGGTAAATATCTCCTCGCGAAATTGTGAATCAGAGCAGCTGCATCTCCCTGAGTTGAATACATGATGGAAAGGATTGAATTCTGAATGGGCATAAAACCAGAAGTCAGTCCTACTTTTGCGGCTTGATATAGACATGGATTTTATTTCTTTAATTATATTTTTGCTGCTGTTTCTCCCATGATGGGTTCAGGGTCTGAGTAGAGAGTTGGTTTATAAGGAGCTCTGTAGCCCTGACAAGTACTGGGCCAGAGAAGATTAATAAATCAATGACAAGAAGGGCTCAGAACCGTAACCCAAATACATCAACTACCAGAAGAGATAGATGAGGGGAATGAAGCTGGTTTCTTTCAACCTTTATGACGACAGAGAAGATGGCTTCAGGAACCTTAACGTGGTGATTTTACCCTCTGTTCTCTGAGATATTCCCTGGTGGTCTAGTGGTTAGGATTTAGCACTCTTATGATCATGGTCTGGGTTTTGTTTCCCAGTCAGGGAATGTTTTCCTTAATTTCCCAAAGGAAATCCTGATGGATTATTAAAGTTCTATCTAATCTACATGATGACCCAAATGAGGCAAAATGTTTTTTTTTAATGATTGGTTGAAAGTCACAGAGAGAGAGTTAATGATTGG
Source organism: Paraplagusia blochii (assembly GCA_016785265.1). Taxonomy (NCBI): domain Eukaryota; kingdom Metazoa; phylum Chordata; class Actinopteri; order Pleuronectiformes; family Cynoglossidae; genus Paraplagusia; species Paraplagusia blochii. The sequence continues at coordinate 52,589 of JAFBJS010000611.1, read as the reverse complement.
TTGGTTGAGAGTCACAACAACAGTTCTGTGTCCTCTCCCTAGAGCAGTTCTTATTTCGCTTCCTCTGTGCGCCACCAATTTTTTTCTGAAATTCCAATCTTGCCATATTGGAATTTAACATATGGTGTGATTTTACAGATTTTTTTTTGTTTATATTTTCAGTATTTTCTTCGTTTGATCAGCATCATCGTAATCATCATTATTTCCATCTGTTAATCCAGTGTTTCTCAAATAGTGGGGCACAGCCCCAAGCAACTGCCTGTCTTGCCCGTCTTCATTAAATGTTGATTTTGGGGAACATTGAATCTGGATCAGCTGCTTAATATTATCAACATATGAGACATTGAATGAAATGAAATAAAACCTACATCAGTGTTTTTGCCTTTATCTCTAGCCTTTCCAGATTTTACAGCAACAAAACAACAACAAAAAAAAACCAAACAAAAATAAAACCAAAATGTCTACGTTATAAAAAAGACCATGCATCACTAATAACACAAATCATGCCAGTATATAAGGGCTTTATACTGGTGGGCCAACTCTAGTACATATTCTAAATGATCCTTCGGGCCAAATATAATTACGCTGCGGGCCAGATTTGGCCCCCAGGCCTTAGTTTGACACCTATGCTGTAAGTGGTGAGCCCACTGGAAGTTATGTGGGTCAGGATGGAGCTATGACCAGAGCACCTCAGTGGCAGGTGGGGGATTCAAACCTTAAGCCTGCAACAGTGTTGCCGCTTCCATGTTTTTGTTCAGTGTTTTTCATTTTTGTAAATAATCTGTCTTTCTTATATTTTCACTGTCATATAACCACGTAGGAAAGACTAATGCAGTCTGAGGTAGGTTGATTACAGTGTGGGGGGTGTTCACAAAGGGCAAAATGTATATATTTTAACAATATAAAAACTACCTCACCTCTACTTCCCGTAATTTCCCCTCTCTCCAATGGGTCTTGGAATGCAATAACCATGAAAGAAGAGGAATTACTGTACTTCTAACCTTTAATTTCCTGCTTTTTTTGTTAAAAACATCCTCAAGAGAAAAAATTAACATTAACTTTCAATAAAAACAGTGACATTGTACCAGGCCTCCACCATCATAGTCTGTTTCTGTCATCACACCACTTTCCCCCAGAGGGACAATACCAGCCTGTGATGAGGAATAAAAGCTTCTCTGTCACTGTCGTGACCACGAAGGACAGGATAATTCCAGGTTTCCTCATTGATATTTCTAACAACAACAGAAACAAAAACACACTTCTTCGTCCTGACGATTGCAATCGCTGCGTAACCGCTTTCTCACATGAATGCCCCCGAAAATCGGCTTGTGAGTTTCTGAGACAATCTGAGGCGTAAAGTCCCAATGGCTGGTCCCCATGGAAACAGAGACTGGCGGTCTGATTGTATGTAAAGTAGTGTTAGTGAAAAGTTGTCACATGCAAAATCTGATTTTCACAGTTCAGCAGAGGAGTGTTACTACTGTCTGAATATTAAACAGACCATTAGAGTCGGGTTTCATCAGTGCTGATGGACTCACTCAGTAGAATATTGAATGCAAAATATGGCTGTGAAGTACAACTCTAACTGCCTGAATGAACACTAGTAAATACAGGAGTACTAGTATATGAAATAGAAGCTATTGTGGAACACTGATGTCTAAGAATCGTTGAGGTTGGAGAAGGGAAACCCAGAAGACCAGAGAAAAGTTGGTTGGCTAGTTTAGAAAAGACTTGGAGAAAGAGTCACAACTAATCAGAAGGTCAGTTGGACCATCTCAGGACCATGAGGTTCCATGTTTCATCTGAACCCCAGTTCATCAGTACATCATTGCTCTTCAGTCTCTGTGATCAGATAGTGTCCTTAGGCAGTGGTGGCCTAGTGGTGAAGGAACCGGACTGGGGTCCGGAGCGTTCCAAGTTTCGAATCCACCAACTGCCAAGTTACGACTGAGGTCCACTGAGCATGGCACCGTCCCCAGTCACTGCTCCCTGGACACTTAAAGCTGACCACTGTTCACTTTGGTGATGGGTTAAATGAAGAGGTGACATTTCGTTGTGTGCAGTGGAGTGAATCACAATGTCACAATGACGGGAAGGGATTTTTAGCCAAGCCAACAGACAATGTTACAATACAATAAAGAAACATCACCTATTATGCCCTCTTCAATAGTTATTCTACTTGTTTTGGATAAGAAACTATTAACCAACATTCAAGGGTAGCTACATGCTAGCGGCCTGATGAGCAGAGCAGTTCAATTACAGGCACAAAATTAGTTTACAAGTTGTTTTAGACAATATTTTATCTTTCTTTTAATTTTCTGACACCCCATTGGTGCACATTTGGTTCCCTTACTAAGCTATAGATCAGTGGTTCCCAAGCCACGGGTTGCAGACCAGTAACGGTCCATGGGTTAATTGCTATCGGGCAACACAGAAAGAATTCATACCTTTGATCAGGAGTCTCAAACTCACGGCTTGTGGGCCATTTGTGGCCCACGGAACAATATTTTGTGGCCCCCTCCTTGATGTGGAAGTTGAATTTATAATAATATTTTATAGATTTGTTCTCCACATTTTAATGGTAAATCCTATAGTTCTCAAAACCCTGATCCACAGCCTCCTACTGGTTCAGTGTTGTATTACACAGAATCTATGGGAAACTGATTTTTTGATAATTTTTTTTTCTTTTGTTTTGAAACTAACAGCTGATTGGCCCTTTGGTGAAATGATAGTGTGGGTGGTGGCCCTCAACTTATTTCTCAGTTTGAGACCCCTGACTTATTGTTTCTCTTTTATTTATCTAATTTTTTATATTTTACTGGATCCTCTCGGCTACATCTATCCATAACTCTCAATTCATACATCTCAAGATGCTCCTGTTAGTTAAAAAAACAAACAAACAAACATCATTAGAAAATGTCTTTGCTCAGGGAAGAAGAGCCTAAATCTTCAACGATGAGGGAAGCTGCCTCCAGGAATCCTACAAGCGACAGGTTGTTCCAAAACACCAAGCACTGCATAAGATGTGGTGAACGGCTCCCTAATGAGGCGATTATTAAAAACACATTTTTTTCACTGGTCCGTGAGGTTAAATACCATGTGTAGGTGAGTAAAAATAAACCAAACCAACAAAGGCAGTGATGACTAAACGGGAAATCATTAGGGGGGAACACTCCATGCTAAATAACTAGTCCGTGTGACGTCAGGTGCCTAAAGAGGAATTGTCTAACACATGCAGCCGGTTAATGATAGTCAGAGTCTTCAATGGTGGAGAGGTTGAGAGGACAATGCAGCAGCGCTGGGAACAGGTCTGACGACGGTTTAATGACTGGTGTCAATCAGTCATCGTGTTTTCTGCTGCAGCATGACTGAAGTGATGAACTCTCTGGAGCCCGGGGCTGAGGACTTCTGCGCAGGAGGAGCAGGAGGAGGCGAGGAGGCCGTATCCTTCAAGGCGTGAGCACCAGTGTGTGTGTGTGTGTGTGTGTATGCAGATATCATTTTTAATGTGTCAATGTCACAGCAGTGGGCCACCGTAGAAAAGTAGGTCAACAGTTGGATTCAGTGTTAATGACGCATTTGAGTTCAAACCAACTTCTGTAAGAAGAGTTAATAAACGGCAGCATCCTGTTTGTAATGTGATGATGTTGGAACGTGAGAGACATTTTTAGTGGCAGTGGTGGCCTAGTGGTTAAGGAAGCGGACTTGGGTCCATTTGGTGTTCAAATCCACCACCTGCCAGGTTGCCACTGAGGTGCTCTGATCATAGCACCGTCCTAACCCACATAACTTCTTGTGGGCTCACCACCCACAGGAAGTCTCACAATATGGTGCAATGTGATTTGGGTGGCGCCAGCTGCCCCTGCGACCCGGCAACGGACAAGCAGAAGATGAATGAATGAATATACGTTTGTACTCTCACCTATGGTCATGAACTTTAAGTCTTACAAGCGGCGGAAATTACCTTTCTCCGTAGGGTGGCGGGGCACGCTCTTAGAGATACGGTGAGGAGCTTGGGGTAGAGCCATTTCTCCTTCACATCAAGAGGAGTCAGTTGAGGTGGCTTGGGCATTTACATCGGATGCCCCATGGTGGAGGTGTTTGGGACATGTCTCACTGGGAGGAGATCCAGAGGGGCAGACCCAGGACACACTGGAGTGACTATGTTGCCCGGCTAGCCTGGGAACGCCTTGGGATCCTCCCCGATGAGCTGAAATTTTTGGCTTGTGGGCCACAATTGGCCCTAAAATTGGACTCAGGGGCGGAGTCCACAACAGAAAGTTGAATTGTTAGTTTGAACTAAGATAAATGACTTGTAAAAGTCATATATAAAACCTAAAATCCTACATTTCTAATACCCTGATGACGTCATCCTCTGGAAAAACGCATTATTGCAGGGAAAAGGCAGAGGTTTAATGATAATATAAATACATTATTTTATTTGGACAAGGGTCGCATTAAAAAGCTCAACCGCATCTGGGCCCCGGGCCTTAGTTAGCCCATGCCTGGTCTAGGGAGAGGGAAGTCTGGGTATCCCTGAGTTTACGATGTAGCTGATCACCTCTGATCAGAAGCTATACCAAGTGAAGATGAATTTTCTTCAGAAATTGTTTCACCTATCATCCAAGAGGCATCTTTAGTTCAGAGGTGAAACCTTTTCTAGGGTACGTTCCTGTCCAGATGCCTAACCAAACTCTTCAAACTCGACCATGAACTGGAAGACTAAGAACCTTCACAGATACAATTGTCAACCCAGTGACCTAGATTAACTTATTGCCCTTCATCCAGGGACTGTCAGACTTTCCTCTTCCCAGATAAGTCGACTAGGGATTGGGTTGTCAGTGTCCCTTGCATAACCACCACCAGAAGTCACACTACACCGTGTCAGTCCCTCACCAACTTTCCTGCAGGTTTTACTGAGGAAGGAAACTAACGGAAACTAGTTCTTGCTAGCTCTGCCTCACATCATTGTTTAGCTGCGAAGGACTTTTACTGGTCGGTCATTTTCACAGTTCTTCGTAGTTTCTCTTACATGAGCTTCTACCAGATCTTCTCAGACCCCCATGAAAGGTACCCAAAATTGTCTAAGAGGCTTCCGTCCATCGTTGTGGAGCCCACAGATGGCGCCGAGGTGGAGAGTGGAGAGCTGCGCTGGCCGCCAGACGAGCCCAGTTCCCCAGACGCTCAGACCGAGAGACAGAGTCTGATGGAACAGCCTGCAGGCAAGTTGATCCCCTGTGTCTTCTCTGTCTTACCTTATCTGACATCAGGACGTTAGAACAAGGACTTCTAGCCCACAAAGCCAACCACAGTCCACTAAACCTTCGTATCACACTGACCTGATTTATTATATTCTTATGATATTTATCTCTTCGGGCTTGGAATTTGAATGGTTCTGCCTAAAAATAGCAGGTTTGATTCATTTTTCACTGTCTCTACCTTCTCCCAGACGTGGATCAGTCCGGTGACCATGAGCAGGAAGAAGCTTCCGGAGTGGAAATGCAAGACTGATTCTTTTCATGGAAATTCCACTCCAACTGTGAGCGTGTCCAGACTTGGATTGAAAGCTAAGACAAATGGGCCAAGAAGGAAGTAGATCAGATTATCAACAACCGTCTCAGGGCTTGGAGCCAGAGTCCAACCAAAGCTGTTACCTTCTACGATGATGATGATGATGATGATGGAGCTTTTATTGGAATGTGTTTTACTAAATGCTTTTAATCAGGTTTCTGTCTAAGGTTCCTTGTCAGTATTATTCCATAAATCTCTAATGAAGTCTCTTCTCTCTGGCTCCCAGCCCTGGAAGTCTGGATCCTGGACGTGGAAGGAAGTGTTGTAGTCCCTGTGTGCCATACTACCATTACTACTACTGTTACTACTACTGTTACTACTACTACTGATGGTAGCTGTACTGTATTTTGTGCGGAGTTTTTACATGAGCTGTAGATGTAACAATGACATCTCTGTTTGTTTGGTGCTCACTGCTGTAGTCTGAAATAATGTTTTAAAGAGCAGTGTTTGATCAACTAAACTCTCTTCATCTGATTACAGGTTCTTTCTTATGGACCATGGACTTTAGGATGTGGTTGTTTGAGTCCCTGATGCTTTTCTGTGTTCCGAAAAATCAATTTCACTGCTTGTCTTTGAAAAAATACTGTCTTGTTTGCACCAAATCTCATAGAAAAATCACCAGATTTTTTACAATTACACAAAGATAAAAATTAAAAAAAACATTTACCTCCATGCGTATGATCATTAGTGTTATTTTCTTTCTTTTTTTTTTCAGGGACACTAATTTTCCCATAGAAACATGTCTCTGTGAGCTAAGATTGTAGATTTCTTCTATGGATTTGGTGCAAGAGATGTATTTATTTTAGGGATGTCCAATATTATCAGCTGCTATTAAGTTAATTATGTAAAATTGTTCATAAAAATTCCCACATTAGTAAAGAATCTGATAAAAATAATTCCCGGGTTTTGCCAAATTTGCTGGAATCAAAGGGCAAACTACTGCATAAAATCGTATCTGTTAATATCGGAATCGTGTTTGGACAATATCTGCGAAGGTTAATATCGGACATCAAGAATTTGGAAAGTGTTGTAAAACAGCAATGTTAATGTAAAAAATCTTTCCAGATTCTGAGTCTTATTTTCAAAATAAAACAGAAAATTGTGTCTGACACTGACAGATTTGGTTTCCAATGTCCCATATGTGTTACCGTCTTCTTCTACCTTGCATTTTCTTCTCTCTAAGTAACCCTTTATTAACTAACTATGTGTAAGAGATGTTTCCATAGAGTAGTTCTTAAAAAGAATGTAACCGTTGTGTTTTATTTTTAGGTTTTGGAGCAATATGTTCAGAGGAATGTAAAGGTTTTGTTACCAACACATGAAGGGAAAGTATATATATATATATATATTTTAGACGTGATCTTGTGACACAATATTTTTTAAAGAAAACATTTCTGTAAGTCCAACTGCAAAATAAAGAAAACCTTTTCAAAGTGCTCTGACCTTTTATTTTGTATTATTATTATTATTATAATACACAGCGTTCAATCTGCTCTGGTCTAACAACCAACCTACACGTGTCTGCATTACCTCATGTGGTTAATGAAGGTCCGTGGGTTTGATGGCGCGTTGACGTTCACCTCAGGAAACGTCAGTCTCTCATCTGTAATTTGGATGCGACCAATGTTTACAGGCGCGAAACTGGTGATTATGGAAACTCCCACGTTAGAGTCAACACAGCAACAGCAGCAGCAGCAGAATTAAACCAGGAATCATCTGACCACACGTCCAGACCACTTCCCTACTCTGTCCTTCTTAGATATTTGGTATCACAACAGTGTTGAAACCAACGTTACCTCAGATACGGCAACACAAACTGTGAAAAATGACAATTAAAACCATCAACGCCTCAGTACAGGCAGCAACAAAACCAAGATAATCATAGTTTATATCAGGGGAGGCCAAACTAAGGCCCGGGGGCCACATGCGGCCCGTTGAGCCTTTTAATGCGGCCCGCCATCCCTGTCAAAATGAAATAATTCATTTATATTATAATTAAACTTCCGACTTTTCCCTACAATGCCTGCGTTTTCCAAGTAGATGCCATTAAAAAAGCCAATAAGAAATTTAGTATATTGGGTTTGATGCATGACTTTTACTTGCCATTTATCTTAGCTTACACGAACGCTCCATCTCTCTGCTCTTGACTCGGCCCCGTGTCCAATTTTAGGAGAAATTGTGGCCCGCAGGTCAAAAAGTTTGCCCACCCCTGGTTTATATGAACAAAAAAGACAAACATCACAATCTCAGTGTTAAATGATGAAACTAAAACGAAAAAAAAAATCATCACTCATTCATCTTCATCCTCTTAACAAGTTCCAGAGGCAGCAGTCTCCACAGCTGCCACCCAAATCACACTGCTCCATACTGTGAGCCTTCCAGTAGGTGGTGGATGGAACATACAGAACTGAGCAATGTCCAACTGAAGTGACATTAGGGGTTTGTTGGATGAGACGGATATTTTCTCAAGGTGGCAAAGAGTCCCCCAATTAACTCTGTTCTGTTCTTTGTCTGTCCACATCTCATTCTCTATGTCCTCTGTCCCCATCACCGCTAACCCCTAACATGTTTGTCTCCCATCCTTCTGGCTGCAATCCTCTCTCTTCTCCATCATTATTTGTCTGTCCCCATCTCACTCTGTCCCCCATCCCACTGCTATCCATCTGTCCACATTACCCTGTCCTCCACCGAAATATCTCCATCCCCTCTGTCCTACATTTGTCTGTCCCTATACCCCATTTTCTCCACACCTACGTATGTCTCCACCATTTTGTCCCCGTCATTTCCCTTAATTTCTCAATTTTCTGATGATTTTGTGCCGGTCTGTTAAAGGCCAGCCTGGTGTCTTGATTCAGATGAGCAGATGGAGGAAGGTTCTCCATCTTACTCTTCTGCATCTCTGACCACCACCCTGTTCCCCGTCCCACTGTCTCCATCCACTCTTTCTAAATTTGTTTGTCCCCATCCCCTTTGTCCTTCCATCATTTTCCTCAATTCTCCAAAGAATACTGATAGCTTAACAAAGTTCTATCAATCCGATGTCCTCCCTCCATCCTTCCTCCCTAAGTCCCCATCCCTTCTTCCTCATCCCATTGTCTACTTCTGTCCCCATCACCTCTGTCTTCATCCTTCTATCTGCCATCCCCTCTGTCCCCATCTCTCCTTCCTATATCTCTCTGTTCCCCGACCCATATGTCCACGTCCCCCTCTGTCCTCCAGCTCTTTGTCCCCATCTCTCTGTCCCCCACCCTCCATCAGTTTCTGATGATTCTGTGTCTTTTAAAGGTCAGCCTGGTGTCTTGATTCAGACGAGCAGATGGAGGAAGGTTCTCCATCTTACACCGCTGCTTTTCTGCATCTCTGACCACCACCCTGTTCCCCGTCCCACTGTCTCCATCCCCTCTGTCCTGCATTTGTCTGTCCCCATCACCTCTGTCTTCATCCTTCTGTCTGCCGTTACCTCTGTCCCCCATCTCTCTTTCCTATATCTCTCTGTCCCCCATTCCATCATCCTTACCCAATCGTCCACATCCCCTCTGTCCTGCAGCCCTTCGTGCCCCATCTCTCTGTCCCCCACCCTCCATCAGTTTCTGATGATTTTGTGCCGGTCTTTTAAAGGTCAGCCTGGTGTCTTGATTCAGACGAGCAGATGGAGGAAGGTTCTCCATCTTACTCCTCTGCTCTTCTGCGACTCTGACCTTTTGTGTGGAGTCGACAGGATGGTGAAGAGCTCTTCACCCAGGTCACTCCTGGGAAAATGAAGAACATGTTCTGAGCCAGGCTGCAGCCAGAGAGGAAAAAAAGACAAAACATCGACTGTCAATTATGTCTCAAATGTCAGCAGCTGGTTGATTTTTTTTCAGAAACTCTTTGCTCTTACATAAACGCAGACGGTCACGATCAGAGGTGGAAGCTTTTTTGATTGACTGCTGCGGCAAAGTTGTCAACAAGAAGAAGCTTTTCTGACTGAGAACGAGCTTCACCGATGCAACATCCTGAAATATCAGAAGAGAACGGAAACTGGAACTAACTATTACATCTGACAGGCCAACAGGAAGCAAATCAAACACGAGCTTTTCAGTTTTTTTTTTTTAATAATCCCTCAGGAGTATCCTTCGGTAAATTATGCCAGCGTCCAGGAGCAGTGTTTGGGGACTACACACGAATGGGGGTTTTGAACCAGGGCCCTTGCGGACCCAAGTCTGCTCCCTTAACCACTAGGCCACCAGCTTGCCCCCCAAAAAATTTTTTCATTCATTCTTTTGTAATTTTTTCATTTTTTTGCCTTTTGTTTTATTCCGTTTGCCCTTATTTTTGTACTTTTACCCCACTTTCTGTCAAGGCGACACCCACTGATCACTGCTGCTGCCACTTCTTGTTTCTCTGTTGTATTATGTTGAGAATTCATTCATGTTGGTCATGGGAGAACAAAGGCCACTCAGAGCCACAGCCCGCGGCCTTTTCTAAATCCCTGTTTTTTATTTAATGTCTCTCTTTTTTCTGCCGAGCCATTAGAGCGGGCTGTTGTGAGGGAGTTTGTGTGTTTTGATGATGTCAAAGTGAGCCGTGCCAGGACTTTCATCTCCTACTCCTGCTGGCTTCAAACAACACTTTCAAACACATTCGTTGACCACACACACACACAGATTTTCCAGCCTCCACCTGCAGCCCGGCAGAGTCCTCCAACATCCAACCAAGGAGAGATCTTTCCTTCTCTGAAATGAGCAGTGGTTCCAGTGACGGACTCTTCTGGTTCCATTCTGGTTGCGAACAGTTGGAGCAGATAGAAGCTCAGGTTCTGAGAAGGGCAGCGTGATGAAACCCAGCACGGGTAGACGCGCTGATGAAACACTTGAATGTGCAGTGACCTAATTAAAGCAGCTCTGCTCCTGTTTGATTGTGTGAAGAGCACTCAGTGTGTGGACCACGGCAGCCAGCGGTGCAGAGCCTCCACTCTTCTGAGGCCTCTCAGGCTTCAGGCTGGACACCCACACAGCCTGAATTTAAAAAAGAACCAGCTCCGTGTTGGAGTGGGCTGAATGTGACCAGAGGGTTGGCAGAAAATCAACGTGAACACTCCTCAGGTGAGGATACAACATCTACACAGCTCACCTGGACTCCATCAGCTGTAGGCCCTTTCTGGCAATAACGTAGAATGACTACTATGGCCTTTTCCAGGTACCAGGAAGCAGGTACTAGGAGACAGGTTTTAGGAAAATACTCTTAACATTTACTATTTAGCTGAAAAAATGTGGGACATAATCATGACTGCTTCTTGTGCAGTGGCACTTTGTTCCAGAGTCAATGTCTCTGTCATTGGTGTGGAACTCCAGGGTTCGCCTCCTGGTTAAGATCTAATCCCAGTTAGGGTGGTTGTCTCCTACCACCACCTAGAGCAGGGGTCTCAAACTCAAATAAGTTGAGGGCCACCACCCACACTATCATTTCACCAGAAGGCTTGTCAGCTTTCAGTGTTCAATACAAAGGTAAAAATGGAATAAAAAATGTCTTTCCCATAGATTCTGTGTAATACCACACAGAACCAGAAGGAGGCTGTGGACCAGGGGTTGGAGAACTATAGGATTTACCATAAAATGTGGAGAACAAATCTATAAAATATTATCATTAAATATTAGTATTATATAAGTATTAAACTTTCACATCAAGGTAGGGGCCACAAAATATAGTTCTAAGGGCCACAAATGGCCCACGGGCCATGGGTTTGGCACCCTAATATGGAGATCGCTGCTTTTGGTAATGTAAAGATGGATGTTCTGTCCTGCAATGATCTTTAAGGTCACATGTTCTCAGACTAAACAGCAAACAGTTTTTCCTGGTCAACTTGTCTCGGGAAAGAAAGATCTGGATGTTCTGATGTTATTCGTTCCATAGTGTATACTATACTTGCCTTACACAGAGAGGACGCAGGGTTCAATGCCGATGGGAACTAAATATCTGTGTGTGTGAGTTGCAAAGACTGACCACCAACATATTAAAGATTTCTGAGGTTGAAACGTTGAAACACAATTATTTTTTGTTTGTTGTCTGAATATGTTTCCAGTTACGGATTTAAGCAATGAATTTTAACAGGAACCCTGACCCTAACCCCAGGTGGTCTGCAAAGGTACTACAGGTCAGTTATAACCATGGATTGAATGGAGTTTTCTTTTTCATATTTTTAATATTTGGGTTGAATTTAACAAATCAAACATGAGTAATATAAATTAAAAATACATAATTTGTGTTTTTTAGTATTACAAAGAGTAGTGAAGTAATTTAATCATGAATGATATTATATATAACATTATATAGTGATATTATATATAATTATATATATTGAAAACATTATTTTCAATTGACTTGTCTTTCAATTTCCAAGTGGGTCTCTGATACTGAATTAAACCAGACCGATCTCCACACTGACAGAAGCCAGTGGAGACTGAGCTCTGACTACTGGCTGTGTTCAAGTGGATAGTGTGGTTATAGAGTTCCACTCAGATCTGCGTCACAGTGCTGCGTTACTCCACTAACCTTTCCATGAATAGTAAATGTCACCATAATCAATTTTAGATGGGGTGGCTCTGCAGGTGGAGACGGGGGTGAAGAGGGTGAGAGGGAGGTGGACAGAGATTGTGAGCTTTTACTGGTTATACACTCTATCTACACTAGAACTCTGGGTGTGTTAAAGCAACAGTGAGTCTGATTCTATGATTCTGTCTAAACACCGTAGACCCTGGATAAGGTGTCACTATTAAAATAAAAAATATTCATTCACTCCAGTGCTCAAGAAATATACTAATAGATTTAAATCTTCCCATAATCTAGATATGGAAAACACAGAGATAAAATATTACATATGGATAATTATATAATATTCATTCATCTTCATCAATACTGGGTCACAGGGGCAGCAGTCTCCAAGATTGCCACCCAAATCACATGCTGTGAACTTTCACGTGGCTGGTGGGCAAGTGGAAGTTATGTGGGTCAGGACAGTGTTACGTCCAGAGCCCCTCAGTGGCAACCTGGCAGCTGGTGGATGAAGGAAAGGGAAAGGGAATCAAACTCCTTGTTAATTGACACAGAACACAACGAAATGTGACCTTTGGTGACCCATCACCAAAGTGAACAGTGGGCAGCTCTGAGCGGCCGGGGAGCAGTGAGTGGGGACGGTGCCCTGCTCAGTGGAGTCGTAATCTGGCAGTTGCTGGATTTGAAGTTGGAACCCCCTGGACCCCAGTCTGGTTCCTTAAACACTAAGCCACAACTGACCATCAAAACCTAAGATTAGAACATAAAGCCTGGTGGGTCCAGGTCAACCTCCTTAGGCGCTAGGCCACCACTGCCGCCAATACAAAATAATAATGGTTCTTTAATTATTATTATATAATGGACAGAGAGGGACAGTGTGAAGGAATTAAAGAGAAAAAATAGCAAACTTGCAAATAGATGTTTTTTGTGCCCCAATGAAATTCTTCACTCAAATCACTCATATATCGCTTGATACTATTGTGTACATTGTAAGCTAGCCGTATGAAATTACGTAATATCGCCAATACTGGTGTCGCCAAAATTAAAGGGTTGTTTCTTCTGATCAGCACATTTGGTGGGCAGTTGGTGGCCTTATGGTTAAGGAAGCGGACCTGGGTCCGCAAGGCCCCTGGTTCGAATCCCTCTACGGCCAAGTTACCACTGAGGTCCACTGAGCATGGCACCGTCCTCACTCACTGCTCCACGGGCGCTCAAAGCTGCCCCACTGTTCACTTTGGTGATGGGTTAAAAACAGAGGTCACTTTTCGTTGTGTGCAGTGGAGTGAATCACAATGTCACAATGACAAGGAGTTTGTTCTTCTGTCCATTGTTTTGCTTTTGATGTTTGATGGACGTTGTGTGCTGATGCTGTTAACAGCTAACAATCCAGTCCAGTCCCTGGTCTAGCGTCCCACAGTGGACCCACAGATGGTACAAACGTATGAGACACAGAACACAGAAGATCCAGCTCATCAGGACAAGACTTTGCTGTTCATTTACATCTGGATGAAACGGGACACATTTTTTGTGGATGAGGATGAAGGTTCTCAGTCATCCAGGTCACGGTCAAGGTTAAAGAGTTTAGTTAGTTAGTTAGACAACTGGACATTCAGTTTTTTGGAAAACGTTTTGCCCTAATCAAAGAGGCTTCTTAAGTTCTAACTGTTAGTGGGGAGTAACACAAGT
>JAFBJS010000611.1:11141-34838 GCA_016785265.1 Paraplagusia blochii | reverse complement strand
ACAACTGGAGAAAAGAGTCAGGAGTGATCTGAGATAGAAGAGAGTCAGCTAAGGTGGAGGGACAGGTTTACAGGACAGTGGAGAGACCAGCCACTGATGGATGGATTAGAGACACTAGGAATAGACAGGAGACAGAGCTGGAGGTGGAGGAGTTAAAGATGCTGAGGTTCTCTTTAGGAGAGACAAGGATGGACAGGATCAGGAACGAGGTGTTCAGGGGGACAACACAGACAGGAAGAAACACAGAGAAAAAGCTGGAGAAGACAGATTGAGATGGTTTGGACATGTTCAGAAGAGGGACAGTGATTATATTGGGAGAAGAATGATCCTAGAGATGGAGCTACCAGGTAAGAGACGAAGAGGAGATTGATGGATGCAGTGAGGGAGGACATGGAGGTAGTTGGAGTTGGAGTTGGAAATTATTGACTCACTGTGGCAACCCCTGAAAAATGGGATAAGCCGAAAGGAAAAGAAGAAGAAAAAGGGTAAATAAATATGGGTGGTGCTATGGCTCAGAGTTAATGTCAATGTTATTGCTGTGGATCTTCAGGGTTCACCTCCTTGGCAAGATCGTATCTCAGTTGTCCCTCTGACCCAGTATCGGACATGGACGGATGGACAACAGAGTTTTTTTTGCTCCACAACAACTTTTTTCTTATGACACAGCATTTGTGGGCAGTGGTGGGTTAGTGGTTGAGGAACCAGACTGGGGTCCTGAGGGTTCTTGGTGCGAATCCACCAACTGCTAGGTTATCACTGAGGTTCCTTTTTGACATTGCACATGGTAGACCTATATGTCCCCTGAGTCTCTGTTTTTCCCCCAGAACCCTATGGCTGTGGATTGGACTGAAGACGTAGCCTCCACATCTGGGCCAGCTGCTCTAGGACCCTATGGTCTGGTTTTTCGACCCAGGACTTTACCTGCATCATTTCTGCAATGACGTTTAAGAAGCCGTTGTGTGGATGGCCTTAATTAATAAATTAAATGAATTTTTTTTTATTAGTTTTTCTTCTTAGTGTCCCAATGTGTGTCCTGGGTGAGGACCCCCTCCACTGTCAATCACACTGAGGTTTCTTCCTTTTTTCCCTTTCTGTTTTTTTTTTGGGAGTTCTTCCTCAGCTGGCGTGAAGGTCTATAAGGGCAGGGGACATTTTCCTGTTCTGTTTACTGCATCTTGTTTATTTAAAATAATTGTTTGTGAAGCGCCTTGGGACAACGGCTGTTGTGATTTGGCACTTTAAACAAATAAAGTTGAAGTTGAAGTTGAGGTCCACTGAGCATGGCACCGTCCCCACTCACTGCTCCCTAGGTGCTCAAAGCTGACCACTGTTCACTGTGGTGATGGGTTAAATGCAGAGGTGACATTTTGTTGTGTGCAGTGGAGTGAATCACAATGTCACAATGACAAGGAGTTTACTTTTCATTCTCTTTGACTAACTAAAGCGTAGTGTACTGTACAAATATCTCATTCACAGCTAGGCTATTACCTGAAACGAATCACAATTGACCTTCATCTGTTCTAACAAAAGGCCAGAACCACACACCTTCGCGAACCTTCACAGCCTAAGTCAGTGCACAATATTTGTAGATCATTGATTTTGATATCAATAATGTGATATTTATCGTTGTCCAAGTGATATCTGAACAGTTAGTATTTCTTCAGTTGATTTATTCATGAACTTTGGGTCATGACCGAAAGAACTCGATCCCGGATACAAGCGGCACAAATGAGCTTTCTTCGCAGGGTGGTAGGGCGCTCCCTTAGAGATAAGGTGAGGAGCTCTGTCACACGGGAGGAGCTCAGAGTAGAGCCATTGCTTCTCCACATCGAAAGGAGTCAGCTGAGGTGGCTTGGGCATCTACATCGGATGCCACCCACGGGAGGTGTTTGGGTCATGTCCCACTGGGAGGAGACCCAGAGGAAGACCTAGGACACGCTGGAGCGACTATGTCGCCCGGCTGGCCTGGGAACGCCTTGGGATCCCCCCAGACGAGCTTGAGGAAGTGTCTAGGGAGAGGGAAGTTTGGGCGTCCCTCCTCCGAATGTTGCCCCCGCGACCCGGCTCCGGACAAGCGGATGAATATGAATGAATGAATGAATGAATGATTTATTCATCCATCTTTCTCTGACCTGTTGCTGGGTCGAGGGGCAGCCAGGCACCACCCAAATCATATTGCACCATATTGTCAGCCTTCCTGTGGGTGGTGAGCCCACAAGATGTTATGTGGGTCAGGACAGTGCTATGCTCAGAGCACCTCAGTGGCAACCTGGCAGCTGGTGGACCTGAACCTGAAGTCTTGCGGAAGCAAGTCTGTTTCCTTAACCACTAAGCACCACTGCCGCCTATTTTTTAAGGTTAAAACAGCAAAAGACAGTAATTAAACCAGGAAAAGTCAACTCTTGGAAACAGGATGAGAGAAGATCCTACAAAAATCTTTGGTCTTTGGTCAAAAGTCTTTAGGAAACAATGTTTATTTGGCCAAAATGCAAAAAAAAAAGTGAATTATGTGTCACTGTGACACTGCACACCGTTGCACAGAATGAAATGTAACCTCTGAGTTTGACACAGCTCAAGTGCCAAGGGTAAGGTGCCATGCTCAATGGCAACTTGGCAACCAGTGGACCCGAACCTGAAACCTTCCAGAACCAAATCTGCTTTCTTAACCACTAAGGCCGTGTGCCTAGCGATAAGGTTTGTTTTGCAATTAATTCATTATGAACCGTTCAGGTAGATCTAGTGCAGGTAGATCCTGCATTTATGAAATGTTTGAAAATACTTGTTTTGTCTCGATCTGATTCAGATTAAGGAGAGAGATATTTACAGAGCTGCTGTCTCCAAGTCCCACGGTGCAGGAAAATAAATACCAGCTCCGTGTGTGCGAGAGAGCGTCTCCTCATTCTGCTTGCTGAACTGTCCTCAGCCTTGGAGCTCCAGTCGCAGCCTGGGGGTCTCTGTCAGACAGAACACAGGCTGTGATTCTGCAGACACGGAGCTGATGACACCCGCATGCATTATTTAAAAACTCCATCCAACTCACAGTGTCACAGCATTTTAATCTGCAGCCTCTTCTCTGGAGACTGTCACGTCCCTGGCTGGGGGTGAACACAGGACTCAGACGCTGTGCTTTGTTTCCAGATTTAACCCGAATGTTCTTATCTGTTCACTTAAATTAGTCACTAAAACTGGGGAAAGTGGAGACGAGGTTCTTTTTGCAGCAATCCCCCAAAATACCTCAGTTTCCCTGCACTTAAAAAACCAACAGCAGACTTTACTTTGAAATATAAATCCTAGCTTTGCACCTCTTTGTGGTCCACGAATAACAAGGTGTGTGGTTGGACCACAGAGACAGAATATATTCCACATCGAAGCTTAACATGAAGCTAAGACAGGCATCCTGAACCCCAGCACAACAAACAAGTCAAACTCTGGCCTCGGGAACAAATCTGGTCCACGTTATAATTATATGTTGCCCGTGAGATCACCAAACACCCAGTAGACCCTATACAATGGCAGGATTTGTAGTTCTATCTTCACAGAGGGTCAGAACTTAAAACTGGCATGAATTCACGGACCAAACTCAATATATATTTTTGAACTTAACTATATTATTCACATCAACACATGAGAAATTGTAATAGAAAACATACACACATTATTATTATTTGTTTCTTATTCTGTCTCTTTGTTGTCTTTTCAGTTCATTTTCAATGTAAATCTTTCTTTCCAGAATAAAATGTATGTGCAATAACAAAAAATCATGAATTATTGATATAACAAATTCTGACAGTATATAAGGTCTACATACTGATGGGCCAACTGTAGTTCACATTTGGTTTGATCTTGCCGGCAAAAAATAATTACGCTGCGGGCCCGATTTGGCCCCCGGGCCATAGTTTGACACCTGTGTTTGAGCACATACATTTTGCCCTTAACAACACATTAGGAAATGACTGGAAAGTATACAAATAACGACACATAACAAAAAGAAGTGATTTATTTTGGTGTTTGTATTATTTCTATTTAAATTTTTCAAGTTTATAATATTTTATATTATTATTTTGGTTGTTCGATATTTAATAATTATGCAAATCTAAAGTCTTTTGCACTATGTAAAAAAAATGTACTTCACAGATCTGAAGAGGAAGGTTACATTTTATACCTTAAAAACAATCAATAATATCAATATACATATATATATATATATATATATATATATATATATTGATTTTTGCCCATGACTTCATCCCAGTTTTTTTTATTTTGGCCTATTGTGACACCTGCAACTTTATATCACATTAATTCAATTTTTTTAAGTTTCTAAGTAACCAGATGAACACCAAAGTTTACTCAAAGTATACTTTGTCCATTGTATGATTTGCAATAAACCAATAAAACAGTTATTTAAAACATAAATGGGAACTTTTATGGATATTTCGGTAAACAGTGGGTCGCTGTTGTACAGATAACGATGTGGAAGTTACAAAACCTAAAAGACAACTTTATGTTTTGCTAACTTTACCTGAACTATTTAATCTGCTACCAGATATAAAGTACCACTTCGTTATAGCATTCATCTGGACAGTAAGTGGTGTATTGTTACAGAGAGAAACACATTGGCACATACAGTGTAGTTCGCATTATTTGACAACAATAAATAAATAAATACAATTTCCACTACTACCTAATGGCTAACATGCGAGGCGAGTTTTATTTTGTTGCACACGTAAAAGAACGCAAATGTGTTTCTATACAAAAGCGAATTAGAGACAACACAGTTCTGTGTTTCAGCCTTTTCTTCGTACTAATCTTTAGATCAGGGTTTTTCAAAGTGTGGGACGGGCCCCCCTGGGGGGGCGTGGTGCGAAGCTGAGGGGGGTCGCATGTGACCCTGGGGAACATTCTTTTTTTCCACCGTACTACAATAAAGTGTAATTGCACATCCTTGTAAGTTGAACTATATCTCTTTCTTTTTGTTTCTTTATGTTAACAAGGATACAATGTTATACACAGGTGTAGCTAGAACTATTTATAGACAAATGCTGTTATTTTTAGTTGTGGCGGAGAGTGGGTGGTGGGGTGGGGTGCGCGAATTGTTTCCTTCTTGCTAAGGGGGGGGCGTAACAGAAAAAGATTGGGAAGAACTGCTCTAGATCCTAGAAGATAAATGGTATTAGTAACATTCAAGAAAAAAAAAATCTTCAAGATGGTTATCAGTTTGATAAAAACTGTTTATGATTGGTTTCTATGAAGGGAGCACTGGAGCTTGTGTGTTAGAAAGGGAGGAGAGTCTCTGAGACCAGAGGGAGTCAGATGATTAAGAGCAGAAGTGTGTGACCTGCTGCTTCAGACAATCCACCATTAATCTTCACTGCTCCAAAAAGACTCCCTAAGATGAAGTGCTTGGCTTGAACAGAGCGTCTTTTTTATTTTCCTGAAGGAAGAAAGCAGTCAAAACATGGTGCTCCACTACTCTGGAGGATTAAATTATGACCAGCCATGGCGTAGGTTTTAGAGACACTACTAGCAGGGAGAAGACAGGAGACAGAGCTGGAGGTGGAGTTAAAGATGCTGGGATTCACTTTAGGAGAGACAAGGATGGACAGGATCAGGGATGAGGTGATTAGAGGGACAACACAGGCAGGAAGGTTTGGAGCAAAAGCTAGAGAAGATAGAGATGGTTTGGACATGATCAGAGGAGGGACAGTGGATACATTGGTAGAAGAAGCTGTCTCTTATACACATCTAGATGTGTATAAGAGACAGGGGATGAGGTGATTAGAGGGACAACACAGACAGGAAGGTTTGGAGAAAAAGCTAGAGAAGACAGATTGAGATGGTTTGGACATGTTCAGATGAGGGACAGTGGATACATTGGTAGAAGAATGATCTAGAGATGGAGCTACCAGGTAGGAGACAAAGAGGAGATTGATGGATGAAGTGAGGGAGGACATGGAGATAATTACATAGAGCACTGATTCGCTGTGGCAACCACTAAATAAGGGACAACCTGAAAGGAGAAGAAGACCAATATAATTGATAGTGGTTTAGAAAGCAGACTTTTGTCCTCCTCCAATGCCTTAAGGCTTTTAGTCTTCCCGGTTTCATTTATAAGGCAGGGAAAATACTTAACTATAGAGAAATCAAACAATATTATCAATATTATTGACATAATTTGCATAAGTTTGGCATGCTGGAAAAAAAGACAATGTCCTCCGTCCAGATCCTGGGCCATAGTTTGTCCATGCCTGTCCTAGTTCACAGGGCGCATTGCCTGTCCACAGGGCTGAACCAAACAACGTTTTTTTTTTTACTTTCAAGCCTAAGGACATAAACACAGATGGAGAACTTTCTTCATATCTGTGTTTTTTAATTCTCATTTTTACTCTCAGACTTTATTTTTCTTTGTTTAAACTTTTTCCTTCTGATCATTTAACTCTGCTGAAAACATGCGTTTATCTCATCATTCTCTGCAACCTTACAAACCATACAAAATAAATAAACACCATTCTTGACAGTATTTAAAAAACATAAAAACAAACAACAAGTAAAGAGTAAATTCAAACATTAATAGTTAACATTACCTTAAGGAAATGTTTTAATAATATCAATTGTATCTGGGTCAAAAACAGCATTAAAAGTCCAGAAAGTTCTAAAACAGTGATTTCCAGGCAGCCAAACAGTATAACTCATTATTATTAGATAATTATTATTTTTATTAGTCATTATTAGATTTTAGTAGATTAATGTTCTGATCCCACTAAGTTCCTCACAAAACTGTTTTGCCAAACTGATAAAACTCGATTCTTGCAAACTATTTTATTTATGTATATTCTTTTAATGTCATTGACACGTCCTTTTATTGATGCATAACTATGTCGACTGTGTCAGTAAAAAGGAAAAACAGGCTGGGGACAAACTGACAGCTGGAAATGAAATTCACCTGAGGGAATGTTGATAGGAAGGCTGACAGATCCGAAAAAAAAAAAAAAATACGGAAAAAAACCTTCAAAACAACAGTGACAGACAGGAGAGGGAAATCCAGGCTGAATTTAGATATGCAGAAACAAAAACAGTTTTCCCAACGAGAACTGATCCAGAAAACAATTTTAAATACCAACGTTGTAATGACTACAATAAATACAAAAATATATATATGAAAACTAAGATTTAGCAAATTAGCCAAAATATGAAAGTAGTTCAGATAGATTTACTTGTAAACACAAGGACAGAAAATAAAAGAAAGATGGACAAAGTAGGAGGTGACCTCTGGGGGATAGTTTTCTTTTATGTGCTGTCAAGAGTCTGGTTTAATTTGGTTTAATTTTGGATATAGTACAGTAAAGAAAAAAAAAAGAGCGTGGACAATGTGGGAGGACAGAGAGGATTATTTTCTTGTCAAATCTGTGATCTTCGACAAAGAAATAAATCTATTTGACAACCCTGATATAGATGCTATTTTCGGTGTGATTTGTTATTGTAACCAAAAAAGGGGAAAAAAGAAGAAGCTAAAATAAACGAAAATAAAACAACGACAAACGGGACAATGTCGCCCTCTGGAGGAGGACATTTTTAAATCCCCAGATAGTAGGCGCTGAAGTCATTCAAAGATATTTATTCAGTAGATATGCTATAAATATACAAAAGAATATTAATACAAGAACAAAAATTCTTATTTCTAACACGAATGCCATCTTACCTACCTTTTTCGAACCTTTTCCCATCTGCTGGAATTTCTTCCCATTTTAAATTCCGAAAGTACTTGCTCAGTTCGGTACCTTATTATTCTTTACAGTTTTTCAAATTTGATTCGCACATCTATGCTATACAAATAAAAGGAACTCCACAAAAATCTCAAACAAAATTAGCTCTGATTGTTTGCCACAATTAGCCGATCCAGTTGAAACCGGAATAGATTAGATTAGATTCTTTATTAGTTATTGTACATAATACAACGAAATTAAAGAGCAAAAACCTTCACCATTCGGTAACATTGAAACAATAACAACAATG
Organism: Paraplagusia blochii; assembly: GCA_016785265.1. Lineage (NCBI taxonomy): Eukaryota > Metazoa > Chordata > Actinopteri > Pleuronectiformes > Cynoglossidae > Paraplagusia > Paraplagusia blochii. The sequence goes on along the minus strand of JAFBJS010000611.1, from coordinate 26,825 downwards.
ACAACATGTTCATATTCGGCTTTGTTGTAGTTTTGCCGCGTTCAGATTTTCTACCGCTCTTGGGTAAAAGCTGTATTTTACGGAAGTGTGTTGCTGCCACACACAAAAAAAATGGCTCAGTATCACGTTATAACGTGATAGTATCACAAAATAACGTGATAAGTTTTATTTCGTGATAGTATCACGTTATAACGTGATAGGTTTTACGTTAATTCGTGATACTATCACGTTATAACTGATACTATCACGTTATAACGTGATACGTTTTACGTTATTTCGTGATACTATCATGTTATAACGTGATACGTTCTACGTTATTTCGTGATATTATCAAGTTATAACGTGATACCTTTTACGTTATTTCGTGGTAGTATCACGTGATAACGTGATAAGTTTCACGTTAGTTCGTGATAGTATCACGTTATTTCGTATGGAAGCGTATTGCTGCCACACTTAGAAAAAAAAATTGGCTCAGTATCACGTTATAACGTGATAAGTTTTAAGTTATTTCGTGATAGTATCCCGTTATAACGTGATAAGTTTTACGTTAATTCGTGACATTATCATGTTATAACGTGATACGTTTTACGTTATTTCGTGACACTATCATGTTATAACGTGATACGTTTAACGTTATTTCGTGATAGTATCACGTTATAACGTGATAAGTTATATTTATGAAAAAATAAAAAAGTATAAGAGTTCTTTTATGTATATTTCTTTGGTAGATTCACCTTCATAAATTAGACGAAGTCTGAGGGGAATTGTAGCGTAGTAGAGCTTAGAAACTTAGGGGGGGCGTACCTCGGCAGGACACCGGGACTCCTCGCTATGTCCGCCGGAATGCTGTGTGAGCGGAGAAACTCTGCCGCAACACCTCGTTGAGAGCGGAATCCGATTTTCAGAAGATCATATCGGCTGTAGGTGTATTTCGCCATACAGAATGTGATCATATTACAACAATACACATACACACATATATGAAGGAACTACACTGAGCTGCTGCAACTACGTGCACCAACCAGGCATCACAAAAACACATTCAATACACTCCGTAAACCTGGGTGTTTTCCAAATGCTGGAATGGGGAAACGTCTTAGTAAAATAGGCCACGGGTAATGCTGATTATTTGCGTCACATAAGTGGGTTAGGTTCGACTTGCAAAGTTGCCTCACTCTGCTGGTATGACTACAGCTTCACTAACGCATTTCACTTTTGTTTCTTTCCTAATAAACCAGCGGTCATTGAAGGCAGCACAGGAACGTATTACTGCCACATCCTGGCATTAAAAGTCCGAAGGGAAAGTAATCGAGGGCGGAGACGGTGTTTGCATGTTTGGGTGTGAGAAAATGTGTGTTTGTGTGTGGCTAATAATTAACCACAAAGTTTTAAAGGTAGTTTTATTCTGTCCCCGTCCAATACTTTTTCTTTTTGACTCCTCCTACGTCCCTCCTCGTTCCAGGTGAATTGACCTGGTCACATTTACCTTCGTGTTCCAGAAAGCAAAAGGATTTAATACAGAAGTCTGTCCGAGCTCCACGAGTAAGTAGATAACCATTTTATTATATATTGTTTTTTATGATTTGGTTCTGTTTAACGGCGTGTTTTTTAGAGACAAAACACGAGTACGTGTACAGGTGAAACATTGACAGTGTAATAAAAAGACATAGATGTGTAAGAACAAGTGTTGGTAACATGTGCCAAGGTTATTAGCCTTAACAAATAACAAAGGATTATTGAACAAGTTCAATTGATTTTAACCACAAAATAATGTCAAATAACCTGAGATATTTAACAGGCACTGTCAACATTTCAAACAGCTTTAAAAGATAGCTTTAATAGTCAGCTAGTTGGTGAACAGAGTTTATTAATTGTCATGTCTTTCATTTAAAATATCTGCTATAAGTTAGAATTTGAGATAGATAGATAGATAGATAGATAGATAGAATTGTATTAATCCCTCAGGAGTATCGTTCTGGAAATTATTAGGCAAAATGATGGGATATATTGTTGTACGAAGTATATTAACAAATTGCATAATATCTGCTAGAATCATTACAGGTTTTCCCTCCTTCCCAATGCCTAGGTTTGGCCATATGATGAGGTGGGTAGGTAGGAAGGTCAATAGGTAGCTAGGTAGGTAGATAGGTTGCTAGGTAGAGGTAGGTAGTATTTCATTATGTTGTCATGTAATGACAATATTACTACTGAGTTATTGTATTCTATTGTTATCTATTTTAGTGTATGTGTATGTACACACACACGTACATATATACACTGTCCATACATACATATGTATGAGCATATTCACACATGCATACACATATGTCCAAACAATATATTTGTTATTTACCAATATATATCTCATACTCATTATGTGTTTTTATATAATATTCCCAAGCCTATATTAATATTGTTAGTTGAGAACTTTAAATTAAGTGTTTGGAAGCTATTGGCAAAAGCAAAAAGGTTTGCAAAGTTAGCTTGAAGTCAGCGAGATGCTCCTGTGGTTCAAATAAATACCTTCAGTTACTATAATTGACTGGCTGTGTGTTGACTAAACTGCTCTGACAGGTTGTCGTGTTACCTGTAAACAAAAGTAAAGCGTCCCAAACTGAATCTGAAACCAATAACAATGAACCGCACACCTACTGGGGAAAAAGCAAAGGGACTTTTTTTTCTTGACATTTTATTTTTCCATCACAGCATGATGTCAGAGACAATGGACAAACCAGACCCAGACCAGACAACCAGGTCCCCGACAAGCAACGGAACCATGAGGAAGCCTCTGGGTTTGATGCAGTCGTTTCGGAAGAGCTTTCGAATAAAAGCCACAGAGAAGAGTGCAGCCTCACCTGGAGCAGAAGGTTCGCCGATCGTGTCTCCAACGGAGCCAGCAGAAGGTGAGTCCAGAGTCATCTCTGACTATTAAGTACCAAGGTTTCAGTCCGTAAACATGTTAGAGAAGTGATCTTTCATAATGAGAAACTGTGGCCCAGCAATGTTGGAGTTGGTTCTTTAAGCATTGAAGTCCAGCCACAGATCTGTGATCCTGATCGAAAAACTGGATAACCAATCACAGTTTGATCTAATATGGCATGTATGGTTACATTAGATCTGTTCTATATTCCGTTCTCTTCGAGAGATACAATTTTTAGTCCTACTTAACATACAAATTAGAACCTGATAATATTTTCGGTTTTCAGTTTTCGGGGGGGGGTCAGGGCCTTTGCCATTGGAATAAAAAGTGTAAAAAGTAATAATAATGCGCTTTATTTTTAGTATTTTTTGTTGCAGCGTACATACTGTATATATACAGTGGTGGCTCAACTTTGAAACTTAATCCATTGGTGGTTGAGTTCTGATTTGGTTGACATCTGAATTAATTTTTTTCCATAAGAAATAATGGTAACCTCGTTCTGGCCCAAATGAAAAGTCCAGTTTTTTTAATAAAATGTGTATCTAACCAGCAATTTAGTCCTAAACATGTGGATGTATATAATATTGATTTATAAATGCTTTAAAAATAATAATAATACCTTAATATAAACACCTTTTTGTACAAGATTAAAGAGTTTAGTTAGGCAACTGGACATTCAGTTTTTTGGAATGTCCAGTTTTGGATGTCGAATTTTGACCATGACCTGGATGACTGAGAATCTGCATCGACATGTTACCACACACTTCGGGACGGATACCCTTCGCTTAGTGCGGGAGTACGAGAAGACCTCCAGAAAACTCGCACAGGATAAAACTTCTGTTCCTCCCCATTAACAGTTAGAACTCAAGAAGCCTCTTGGATGAGAGGAGAAACATTTTCCAAAAAACTGACTGTCCAGTTGTCTAACTAAAGTCTTTAATCTTGACCACGACCTGGATGACTGAGAATCTGCATCGACACCTTTTTGTACCATTTACACACCTTTGGAGTGGCGTGTGATGGCTAACAGGAATGGATGTGGAGAGGATGGAGGGGGGAGGTTACTGCTTGGAAGGGGAGTCCCCTCCCATGAAGAGAGTAGGTAGCTGTCCTTCAGGAATTGTCTCTTTTCTATCTCTCTTCTTAGGAAGAGATTCAGGCTCTGAAGTGGCCTTCCTTTTTTCTTTAAAGAGGAACCTGTCCATGGGGGGTTGTTTTTTCCTCTGCTGCACTATTCTTCGGAAATAGTCCATCACATTGTCATTGAAGATGCTTGTGGCACGGTTAGTAACTGCTTTATTTGGGTGAAATTTTTCCACAAAAGTCTGCACCTCCGTCCACTTGGCACAAATCTCATTAATCACTGAACAAGCCACATGGTCTCTCACATCTTCTTCTTCTGAGGACGGTTCCTCAGCCATTTCCAGCTGTTGCTGTTCTTGAAGATGCAACATCTCCTCAGTGGTCAACTCGGTAGAGTGACTCACCACTAGTTCCTCAATGTCTTCAGTTTTGAGCTGTAGCCCCATGCTTTTTCCCATTGACAGAATATCCTCCACCACATCCTCCTCTTTAACAGTAACAGAAGAAGAAACAGCAACACTGCTGGGACCAGCAGCAGACTCCAACCCTTCAAAATTCCTCTGTGTCACGCTCTCAGGCCAAAGTTTCTGCCAGGCAGAGTTCAACGTCCGGCAGGTTACGTTAGTCCAAGCCTGGTCAACCATATTAACACAGTTGAGAATGGTGAAGTGGTCCTTCCAGAACTCATTAAGGGTCAACTGTGTATCACTGGTCACTTGAAAGCACATCTTGAAAAGGGCCTTGGTATACAGTCTCTTAAGGTTCGAAATGACCTGTTGATCCATAGGCTGGAGTATATGTGTAGTATTGGGGGGCAGGAATTTGATCTTGATGAAGCTGTATTCATCGGTTAAGTCTTCCTGGAGAGCTGGAGGGTGTGCAGGAGCATTGTCCATGAGCAACAGACACTTCATGGGCAACCTCTTTTCAGTGAGGTATTCCTTAACATTGGGAGCAAACACTTCATGCACCCACTCTGTAAAAAACTGTCGAGTGACCCAAGCCTTATTGTTTGCACGCCACATGACTGGAAGCTTACTCTTTATCACATTATTCTTCTTGAAGACCCTGGGGTTGTCGGAATGATACACTAGCAGGGGCTTTATTTTGCAATCCCCACTAGCATTAGCACACAATAACAACGTGAGCCTATCTGTCATCGGCTTATGACCAGGCATCTTTTTTTCCTCCTTCGTAATGTACGTATTGGCCGGCATTTTTTTCCAAAAAAGACCGGTCTCATCGCAATTAAACACCTGCTGAGGAACAAATTCTTCAGCCTTTATGTAGCGGGCGAACTCGATTACGTATTTATCCGCAGCCTTTTGGTCTGAACTTGCCGCCTCTTCATGTCTAGTCACACGATGGAGACCAGTTCTCTGCTTAAACTTTTCACACCAGCCACGACTGGCTTTAAAAGTAAAGCCCTTTTCATCACTTTCAACATTCCCCTCGATGCTCGTACCCACACCTTTCTTTTTTAGATCGTCATAAATAGCGAGAGCTTTTTCACTGATCAACGCTTCGGTGATGCTGTCTCCAGCCAACTCTTTGTCCTTAATAAAAATAAGCAGCAATTTTTCCATTTCATCTAGTATCTGAGGCCTTTGCTTACTAATCACTTTAATTCCCATCGCAACATTGGACATCTTGATGGCCTCCTTGTTCTTTATGAAAGTCGAAATCGTAGACTTAGGTAAGCAGTACTGGTGAGCGAGATCAGAGACACGAGCACCACTCTCGTGTTTACTTATTATCTCTTTTTTCAATTCAATAGTAGTAAATGTTGTTTTTCTTTTCGCCTTGCCTTTCTCGGCTGGGTCCTTGGGAGACATAATGAAGCCAAAATAAGCACAAAGTAATAAAAACTTAGTAGAGCGCTGGTCGTAGGTCTGTCAGAAAGAATGCACTTTGGGTTTGGCTTGACTCAGCCGACCTGAGTGGGTTTGACTCGGCTAGACACGGGTTGTGCGAAAGCTGAAATTCGGTCGAAAGTGAAGGCAAATTTTGGTCGAGGGTCAAGTTGGTCGAGGGCTGAGGCGTTTGAAATCTGAGGCACCACTGTGTATAAATATATATATATATACATATGTAAATATATATATATATATATATAAAACTGGTCACTAGGGAGCACAACCCAGTGTTTTTTTTAGTGTCGGTCCCAAGCCCGGATAAATGGTGAGGGTTACCACTGGAAGGGCATCAGGCGTAAAAACTGTGTCAAATCAATGATGCAAGAACAAAATAATTCTAGCTAAGATGGGGGATGTTGACTAGCTCTGGCAACCCCTGAAAAAGGGAGAAGCTAAAAGGAGAAGAAGAAAACCTTTGTCCCACACTGGTGATATTGGATTTATATAAGTACATATATAAGTGTTACTTAATGGCAAATATCTGGTCATGAAGCCTGGCCAGATAAGAACCAATGTAGAAGTTGCTGCCACCTAGTGACTGGAGGTTTGTTTGTTGTTAACATTACTCCAGTGGCTATTTTTTGTCCAACATGCTATATTCCCGTGAAAGCCTCTCACACTCACACCCCGAGACCACTGGCCTCCTCACTGCGATCCCCCAATGGCCCCCGCCCCTCTATTTGAGAAGTACTATTTTAGATAAAGGAGGGAACAGCAACTGTTTCTACCTCTCTGCAGGAAGAACTTTATCTTTCGATTCTAAATGTCAATCACATTGAACAGTTTAGTTTACGTAACTGCTCGTTTTCACTCTCATTCTGGGGTAGATGCAGGTGAAGACAAATTTCATCAGGGTTTAATCTCCACATTCCAGCCTGGGTTCAGTTTCAGGTCGATGACAAAGGCAAGCCAGTTACTGTACAGATGAAGGACCTGTGCAGAAGACACAGAACTGTTTTCTTTCAAATCTAAGATTGTAACAGAAAGGTAGTTTAAAATGTAAAAAATAAAAACATGTTTTTTTTTTTTGTTTTACTTTTCTCCTATTTCAGGCCCCAGCTCTGGTTCTGCAGTTTCTCCCCTAAAAGAGCGAAAGAGCAAATCCCTGAAGCGATCAAAGACAGGTGACACAACTGCACACCTTTTTGGATGTTATACTGCAGGCCAACATTTGCTGACACTCTGATCCCCTTCATTCTCCATCCTCAGATCCAAACATGGTAACAGCCAGTGAATTCGTGAGAAATCCACGTCGGAGCTTGAGATTCAGCTCCAAAAAGGACAAGGGGCATGACAAGGTACATAAAAAGGAGTCACTGATTTCCGAAGAAGCGGCAGAAGAGAAGTTGGTGGCGGAGCAGGAAAAGAAAGAGGACAAGTTTGCTGAGATTGATGAGAAGTACACGCTGCCAGAACTTCCTCACACACCTCTGTCAGGTACTAACTTGCTCTGGGTGGTGAATGGGAGCCTGATGAATAGCAGAAACACACAGAGAAAACAAAGGATTATGAAGAAGTGCGATAAACATTAGTGTTCATTCAACTTGAATTTTCCCAGATGACTGGAAAACATGGGGGAAGGAACTTTTCTATTCTATTTCTATTAACTATTCAGTCCCTAGTTCTCAGTTCATGTCAATGTTAGATAATAATGTAATTTTATTTAATTTAACTATGTTATTTTGAAAGCCTCAAATATTGAGATCTCTCTGACTCCTATTCTCTCACTTTGTTCAGAACCAAAAGTCTTTCCGTCTGTACAGTAAACTGACTCTGGTTTATCGTCCCATGTTTGGTCAACAGAAGGAGCTGAAGATATAAATCTCAAAACACACTCAGCTTTACCTCTGTCATTTCTCACAGCCACTATCACACAGAATCTTCACACCAGGACGGATCTGTTTCCCAAAACAAAATGGGCTTTTTATATGTCTGTGATAAACTGCATCTACACAACACAAATGACATAACCTCTGCTAATTGTCCCAGAGTCTGATCTCATGAGGAAACTTAATTCTGACCATTTTCACTTTTAGACAGACAGATAAATAGATAGACAGATAGGTAGACAGGCAGACAGATAGATAGACAGATAGGAAGATAGGCAGACAGATAGATAGACAGACAGACAGGCAAATAGAAGGACAGACACACAGATAGACAGACAGATAGATAGATAGACAGATAGGTAAACAGGCAGGCAGACAGATAGATAGACAGATAGGTAAACAGGCAGGCAGACAGATAGATAGACAGATAGGAAGATAGGCAGACAGATAGATAGACAGACAGACAGGCAAATAGAAGGACAGACACACAGATAGACAGACAGATAGGTAGACAGGCAAATAGATAGATAGACAGACAGAAAGGCAAATAGAAGGACAGACAGATAGACATGCAGGTAGACAAACAGTCAGAGAGACAGATATGTAGACAGGCAGATAGGTAGACAGGCAGACAGACAGACAGACAGGCACACAGACAGGCAGACAGTTAGATAGACAGATAGATAGATGGATAGATGGATGAATGGATAGATAGACAGACAGATAATAGATAGACAGATAGGTAGACAGACAGACAAAAAGGTAGACAGACAAAATGGTAGACAGATAGACAGACAGCTAGATAATCATAAAGGTAGACAGACAGAAAGACAGACAGACAAATAGATAAACATTTAAGTAGACAGACAGACAGATAGACAGACAGACATATAAGTAGACAGACATACATTGGAAAATTTAAGCCAGTTTGTTGAGACTGATGATAAAGTTCTGTTATGTGTTTTTATCCAGTGATGCAAATCAGTAAACTGATAGAGATGGAGGTTCTGGAGGAGGCTCACCTCAACCTTCTTGCCATGCGGTGGGAGTTCCAGCAGCAACAGCAGCAGTGTGGACCGGACTCACCCATCGATGTGGCCAAGAAGGAAAAAGATCTCAACCTTCTTTATATGGACCTCAGGAACAAGATCAACACCATCGTTCGCGACTCCAACTCCTTTCCCTCCAGGAACAAGGGTCTCCTGGTCCCAGTTGCACGCATCATCCAGGAAGAAGAAAAGCGCATTGAGGAACCAGGAGGACTTCAAGGAAGCTGGATGGAAGCCTGGGCAGAGGCAGTGAGCGAGGGTGTGAAGGTGAAGGTGAAGAGTGTTCACCTGGAGGAGAACGGCTCTGGCATGAGTGTCCACCTGGGGCTGCTGGGCAAGGCAATTGTGGACGACTTGGAGAGCGTGAAGAGGGAGCTGCGTTGGTCTTATCCTCCCAGCTTCAGGGTCTTCAGCACCTATGTGAAGAGCTACCACCGAGCTGTGGGGCAGCACATGGAGAAGCTGAAGCAGCAGGTGACAGAGCTGAGGGACATGCATGCTCTACTGGACTGGATCATCCACAGATACAGCAGGTCAGAGGTTCACAAAGTCAGCAGTTAGAGCTGCAGTATCTTATCTCCTTTACTACAAACCACCTGCTAATAATGCAGCTGAACTTCAACCTCAGTTTAGGACATTGAAAATTAAAGAATAATTTACTGCTAATGTTGATATTAAGTCAGTCAATATTTGCATTTCTGGGATGTTTTTTAGTCGGTAACTGCAGGCAAGGTTATAATAAATAATCATTCAAAAGAAATTTGGGAAAAAAAAGCTTCAGATTTTGCCAACTACACTTTATACTGTTTAAAGTTCACTTGAAATTAGGGATGTTCATTGTTGACTTTTTGCAATATCTGATTTTGCTGACATTGTCCAAACACTTAATTCCCATTATACTGATATGAGCAACTTTTTGAGCCCAAATCTGAGGGAAACGTTTCTGCACTCACTCGATATCGGCAATTTCCTTATTATATAATCAATCTCACTCACCCATCTATCCATTTACTTTCACTTATCTGTTGCCTGTTGGCGGGGCAGCAGTTTCCATGACCGCCACCCAAATCCCACTGCACAATACAAGCCACTCATGAACCATCCTCTAGGTCAGGGGTGTCAGACTCAATTTGAAAGTGGGCCACAATTCAAACTGGTATCAATTCACGGGCCAGACTGAATATTTACTGAAAAATAAACATAAAATAAATATTTCTTCTCCTCCAACACTATCAGTGCCTGAAGAAAAAAGAAATTATTTTGACCAGTCCTTCTAGTGGCCGGAGCCACAAGCAACTGCCTGTCTTGCCTTTCTAAGTGTCGCTCCTGATTAAATGTTGATTTTTGGGAACATTGACTCTGGAACAGTTCCTTAATATTATCAACACATGAGAAATGAAATCAGAAATAAAACATCAGTGGTATTTACCTTTATCTGTAGCCTTTCCAGATATTTTAAATGTTTTTTACAACACAAAAAACAACATATCTGTGCTATAACAAAGACCATGTATCACTAATACGACAAATCCTGCCAGTATATAAGGCCTGTACACAGGTGGGCCAACTCTAGTACAAGTTGATATGATCTTGCCGGCCAAAAATAATTACACTGCGGGCCAGATTTGCCCCCCGGGCCTGAGTTTCACACCTGTGCTCTAGGTGGTGAGTCCACTAAAAGGAACCAACTGTATCTTCTCAAGGAGTAAAACCCTGGAGTTCCACACCAATAAAAGAGACATTAACTCAGAGTCAAAGCCCTCCAACAATCTGGCCAATCTTACATTATTATGACATCTATTATATCTGACTATATCACCAGGGCCAACATTACTGACATCCCTACCTGGAACCTAGGTTTAGCTCACTGACAATGAAAGGTCCCTTGTGTCTCTCACAGTGAAAAGATCATGGGACATCTGTCCCTGCAGCCAGAGATGGTTGAAGAGAGCAGAGAGCTGAAGATGGAGGAAAACATCCTGCAGGAGCTGAAGGAAAAATACTGCTGCAAAGTCAAGGTCTGACGTCTTAACTTTGGGTCTGCTTAACAGCCTCATAAAATATTTTACATAGTTTTTTTTTTAAAAATGGTTTTGTTACAGGTGGACGTGAAGTTTTCGCTTGACAGAATTATTCAACTTGAAATTGAAGACTTTTGGATGGAACGAAAGGAACCACCAAATGTCGGGGAGGACAAGGATTCTCCATTCCACGCTATTTACACGGTAGGAGAAACACATTGACTGAATATTGAATAAATATTGAAATCAGTGGTAAAATGTACTTAAATTGCATTTAAGATAATTTATGTTCAAAGACATAAAGTTAAAATGAAAGTTCTTAATGGTGTATTTGACATATGATATATATATATATATATATATATATATACTCTACTTCTCAACCCAGCNNNNGGGAGAATAATGATACACATGGAGCTACCAGGTAAGGGACGGAGAGGGAGGCCAAAGAGGAGATTTATGGATGCAGTTAGTGAAGACATGGAGGTGGCTGGAGTTGTAGTTGAGGATGCAGAGGACAGGGAGAGATGGAAGTTGTTGACTCGCTGTGGCAACCCCTGAAAAACGGGATAAGCCGAAAGAAGAAGAAGATATACTCTACTTCTCAAATAATTCAAAGTACCTGTGTGTGTGTATATATATACATATATGTTCAGAGGAGGGACAGTGGGTACGTTGGTAGAAGAATGATCCTAGAGTTGGAGCTACCAGGTAGGAGACAAAGAGGAGATTGATGGATACAGTGAGAGAGGACATGGAGGTTGAGGATATAGAGGACAGGGTGAGATGGAAAATCTAGACTCACTGTGGCAACACCTGGAAAAAAAGACAAGCTGAAAAGAAGAAAGAATTTAATTATTTACAGCCAAATTATTGTGTAATATATGGCAATGGCCATGGGGTGGCGGTAGAGATCCTAACTGTCAGTGTGCCTGTGTCTTCTGTTTTCAGACAGTAAATGGAATGGTGAAAAACACTCAACAACTTGATGAAGAGCTGGGAAAGAGAGTCATAGCGTCCTGCCTCCAGGAACTGGAACAGTTTCCTGCACGGTACTGCTGGTACTCTATAGTTGGCTTTAAACTAAATCTTACACCGCAAGACACCCTTCTGTTAGGTTTCTTCATGAATTTTTCAATTCATGAAATATATACTCAGATAGATGGGCCCACTGCCCCGATCATTTCCCAACAGTCAAACCTCACTGTGTTTACATTCTAAAATTGTCAGGAAATAACAAGCTCCAAGTGCTGCTGCTCTTCGTCCTCACTTTCTCTCTACACTGCCCACATCACCAGTCAGGGCCGGGACAGGAAACATGTGTAGAGCTGTGTTCTGAGAGGGGAACAATGATCTGACTCTGCAGTGATAATCTAACCCAGCTCAGGTCATAGGCCAGTGTCAAGCAGCAGACGGAAGAATTTCCAGGATCGGACGGCGGTTTGTTTTGCACAGGGATCAGCACTTGAAAACAATCCATGTTATCAGCAGGTCTAACATTAGAAACCATGTGACCTGTACTGGCGACATAACCAGGGAAGGTCATTTCTGAAATTTTTGGCAGACTAAGTCAGGATGAAGGAGAACATGTGTGTCAAACTCAAGGCCCGAGGTCCGAATGTGGCCCGTCCCGTCCTCTTGAATGGCCACGAGAGCTTAGAAAACTTTTATAATGTCAATGCAGCAGAGTTTCTTAAACTGATGAATTAAAAATTGTTTAATAACACATCAATGAACAATATTAGTTACGTAAATAAATAATAATAAACTGCAGTAAGATTTATATGTTATGTAGTAGTTACATTAATAATTTACCACCGGTTCTTTATGGAAATCGTGTTAGTGATGTGGCCCCCTGGTAAAAATGAGTTTGACACCACAGTGTGTGACAAATAAAAGAAGAAGAGGGAAAACTAAAGAGGAAGTTTAAAAATAGGAGAAGCCACAAACAGGTTTATTTGGCTTTCCATAAATGTAATGATGGAATTTTTTAAATATTTTAACTTGTTTAAGCTTAAGTGACCTTTTTTGATGATATCACCCCTGTCTCCTTGATCATGTTGCTTTGTTCTCTTCAACGTATACAAAATTCAGACCGTACCTGACTCAACACACCTCCCAACTGCGTTTCCCTCTTATCTGGTCCAGCAGCCTTATCAACAAGACCCCTATGTCCAGAATGTCCAGAATGCAGCTGCGCGTCTGGATCTTAACCAACCCACATGCTGTGCTGATCCATCTACACTGGTTGTCAAGTCATTGACTTGTTTTTCTAGAAAGACCCTCAGCCAGCACTTCTTGCATATCTGAACTCATTGATTAAAACTTAAAAACACCCACTTAGATGTTGGGCTCATCAGTGGGGCATCAACATTCTTTGCCCTCGTCTAACAGAAGGTTAAATTTTGGTCTTGGTTCCCACATGTTGGAACAATCAGCCAGTTCCTCCCTCTTTAAATCAACAAAGCACTTGAAAACTTTCCCATTTAAAAAGTTTCATTACGCAACTGGACCTGAATTATTACAAATGTCCTGTTGCCTAACGAAATGAACTAATCCTGACCATGAATCGGAGGACTAAAAATCTTCATCAACATTTCTCCTATAAGAAACTTTGTGACTCGTCGGCTACAAATGATCCTAAAGTTGGACTAGGTTTGGAGTAGATAGTTGGAGTGTTCTTGGGAACTAAGATATTGCTTTTAATGTCCTCTACACCATCTATAGGAATATATAATTACAATACAAATTCATCATATAACGTAATGTTTTTTTACTTTTTTGAGCCAAGACACAATTTTTTTTTTGGAAAATCTTGTAAGCACATCATGAGGTGGCAGTATTGACGTCCGAGGTCTTAAGGTGTGACATTATTGGCAAAGCTGACCATGTACTGTGCTGCCTCCTAAGAGTATGCATTACCTGAACACCTTGCTCTCATAGCCAAAAACAGCAAATTATGTTGACAACAAAACAAAGCAAAATTGGCTAATTTCCCTCGGCACACCTGGCATCTTGTGCAAAAGCACTGATAAAATTCAGAGAGGTATGGTGGGCCAGATTGCAAGGTTGAACGGGCCACATCTGGTCCAAGGACCTTAGTTTACCCATGCCTGTTCTATCCTAACTAACTGTCCAACATCCAAGGCTTCAGGTTTGCCACTTATTCATTGCCACTGATTCATTCATTCATGTATAATAATAATATATAATATATTAATGTACCTAATTTTTCAAAAGAAAACATCTCCCAAAGTTCTCCTTCATTTTCTCCAGACAGTGTTCCACTGATCCTCTCTGACTCTTGTCTCCCCCCCTGCAGATTTGAGTCAGAGTTTGCCAGCCACTGCTCCTCCCTCAGACCTCAGCCTCTGTGGACACTCTACCACATCTCCTATATCAACTGCTTCACTGAATTACAGTAAGTCACGTGACAAACTTGCCCTTTGGGGAGGGAGGGAGCTTAAGATTTCATTCTGACGTGATAGCAATGTGTTTTGTTTAAATGAGGTCCTTCAGACAGAGTATAAAGTGATTGTCAACATCAGTCAAGAGCTTCACAAACAGAAAAACAAATTCAAATAAGGTTCATTTTTAGAAGACCCTGATCAACCTAGAGCAGTTGTCCCCCAGTGAATTGGTGCAGGAATTAATAGAATGGTTTGATTCCCGTCATCAATTTGATTAGGAAATATTTTCTCAGTGAAGACAACAACAATAAACTCAAAATGACGCAGAGTCATTGATACAAGATTCTAACTTTTTATACGGGTCTGGTAGGAGAAAATTATAGGCTGTGCACTTAATCTTAAACTTAATTCGGGTAGGAAGATTTTATAGGTAGGAAAATATTTCAGGACACTGGAAATTTGATTTTATCAAGGGGTATTTATCTGCCACAACTTAATGACTGAAAAAAGTACCAGACATCTAACTGGTCTGTGGCGCAAAAAAAGGTTGGGGAACACTGACCTAGAGCATTAAATTGTTGGCCAAACTAGCTGGTTAAATATATCACAAGCAGCTGAGAGAACTCCATACTTCCATGCTCAGCAGACCTGGGTCCACTACAGTCCTTCACACTGCTCACATGCCGATAGTGAGTAAGCAGTAAGAAAAAAAACCAGTAAGGAACAAGGATAGATGGATAAAAGAAAAAAAAAATATGACAAACTAATGAAAATCCTGGTATGGAATGTCCGTAATTCCCCAGAATTCCCAGGAAGTTTTTTCCATTAGTCTGTAACAGCCCTTTCTTCTTAGTTCCTGTTACAAACACAAAGACAGTGAGGAATAAAGAATGAATCATCTCTGAGCTATTCCTGCATTTAACTGGTGCCAAGACTTTTGTTTCTGACGCAAGAACATTTAAGCACAGCTGAAGCACCTCACGCGACTTCGGGGAATCGAGGCTCAGAGTGAGAAACACTAAAGTGCTCTCAGATCCAAAACCACTGAAGATGTTGTTGTCAGCCACAGGCCACAGCCTGAGTCTGCAGGGGCGTTTGTGAGAACTGATGGGTGTCTGTCACAGGAAGTTCCGGAGAACAAAAAAGACATTCAAAATAGAAACTACGTCAGTTAATCTGCAAACATGTCTGTGCCAGACTACACTATGACTTTGATCAAATCATGCAAAAGTTAAGTTGTTATAATAAGAAAAAAATCAAAATTTTTAAAGGACACTCTATGGCAGTGGTGCCCAACCACTGGGCCGGGGGCCGGTACCGGTCCGTGGGTGAATTGGTGTCGGGCCACTAAGAAATAATGTTTCCTTTTGTCCCCATCTGTCTATTCCTTCCACTTGATCCATACCCATATCAACAAAAGAACTGACCAATAGAATGGCTAGGATTCCATCATCAA
>JAFBJS010000611.1:0-10368 GCA_016785265.1 Paraplagusia blochii | reverse complement strand
AGAATGGCTAGGATTCCATCATCAATAATGCAACTATATTTGATTAGGAAATATTTTCTCAGTGAAGACAACAACAATAAACTCAAAATGACACAGAGTCATTGAAACGAGATTCTAACTTTTTATACTGGTCTGGTAGCAGAAAATTCTAGGTTGTGTGCTTTTGAGAAATCCTTGTTGTGCCCATGCACAGTTAATTTGGGTAGGAAGATTTTATCGGTAGGAAAATATTTCAGAACACTGGAAATTATTTTTTCAGGGGTATTTATCTGCC
Source organism: Paraplagusia blochii (assembly GCA_016785265.1). Taxonomy (NCBI): domain Eukaryota; kingdom Metazoa; phylum Chordata; class Actinopteri; order Pleuronectiformes; family Cynoglossidae; genus Paraplagusia; species Paraplagusia blochii. The sequence continues at coordinate 10,094 of JAFBJS010000611.1, read as the reverse complement.
ACAACTTAACGACCGGTCTGTGAAAATAATACAAGAGATTTAACCGGTCCATGGCGCAAAAAAACACAGTTGGCGAACACAGCTGTACTGGACAGCTCACAACTGATCTGCTGTAAATAATTTTAGATCTATCTGTGGAACATAAGACAACCAAGACTGGAGGAACCAACAGTTAGAGATTATTAACCAAGTTAACCGAGGAGGTTACAATGAACAAACTAAAGGTTGACAGCCATCAAAAACAGTTCTAGTGTTTCCAACGGTTGCATTAATGATTAACACAAATTTTTGTACAGGTAAATAAAGTAGATGTTGATTTATTTTATCAATCCACCAAAATGAAAAAGATATTTTAATGAATTTATTCAGTTCAGGAATAGATAGGTGGTAGCGTTTTCCTAGGAAGGTGTTTCAAAATAATGCTTAAAAGCTAAAGCCTTGAGCCTTTTCTATGCCATTCACATAGAAAACATGGGCATTACATGGAAAATACAAAAGTATAATAAGAAACTAAATATATAATTTCGGCAAGTTTGGCCGACCACAATACAAAGCTGAACAGGCCCCCACTGGCCCCCAGGCCGCAGTTTACCCATACCTGGTTTAGACTGTTTGTTAACTAAAGGTAACCAGTTTAAGAGATATGACCCACATTCAGCAGCACACACACAGAGCCATGATTGCCTGCTGCGGGCTGTTCTATGTGGACGAGTGTAGTTTTAATGTTTTTCAATGTGTGTGTGTTTGTGTGTGTGTCCACCACAGGGAGCACATGGAGGTGTACAAAAGCTTAAATCTGCCCGAGTCGGAGAGCTTCAGAAAAGAGGTGAAACAGCTGATAAACAGACTGATGCAGAGTCTGGAGGACCAGTTCAAGGAGGAAGTCAAGGTTTGGTTCTTTATAGAATAACCAAAATTACCTAACCGTAGTCCAACCATAACCCTTAAAATCTAACAGAGAACTTCCTCATAAGCTAAAATTTAACTAAAAGGACATGAAGTGTGACTTCACACTCAACTAAAAGCGTTGATTCACTCATCTCTAGATTCGTTTTTAGTTGTTTTTTTTTTAATTGGGAAAATACAAATAATGTATTCCATACTTAATAGTATGTTATACTTTAATTGTTTTTTGGAAGAGAATCAAACTCCTTGCCAAAAGAAAGGCCTCTGCATTTAACACATCATCAAAGTGTGCAGTTTTTAGCGCCCAAGGAGCTTTATATGGTGACAGTGCCATGCTTGGTTGATGCCTGGCAGCTGCAGAATTTGAACCTGAGACCCTCCAGACTCAGGTCTGGTTCCTTAGCCACTAGGTTACCACTGTAGAAGATGGATAGGAAGTTAAACAATCATGCAAAGGACAATGAATCACACATTCCAACAGTGTCAAGTTGAAAAAAATGGAGCTCCGTTGAACTCATAAAATTGTACAACAAATGTATATCTTTAAAAAAAAGTTACTTACTTGTAGCTTGAATAAGACAAAGAGGAGATGGATGGATGCAGTGAGGGAGGACATGGAGGTTGGAGTTAGAGTTGAGGATATCGAGGACAGGGGGAGATTGAAAATGTTTCTCGCTGTGGCAACACCTTTTTCTTCATAAATGATATTGAATAACTGAACCTTATGAAGTCTTGTGACCTTAACAGGTTCCTCAGAGAACTTAAAGAACTTTTCCTTTCAACTTGTCCCTTTTTTTTGGAGTTGCCACAGCAAGTTACCCTTTCCCATCTCCCCCTGTCCTCTGTATTTTCTCCTCTGACTCCAACTGCCTCCATGTCCTCCCTCACTGCATCCATCAATCTCCTCTTTGTCTCCTACCTGGTAGCTCCATCTCTAGGATCATTCTTCTACCAATGTATCTACTGTCCCCCCTCTGAACATGTCCAAACCATCTCAATCTGTCTTTTCTCCAAACCTTCCTGTCTGTGTTGTCTCTCTAATCACCTCATTCCTGATCCTGTCCATCCTTGTCTCTCCTAAAGAGAAACTCACCATCTTTAACTCCTCCACCTCCAGCTCTGTCTTTTGTCTTCTACCTATTCCTAGTGTCTCTAATCCATCCATTATGGCTGGTCTCACCACTGTCCTGTAAACCTTTCCCTTCACCTTAGTTGACATCTTAGAGATCCTACGTTTTCTAATTCCACTGGTTCCTACCAGAAACAGTCAGAACATGTTAAATTATTGGTTCTCAGTTTTGTAAAAAAAAAAAAAGAAAAAATGTTTTCACTTTAGAACCTCTGCCCTGACCTGCATGTCTCCACTGCTTTGACAGATGTAGCTGTTAAAGACTTGTTTGTCCTTCAAGGTATTTTATCTTTACAACTAATTCAGATCATTTTCTTTTTCCTTTTTCTTAGCCGTTCCTAAGAAGGATGATGACCAGGAAGTGGCTCAGCAACGACGATGACTTCGAAGAGCTCTACAAACGAACGGCGACTTTGCACGAGAATTGTTCCCTAATGACGCCTCAACACGCACAGGTGTGTTGATGGCATTAGAGGAGGATCACGGGAATGAAAAAAGGCAATGGATAAAGGAAGTTCTGGTTCAGATGATTAAACTCCACCATTCCCACCAGTTTATTGTCTGCTGAGATTAGCCTTAGGGCAGAAGGAAGGGTGGGACGCTGTAATCTGATTGGGCTAACAAACTGTTGGAAATTCCATCGTGATAGTTTAAGGAAACTATCACGCAGGGTAGTCGGGTCAAAGGACCAACTCTGGTGAAAGTCCATTATTAAAGAGAGAGAAAGACCTGCAAGCCTTATCCTGTTTTTCCTCCCGCAGGCCTTTGCCAGTCGTTCACACTTCCACGTGTTGAGGGAGTATCTGGGTCAGCTGATGAGGAACAAATACTCCTGCAAGAGCTACAAACACGAGAAAGCGGCAGGAAAGATCCGACGACAGTGGGAGAAGCTGGTGGATGTTTTCACTGATATGGTAAAAACAAACTCTCACAGAATAAGGCAACGTGGAAGTTCCCCTTCAGATAACCTTCTGCAATCGGTGTGTTTGATGATGTCATCCTTAAACTATACAACAGAGATAGGTCGCCATAGATACAATAATGTCAACAGAGAAGGCTGCAGATTTGAGCTGCTGGTCCATCGCTGCTCCTTGTTGCCTGTTTATGCCACTGAGTTAAATCCAATAAATCAGTGTTCCTCAACTTTTTTTTGTGCCACGGACTAGTTAAATGTCTCGAAACTATTTTTACGGACCAGTCATTAAGTTCTGGTAGATAAATACCCTTGATAAAATCTAATTTCTGGTGTTCTGAAATATTTTCCTACCTATAAAATCTTCCTACCCAAATTAACTGTACACACACACAAGGGCTTCTCAAGTGCACACAGCCTATAACTTTCTCCTACCAGACCGGTATAAAAAGTTAGAATCTCTCAGCAACTGCGTCATTTTGAGTTAATTGTTGTTGTCTGAGAAGATATTTCCTAATCAAATATTGATGATGGAATCCTAGCCATTCTATTGGTCAGTTCTTTTGTTGATATGGGTATGGATCAAGTGGAAGTAATAGACGGATGGGACCAAAAGGAAACATTATTTCTTTGTGGCCCGGCACCGATTCACCCACGGACTGGTACCGGTCCCCGGCCCATTGGTTGGGAAACACTGCGTCAAAGGATTTTAATTGTAACATTTTAATACAGGAGGCAGAGCTGGACTAATAATAGATTTTAGTAAATCATAGTTAAAGTTTCTGTAGCAAGAAGATCAAGACTCCAAGTGAGGTATTTACACCTGTTGGCGTCTGTAAACATATGTATCCACATGTGATGTTTTCTGTATTTGCCTCTGGCAGACGTTGACTCATGAGTGGATGCTCACAGCTGGGGACGCCCTGAGTGACATCATCGGACAGAAGAACAAGACAGACATTAAGGAGCACCTTGAACCCCTGGTGAAGGGCTACCCCGACTTTAGGTAATCATAAAACTGTCGTGAAAACCAAATACCAGCTACTTAAAATCCTAAATCACAGGCTTCAGGAGTCAGTATTCAGTGTTTATCTGTAAGTGTTCTGACAGGATACATTTGGTCAGTTGACTGTTAGCCAAATCAGAAGCCTGCAGTGAGATTTTTCCGTGGAAGGAGAACTTTGTTTAACTCATCTGTTGTGAAATAAAACGAGTTGAAATGGAGAAGAAAAGATATTCCCCTAAAAAAACATCTTTAAGCAATATCCTCATTTTTTAGAGAAGACAAAAAGGTGAAATCTTTTCACAAGATTTCGCTTTTTTTTTAAAGCCCAACTTCTTTTATCTTTATAACCTGAGCGACCAGGCAAGAGCAGAAGAATGTCACAATGACAAGGTGGTTACTTCCTTGACATTTTATGCATGACTTTTACATGTTTATCTTAGTTCACACAAACTCTCCATCTCTCTGCTCCTCACCTGGTCCTCCTGTGAGTCAGAAGGTTGTCCACACCTGGTTTAGCCTAGAGTTGTCTGGATCCTTAAAGCTCAGAACCAGGATTTTCAGACCTGCTGCTCTTTAAGGCGGGTGTGATAACAACTAAAACAAAACAGTAAAGATAGAGAGATTGCACAAGATAAAATTAATTCACCAAGATTAGATTAGATTAGATTGGGGGCAGTTGGTGGCCTAGTGGTTAAGGTAACGGACTAGAGTCCGCAAGGTCCCCAGTTCAAATCCCCCTAAGTTACGGCTGAGGTGGGATGAACAATAACATCTCCATAATTTCCCGAAGGATAGTCCCAAGGGATTAATAAAGTTCTATCTATCTATTTGACCAAAGCTCATAAGCATTTACTACTGGTGGAAACTTTTTAGCAGCTATAAAAATTCTTTGTAGCTGTATAAAATGATTATAAAACGTGTTGTTCAGGCTCCAGTGGGTTAAATATCACCTAATTCCGTGTGTTCTTTATGGGATTATTGTATTGTCAAGGTTTCAGTTGTGATTAATGTTTAAATATCTACTTATTTGTCTCCTGCAGTAAGAAACACCTGGTGGCGCTCCTGAATTTCCGAGGACTATTTCGAGGACGGGAATATCAGATGATCCTGCAGAGGTTCACGCAGTTAAAGCAGAAAAAAACAGTTAGCGGTGGGGAAGACAGAAGCCGAATGTTGTTCAGCGACATGCAGGTTGTGGTCAACACAGACTTTCTGTCTCGCCTGCCTATGTTCTGCTTTCAATTCCTACCTGGCAGCTGAGAATCCAGGTCTGTGGACCAACAACCTTCACACTAAGCCTGCATTGGTCTAACTATCCCCTTAGGGACGGAGGTACTCACTTGAACGGGGTCATTTTGAGTTATAATATTAGGATTAGGACTTGGAACTGTACTTAGTACAGTTACAACAAAATAAATATTCTTGACCTAAACTGATAACTTAAAATAAGGAAACCAAGTGAAACTAAACTAAAACACATGATTATCCCAAAAATTGTATTTATGGCTGTAAATATGAACTAAACCTTAAAAATATCAAGGCATTGTAGTTGCATAAATCAATATTTGTTAAAATTACTACTTGTCAAATTGTCAGGCAAAGAAATTAAATTAATAATATACAAATGATAGAGGTGGGACAGTGAGGACTTAGTTGTGAAGGAACTGTTCCAGAAGGTTTCAGGTTCAAGTCCACCAGCTGCCAAGTTACCATTGAGTATGGTAACGTCCCCACACACTGCCCTCATATTTCACTTTGGTGATGGGTCCAATCAGGTCCAATGTGTCCATCGCAGCTTGGATCATTTTTACTGTGTATATATTGTGCAATATATTGAATTACGTCCAAATCTATTGGCACTTTACGGACAAGCCTGCGCTGGTTGTGGGTTTTTGTGTCATAATTTTTCTTTTTTTTTGGAAGTGTTTATGTAGTTGGTAAAAGTATCTCTGACTAAAGTAGAAAATGCATTTTTTTGGGGCCAAAAGTTTTTGTTGGATAAAAATTCAGTGCGTTTCTAATTATATTAGTTAAGGCTATGAAATGTGTTGTGTTACTGCGAAGTAAAACTAATGAAAACCAGACTCTTGTTGTGATGCTGATACACACACACACACAGAAACACCAACACTACAGCTTTGTCACATCAAGACAGGACTGGACCAGGCCTCAAAAAAAGACTCACAAACAAAGTCTGCAACAGAGCAGAAACAGAATCCAGGCCAAACTCAAAGATAAACAAGGAGCCCAGCACCCCACTCCCAGTGTGAACTTTTTAAAATAACAATCCCCACGGAGACAGAGTCCTCAGCAGGACAAGAAATGTCCAAACTCCATCTCTCTTCTAAAGACAGGGTTTTAAGAAAAGTTTGTGGGTTTTTTTTCTCGTGTTTGAACTGTCTGATGACCCCATTATTACAACATCATTTTAAAATATAAGAATGGTTTTCCCCACATTTTTGTAAAAGTGTCTAGGCATCATTTTTCTAGGGTCTGCCTGAAAAATTACAGAGAACATGTTCCATTTTTACAAGTGTCACTTCAGACGTCCTGCTGCTCTATAATCACATGTTCCAGGAACAGAGACTTCTTTCCAGTTGCTGTCTGTCTCTCTTTCTGTCTATCTCTCCTTCTGTCTGCGTTCCCTTTAACAAGTCGGTTCATGTACAGGGTCTAACAAGACGGGGCTCGAACGTGTGGTGAAGCCTTATTTGGCTGGAGTGACAGCTGCAGCTGCAGAATACTTTCACTTTCACTATTCTATTTCCATTCAGTCTGTTGATGCTGCAGCTGCTGCTCCTAATGCAGTGGAAAACTCGGGGTAGAACAGTGTTTCTTTGATTATGGGCTTCTCGTGTCTCAGTGGAGTAAGAAATTAAAAAATGAAAAAAAGGTTTCCTCTTTTGGCATTTATGAAAAGAGGAAACCATTCTGTTTCTTCCCCTTTTCCGTTCCTCTGGTTGTTGAAATACAAAAATGTCTTAATGTATGTATGTATCTATATATTTATATCATAAAATGTTCATAAATCAGCCACACGACTCGAATGAATGTTACTTTCATTAAATATGGAAATATGTTTCCACTGTTTATTGCCGTACCTTTCTTGTAGAATACAGTGTCTTTGTGTGATACGATATACAAGTCTGAGATGGAAACTAATAAACGAAGGCTGAGCCTTTTGTGGATAAATCATTGAGAAGAGAGAATGGAGATGTTTGAAAATTGATGAGATGTTTGAGATTTGTGGATGTTGTGAAAGACATCATAGAGATGAAGGCAAATAATCTCTATGATTATTCCCTAATGGGAACAGAAAGAAGAGAAATCTCTTATTTTTCATCTGTTTATCCGTTACCATGGTTGCGAGTCGGCAGTATTCACAACTGCCACCGAATTCACATTGCACCATACCATAAGTTGCGGATTGTGAGCACACTGTGAGCACACTAAACCTAATCTCTCTACCTATAAAGAAAGAATCAGTATCAGAAACTGATAAAGTTCCTCAGTAATTCATTCATCTACACTATGAGTCAAAGTCAAGGTGCGGGGGCCAATTAGGTCCCGCCAAGACATTTTATGGCCCGCAGAATATTACAAAGCATTTTATAATCTAAATCCAGCAGTTTCTTAACCTAATAAATAAAAAAAAGGTATTTTTACACAGCAATAACCAATATGGGTTATATAAGTAAACAATAATATACTACAGTAACATGTATTAATATCTATTGGAGTAGTTCTATCTATAGTCTTTCAAGTACAACCGGCCCTTCAAGGAAATTGATTTGTTGATGTGGTAAAAATGACTTCGACACCGCTGAGCTACACCCACTTGCATGCATCACCAGGCAGCAGTCTCCACCTCCAACTCCCACTGCAACATGCCGTAAGCCCACTGGACATTATGTAGGCCAGTGGCAACATGTTGGATTCAAACCTGAAGTTTTGCAGACACCACCTCTTTTGACCACCACAAGTTCCTCAGTTTGAGGAAGGAAATGGCATTTTTTTAAGCTACAAGAAGTCCCGTTGGTGACAACTTAAACCAGTGCAGGTGGACTTGGAGCTGGAGATGTTCTTACCCAGCTTCACCCGCTGAGTCTTCTTAGTAAGGAAGTCGGTACAGTTTGTGACTGGGACCTGAAGCAGGAAGAGGTGGGGGGATGAGTGTGGCAGCAGAGTGGGGTAGAGGGGTTAGGGGGAAGGTGATGCTGCTGCAGGCACGGAGATGCTCACATGCATCGCTGCACCACACCCTGGAGCTCCTCACCACAGGTTTGGAGGTTTTCAGTCTCTGCCTGTAGCGAGGGATCAGGTGGATGAGGTGACGGTCACCTTTTCCCAGAGCAGCACGAAGGACAGAGTGGTAAGCCTGTTTGACGGTGCAATAACGGTGGTCCAAGGTGTTAAGTCCGTGGGTGGGGCAAGTGACCTGCTGACGGTATTTGGGTAGAGCCCCGCTCAGGTGAGCCTGGTTGAAGTCCCCCAGAACTACAATGAAGCTGTCCGGGTGATTCCGGTCCACGTCCAACACCTGATCTGCGAGATTGTCAAATGCAGCAGTGACGTCAGCGTCAGGTGGCATGTAAACACAAGCTAGCATGAAACAGCTAAACTCCTGTGGGTAATAGAACAGACGACTGAGAATGATGAGTGATTCTAGCGGGAGCGGAACACCGTGTCGATGGATGACTGTAACATCAGCGGTTGTTCACAAAAAAAACAATAATCCTCCTCCGTGTGACTTTCCAACGGCCTGGAAGTCCCTATCGGCGTGAACCATGGCAAAGCTGTGTAGCTGAACGACCTCACCCGGGACTGTCGGGGACAGATGTGTTTCTACCAGGGCAAAGACTGCCGTGGAATGGAAGTCATTTTTCCCGTAAACCAACAGCCGGAGCTCGTCCATTTAATTGGCCAGATAGTTTACATTACTGAGGAATATACCTGGAAGAGGGGGACGCAATTTCCTCCGGCGAAGGCGAACCAGGCTGCCGACTAGTCCACCTCACAACACCAGCAAAAAACGTCATACCTCTTGAGTAGAGAAACTCAGAGGAAACAGAGACCCAGACATCCGGAACACTGTCTTTTTGATTTTTTTGTGGCTTATGTTCCAGGTTGTGACGTTTTATAATTCATATTTGACTTGCAGAGCCTTGCAGACACCTGGGTGCAGAGCTGCGTTCAAGAACCATGTCTTTGAGGTTTCATGGTTGTTTCTCTTGCAGACGCTGCAGAGACAGAAGTGAGTATCTTCGCATCACTGATTAGATCATGTGCGGACAAAGCTAAGAGGAGTTTTATCAATTTAAAACTGCGATACACACAAAATATGGAGGCAATTTTTTTTTTTTATTAACATTGCTCGTCCTAAAGATTTCTCAATCACCGAGCCTCAGAACAATTTCCTGTCATGTGAGATCCAATCTAAAAAAAAATAGTCTAAAAATGATTATGTATTAGTTGCAAAAATATAAATATATTTTCCATTGTGCAGTAAGAGGTACATTAATTACTTACTCTTCAACTAGATGGCAGCAGATCGAACAATGTTTGTGTCTTTCTTCAATTCCTCTGAGTATGTATTTAACTAAACAGGATAGGATTTTCAACTGAAAATTGAGAGTAAATTAATACTTTGTTACATACAATTTCTGGAATTTTACAATGTTTGGAATTCTTCCACAGATTCCCCTAAAAAAATGTTGTAGCTGAAACACTGCTGCATTTGAGTCTGTCTAATCAGGAAATGTCAAGACCATTGAAATACTTAACAAGTGAACTGAGTAAATGTCTCTGTAGGAGTGGACAACAGATGTTGATAACACCTCAGTTTGTGTCAGATGTTGAGCTTTTAGATGACTCTGAAGTCTGACAGGAAATGTGAAAGCAAAAGGAAAAAAAGTGACTTTTTTGTAACTTAGATCAACAACAAACAAGTTTCTTCTTCTACTTCCTTCAGTTTGTCCATTCAGGGGTTGCCAAAGCAATCAACGCTGATCTCCCCCTGTCCTCTGTATCCTCTACTCTAACTCCAACTACCTCCATGACCTCCATCACTGCATCCATCAATTTTCTCTTTGTCTCCTACCTCGTAGCTCCATCTCTAGGATCATTCTTCTACCAATGTA
>JAFBJS010000608.1:77043-106161 GCA_016785265.1 Paraplagusia blochii | reverse complement strand
GTTTAATTTCAGAGCTGATTTCTGGCCATTTTGCATGGTTTTATTGACAGCGACAAATCACTTCCGTTCCTACATCACTAGCAATAACATTGTACTGACAAATACAGTGCTTTTAGTCATTCCATGGTTTTGTGTTCATTGTTTTCCCCAGGTGATAAACCTTTAGTGGAACAAGGGATTAAGATGAACAAGGAATTGCAGAAAACAGCAGAGTGGTCTAATCATTTTTTCCATGACCATGCCTTTACAGAAGCACTGTCAGGGGTATGTGTATCAACAACAACCTAAAATGTCTTATATTATTTCATTATTTAAGCCAACAAGTTGACTCCAACACTGTAAAGACAGAATTATAACAGGTTGCCATTTATATATAAGTTCAATGAAAATAGGCCACACCTCACAGAGGTTAAAATCCTGGCTTTCACTGCCTTAACCCCAAAGAGGCTTCACCAATGAGGAGTGAAACATCTTGTAACTTAAGTCTCTGTCCATCAGTATTTGAAGACTTAGTTGACTTTGTTTTTGATCAATTTTGCCAACTTTCCTCTATCAAGAGCTCTTGAAGACCTTGAACAAAAACACTATTCGTGATTTCTCTATTAAAGTTGCGACTAGCTTTCCGTGGGGGTCAAATGACTCACACAAGCCGACATTCGGAGTGCCATTCCTTGCCAGCATGAACACTCAAGCTGCACTGGAGAAAGCCCTTTCTTAGTGTTGCATTTCCTTAAAAAAAAAAACAAAAACAAAAAAAACAACGCAAATCGGAACAAAACGGAGAGAAGCCAAACTGTAGCGTAAAAAGGAAAATAGAGAATTCATCTTTTTTTTTTTTTCTTTGACATTAAAATATATCTGCAGTATACATCTGTTGTAGTGAGAGTCAGCATTCACATCGGGCAGAAAACAGTCCCTGCTCAAAAGCCAGGAAGCCACAAATAAAGTGCCAAGCAACTACTGGACAAACCATCGCACAAAACAGAAGGAAAACAAATTTTAAGAATAAAAAAAAACAAAAAAACCAAAAACAAAACAGAAACACACGTTAACCAGTCCAGACCCTGACATGATAGGAACAACGTAAAAACGATCAAATCCAATGTCTGAAAACACATTGCACTTAAGCATAGCTAGAACAAGGTCCTGTACATAGCATGGGATAAGAATCTGCTTTGTGTCCGTCATATCATGCAGTCGACTGAGTATTTCTTTAGCTTTTAGATCCCAAGTCCCAAAATGCAATAAACCAGTGTTTAAAAAAAAAAAAGAAGTGTCATCGACCAGACCAACAGTCTTGGAAAGGTGGTGCAGATTCAGGAAAAGGTAAAAAGGCAGTGTGGGATCAACTGTTAGATGTTACAGAAAACAAGAGGGGAGAAAAACTGAAAGAATCATCTCAGGAGCAGAAAGAGGACCAGCCAGGGACCAAAGGTTCAGATCATTTGGCAACAGGCTGAAGACGTAGTACACTGCTGCAGGTCGTTACATTCTTCAATCATTCGTAAAGTACTGTTACACAGCGACGGAGTAAACGGGGCCACATGTAACAGGAGTTTTACTGTCGTACAGGACAAACCCATACATGCATCCCTTAAAAACTTGGTGATAGCTTGATGTCACACAAATCAAACCTGCAGAGTAATAGAAGGCTTTCACTTAGAGGTCAGTATAGTCATGCATTTAGTTTCAGCTATAGCGTATCTACAAGGTCAGTGTAGATGATGATCTACTTGGAAGGATGAGAGGAAACGATACACACAATCGGCGTCACTAGATGTGGCTCCGTAACATATTTTTTTAGGGATTATTGACAGAATGAATGTTCTACATTGATAGGCTGAATATTGAAAAAAAAAAAAAAAAGAAATTCCAGGAACACTGTGTAGGATGTAGCAACATCTGTAACAAATTCATCTCACCACCCTGTAGTAAATCCTGAAAAGCCTTCAGTTAAAACTGTAACTACAAACATATTGAATTAAATAACCAGGAACTTTAGTGGAGCTACAATGATCCAGTGTAGATACAGAAGAAGTCTGTGAGGATTCTCATTCATCCAGGTCATGATATCCAGAAAGGGTTAAATTGTCAGCAACTGGTCTTCTTCTTGGAGTTCAAAGACATTGCATTTCTCAACTGAGGAACTTCATCAGTTTCTGGTTGGTGTCAAAGAAAAATCTAGTAGTTCTACAACTCTAGACCAGTGGTCCCCAACCTTTTATGCACCACAAACCAGTTAAATGTCTGGTACTATTCTCACGCACCTGTCGTTAAGTTGTAGCGGATAAATACCCCTTCTGAAATATTTTCCTATCTATAAAATTTTCTTACCATAATTAACTGTGCGCCACAGACTGGTTAAATGTCTCTATCCCTATAGAAATGTATCCTCTGGTGTTCTGAAATATTTTCCTACCTATAAAATCTTCCTACCATAATTAACTGTGCATGGGCCTATAACTTTCTGCTACCAGACCGGTATAAAAAGTTAGAATCTTGTGTCATTCACTGAGAAAATATTTCCTAATCAAATATAGTTGCATTATTGATGATGGAATCCTAGCCATTCTATTGGTCAGTTCTTTTGTTGATATGGGTATGGATCAAGTGGAGGTAATAGTCAAATGGGGCCAAAAGGAAACATTATTTCTCTGTGGCCCAGCACCAATTTAGCCACGGACCGAGTCATTGTGGTTAGACCCGACCAGAGAAGCCTGCTCTGGGATTGATGAGCAGTTAAACCTCCTAGGATGAGATCTCAAGGCAGAATGGACTCTAGCAGAGAATTGATGACAAGGTTGAGACCAAAGCAACTCCTCACACCTTGTCCAGGGTGAAGGGAGTGGTCTGGAGGAGTAGATCTGCTAGAGTTCCCTCTGACATCAACTAGAAACTGAAGAAGTTCCTGAGTTGAGGAAATAAACGTCTTTAAACTGCAAAAAAAAAGTCCAGTTGCTGACAATTAAACCCTTTTTAGATACAGAAAACCCATTTTTGTTGTGTTCTGAGGTGAGGAACCACTGAGTTCACCCTCTTGGGTACCTGTACATAGACACAAGACTATGTTGCTTTGTGTTTTAGAGCTGGCAGCAAAGGGACTTTTAGCTAAATCCTAAACAGTGCCCCTGATAATATGCATTGCTGGACCTTTAGAAATCCTTTCGTAGGTAAACTCGTCTTTTGTTGCTTGATCAACAAAGTGTTTGTTTCCCCAGCAGCAAGTTTTACAAATGTACAACAGTCAGAATAATAATAAAAAAAACACTGTAGAGAAGCTGTCGACATTAAGGTAGATGATCGTAAGAAACAATGAACTGAATGAGTAGAAACAGTAGGATCGACTGATCGACAGGAGGTAAAGAAATAACAAAAAATATTTTCTAAAGCAAAGCTGGATTTATGTTTCCCTGTGATAGAAATTATTTCTGTATTTTTTTTTTTTTGATTGTCACCACTGGAAAACAATTTGCACCCACCAGGTGGTGTTATTTGTTTCAAAAGTTTGTAACGACAAAAGACAAAGATATATTTTGAAAATTTATGCGTAAACGTTGTAAAATAAACACCACAAACCCTCTCTCTCTCACGGGGACACTAATTCTTATAATTTCAAAAATGATTTGACACTGAGATTTACGTTTGGCTTTTGAAGAAAATTAGAACTTTTTTAAAACTCTCTTTTTTTTTGCAATAAACTATTTCAATATCCTTGTAGTAAACGCTGTCCTACTTTATCACCCTAACCTGCTCCAGCTTATATTTAGTGCACACAAACATTTCTAACAAAACTACAACAAGACGCTACCCTTTGGTTTTTGTTTTGTAACGTCTGATTGGCATTTTTATAGGATTCCTTTTGAAATACTCATTTCAATCTCCTACTTTACCAACAATTCCAAAAGATATAAATCCAGCTTCACTTCTGCAATGTAGTAAACAACAAAAAAGAAAATTGGTGTCATTTTTTTTTGTAACATTTGCATAGGAATCACAGATGTGTTGAAGGCAAACTGAACAGCAGACATCAAAACACTCAGTTGCAGAACTGTGGAGGAGAAGAGTTACCCAAACGTGATTCCTTTTTGGAAAGGGAAAAAGGGAGTTGGGAATTCTATCCCAACAGTGTCTTGTGTCAGTAAATGATAAGCACATCTGTACACAAACATCACAATAGAGTCAAGATGATTCCACAGACCTGCACACAAATCACAGGGAAACTCTGACAAAAGGCCAAAGGAGACCATCAACTAAACCCAGGTCAATATTAAATTCCAAACTGACTTCATGGATGTAACCAGAAATGTGCAAATGTTCAGATGCGGCTCCAGGATGAAGCTGCTTTTACGTGAAATTCTGTTGTTGGAACATGTGTTGAACAGCTTAATAGCCTGACTGCACTAATCCAGTGTCTCTGTGGTCGCAGACAGTAAATCTAGGAAATCCATCTTACAACTTTTCTTTGTACTGAGGAGCCACAACAGCTTAGAGCAGGGGGTCTCAAACTCGCGGCCCGTGGGCCATTTGTGGCCCATGCAACTATATTTTGCGGCCCCCACCTTGATGTGAAAGTTATTTATTATTAATAATTTAATAGATGGATAAATAATTTTATAGATTTGTTATCTACATATAATGGTAAATCCTATAGTTCTCAAAACCCTGATCCACAGTCTCCTACTGGTGCAGTGTTGTATTACACAGAATCTATGGGAAACTGCTTTTTTCTTTTGTTTAGAACACTGAAAGCTGACGCTGCCCTTCTGTGAAATGATAGTGTGGGTGGTGGCCCTCAACTTATTTGAGTTTGAGACCCCTAGCTTAGAGTGAACCTCCTTTCTTCAACAATTTTGCGAACAGCACGTTAGCCAAACAATGACATCACTGACGGCAAATTTTGTGAAGTAGATGTAAACAGTTTTAGACAGTACTACTCGTTTCGTTGGTATCACCGACTACTGGTACCAAGTTGTTTTGGTTGTTCCTGGGAAATTGCATAAAAAAACAACAAACTTTAATCTGTATATGTTTTTAGTGTGTATCATAATAAAATATCACTTTATTCATAAATATTTTGTTAAATATTAATCTGTAATTTTTCAGTTTACAGTTAGAAATAGTTCTCTAGTGCTTTAAACAGTGATGACCACTGTTGCAACGGTCAGTAGCCTTTTTGTTAGAGCTTCCCTTTCAAGAAGCAAAAAGCCTCCCCATACTTGCACTATCTTTACATAACCTCAAATCCCCTTACTTTTTTAATTCGTTTTTTTTTTTTTTTGCCCGACTTTAAAAAACATCAACAATTTTGGATATAAACTGTACCGCTACAAAATACAGTACATTGATTTGTCAAACTTTACACAACATAACCACAAGTATCACTGATCCAAAAGTTAAGTTCCTCTCAAATACAAGAAAATTCTTACAGTAAGGTACGAAAATACGTTTTTACGTCAGACACTTAAGTAGAACAGCGATGACACGCATGTAAGGCAAAATCAGGTGATTTCACAGTGACCACTGAAGAAGATTTTACTTTTTTTATGTTTAAAATGTTCTCTGGTTTAAAACAGACTGATAGTCTGATGTTTACTGGCTTTTTGTCATTATCATCGGTTGCGATGAATAAATTTGGACACACCTCTCCTGCCATAATGTGAATAGAAATACCTGATAATATTTTCAGAAAAAAAAACAAATAATTTACACCGACGTGTCACTTCGCCTATCAAACACCAAACAGCAACTATGGGGAGGTTTTGCACTCCTTTGTAAACCAAGTAGGATAACAAACAAACAAACAAACAAACACATATTTAAATATGTTAGTACAGAATAAATAGACACAAATACATCAGTGCAATTTTACACAATGCCTAAAGAGAGCATTTTGGCATCAAATTTAAATTATGACTAAAATATAAAATTTTTTAAGGGAATAAATAAACCGAACATATAAAAACACCGAGCATCAAAACGTACAGTACATGGTGAAAGGAACTTTTGGTTGTCAAAAATAAAGCTTTGAGTGTGAAATAGAAAGCTCTTACAGCATGATGAGGAAAAAAAATGATTCATCTGATCGCCGGGTACGAGCAAACTGCGGTCGTAGTTTAGCCCCGAGTCCCAGCAGCTTTCTGCTACCACTGAATATAAAAACGAACACAAATATTAGTGGATATGAAAAGGAAAAGAAAAGGGACATCATCAAATGTGCATTTTTTTTTGGAGTATATGTGGCATGTGATGGTACACTGTAAACACAGCAGGCTAGCAAAAGCGCCGAGCGACCTATTTCATTCCAAATCCACAGCGAGGCCATTCCCCCAGCAAGCCACTGGATGTTGTTATCCCTGCTGTCTTCTTGTGGAGCAACTTTCAGAGGGCTTCACGGAGATGAGGGCGAGGTCGGACAGCTGGACAGCCATGCAACGAGGGAGAGGGTTCTTCCCACCCTCTTGTTTTTCTCCTTTCACAAGTTAGTGTGTGTTTATTTACCGCCATCGGCCTCTCAGGTTACAGCCTGTCCATCCTGAACGTGTCTTCCGTGGCTGGGTCGGCAAGCACCATGTCAGGGTCATTGAGCATGTGCAATCCGTCCAAGGTGAGTGGATCGATCTTCAGCTCATCCAAAGGGAAATGCGAGTCTGCGTCAAAACTGACATCACCGACACCAGCCAGAGAGTTTGTCAGCTCTTTGGAGAGGCTCGGAGGAGATTCGCCTGTGACTGAGAGATGCAACTTTAGAAAAACAGTGGTCCGAGTAGGCACAGGGAGGTTCAGTGACTCTTTCTCCCACAATAGTTGGCAAGAGTAGCCATGACAAGTTTGACAGTAGATAGATCAAGTAAATTGTGACCATATTTTTATAGCAGAAGGCAAATGATGTACTGAAAGGGTCCTTGTACAGAACCCTGAGGAACACCTGATATGTTTCTAGATGAATTGATACAGTGCCACCAAAGAGCTCAATGTTTGTGGGCTAATCATACCCTGTACCACCAAAGCTACACCATGTGATAAGGTGTCTATAATAACTGTGGGGTTAGGGATGTTTGTTATCTTAAAGATTACTGTCTTGTACGTCTGTTTCTCTGACATAGACAAGACACGATACAAATATAAACCAGAATAATACAATCAAACTGGGTCACTGCCTTGTTTTGGTACCTGTGAGGATGATGTTGGGGATGTTGCTGTGACTACTGTAGCCCAGTTGTTGAGAGTCTTGTAGGCTGCTGCCAGTCAGGCCCATCATGGCTGCCTGTGTGTAGTTGAGGGTGGAGCACTGGTTGTAAAGGCTGGCGGAGCTGATGGGACTCTCAATCATGTTGAACTGCTCCAGCTAGAATTTATAACTTTGTGTTATTTCAGAGGTTATGTGTGGAAAACATGGTCATTGTTGAATGACTTCTGTGTCACCTGTTGTGAAAGTGCATTGGTCTGCCGGGATGATTGCTGATCATAAAAGGAGTCGCCGAATATACTACCCACCACCGGGATGTGCTAAATGAAAGAACAGTGTTGCATATATTTTACATCCAATTACACAGGTATCAATAACATGAAAATAACACAGGGTAAACTGATTTGGCCGACTTCACAAGCATAGAATAACAGAAAAAAAACCACACAAGCCAGACAATCAGAAATATATCTGTCAAACTCAGCAGTGACCAAAGCAAATGCAGTGTTTCTGGACTTTTTAAAGCAGCGGCAGTAGGAAATAACCTTCCTTCGCTACCTACTGTTCTGTCTCTATGCTCATTATATGATATTGCATGACATCATGACTGTCCACAATTATTTTGAGAATGCAAGCAAAGATAGGCCCCAATTGAAAGAGGCTAGACCAGGCATGCACACACTGTTTCACAAAGGGCCACTGTGGCTGCTGGTTTTTGTTCCAACCAACCAAGAACACATGGTGCAACCAGTCTGATGACGGAGACCAGTTGATAAAACCAGTCAACTCAGGTGTGCTACTGCTTGGTTGGAACAAAAACCTGCAGCCACAGTGGCCCTTTGTGGAACAGTTTGGACATAACTGGGTTAAACTCATACTCTGTGTCTGTCCTAAAGCAATGTAAATAGTAATGTAATGAAACAAGAATAATACAAGAACCAGTTGATGTAATTATTTTTCATCAAATACAGTCAGTGTATCTAGTGCAAACGTGGGTAAACTAAGGCCCGGGGACCACATGTGGCCCACCAATCTTTATAATGCGGCCCACCAGGATAGCCCAGATCAAATCATTTATTTGTATTATCATTATACTTGTGCCTTTTCCCGGCAATTCCCCAATTTCCCCGAGAGAGGATGTCATAAACGCTATTAAAAAGTTTAGCATCTTAGGTTTTATAAATGGGTTTTAACATTTGCCTTAGTTCAACTAACACGCTCATCTTTCTGGTCTTGACTCTGCCCCCAAGTCCAATTCTGGGACGTTATTTGGTCAATGGACAGATTGAAGTACTTTAACATCACACGTATGGTGGTGCCAAGTCATTAGAGTAAATGTTGTGTTTTACATCATGCTCTGACAGACACCAGATGATGCAACAACAAAAAAAAAACTATTTCAACCTACTTTAATGCGTGTCACAAGGTGGAACACACTGATATTTTTGTGCACAGTGATAGTTTGGAAGCATCTCACTGTGACACTGTAGTAAGTAGGACAGACATATGAACCCCATTGTCACAGCCAACGAAGTCTGTGAAGATTCTCATTCATCCAGATCATGATATCCAAAAAGGGTTTAGTTGTCAGCAACTGGACTTCTTCTTGGAGTTGAAAGACGTTTCATTCCTCTGAGGAACTTCATCAGACCTTCAACACTGGACAAAGGACTGGAGAGTTTTTTTGGTCACACCTTTTTAGACAGAATCTGCTCCTGATGTTTTCTTGTCACATGTCCAGATTTCAATTCCCAATATCCTAGGGTCGGATCTCATCCATGTTCCAGATCCCCCCCTCTATTCAAGGTTGGATGTTCCAGATGGGCAAAGATGGCTTCCTTCACTCCTCTCTCAAACCACCTGTCCTCCTTGTCCAAAATATGCACATCTGAGCGCTCATTTCCATCAGGAGCAGTTTCTGTCTATAAAGGTGTGACCAAACCAACTCTTCAGACCTTTGTCCAGTGGTAAAGGGAGTGGTCCAGAGGAGTAGACCTACTAGAGTCCCCTCTGACATCAACCAGAAACTGATGAAGTTCCATCAGTTGAGGAATGAACGTCTCTCAACTCCAAGAAGACGTCCAGTTGCTGGCATCTTAACCCTTTTGGACTTTAAACTAAGGCGTTTATATCTGTTAAAACACAGTAACAGATGCTTAGCTTAAAGTTCAGCCATGTTGTCATGCACACAGTGAACACTGATGATGGAGAAAATGAGTTATGCAGTATCGGACGCCATGGGTGGTTAACTGCTGATACAAGAAACGAATAGCAGCATGACTCGTAGACAATTAGCTTCCCCCAAAGTACAAAGCCCCAACCCCAAAAAGCAGCTGGCTCGGTGGGTGGGGCCTTACTTGAGGCGAGCCGCCAGGGGAGAAGCCTTGATTGGAGACTGGGGAGGTTGGAGACTGAGTGGCTGGTGAGCCAGTCTGATTGCGGTACTGTTGGAGGGAAGACGGTTAGCTAGCACTAAGAGATCCAGGTCTGTCATGGATAAATGACAGTCTTTAGAACATTTTTCAGCTGCATAAAGGAAGGTGTAGGGACAAAAGTAGCAAATACAACTTCTTGTCAGTTAAATTAATATGTTTATGGGCCACTGTAAGCAAAATGATATTCATTACAAGCTGTTCCGAATTTAATTTGTCAAAAAAAAAAAAAAAAATCACTATCTGATTTAAGATTTTTTCAGTTTTTTCACTTGTTTCTTACCGAGCTGATGCTGATACTGGCGGTGGTCTGGCTGTCTGGAGATGGACTGCTGGCAGATACAGGAGCATTTCCAGTGGGGGTTGAAGTCGGGAAAGAAATGAGCTGGATGCCCTGCGATAGAGCCTGTTGCTGCTTTTGCAGGTCGCTGAGCAGCTGAGCTTGGGCCTGAGCTGTCAACTGGTTGAAAAGTGGATACTGGGAAAGCTGCTGCTCCAGGGTCAGTGGCACAGCTGGTAGAGGCTAAAGGATAAATGGCATTAATAATAGTTTAGAAGTGTCTTCAATTCAATTGTAGTTTAGACTTTTGATTTGGGGGTCTTCAGAATTGACCATGACATAAAACCTTCAACTACAGCTCTAGGTTATATTATTTCCTACTGCTGCTGAGAAAGCTGTTAGCCTCTGCCTTGTTTGATGTCAGTTCAGCACTGCATTACCTGTGTAATGTTAACTGGTGAAGACAAAACAGGAGAGAAGTGCTGAGGCGACTGCTGGAGGTGGAGATCGGATGTGAGGGTCAGAGGCACCACAGGAGGTTGCCGGCGTTGTGCTGTCACAGTCATGGTGGTTTGAGATGAGGTGGGAATTCCTAAGAATGAGAATAAATGCACATTACAGCTCAGACTGAAAGACATTACAAAATATGTCAACAGGAGACATCACTTCAAAAGGTTTAATCTTTGGTCTCCATGGAAACAACATATTCTGACAAAGTTAAAAGTGTCTTCCCTAATATTATCAAAAAATACAAGATACAATCCAGAAACAGAAAAATATACTCAGCCTAAAAAAATCCTTAGAGTTGTACTGGAAAAAAAATGAAATTTTTTCTGACAAGTTCTTTATCTTCTTCATTTCCTTTAGGCTTGTCCCTTCGCGACAATGAGTCAACAATTTCCATCTCCCCCTGTCCTCTGTGTCCTCAACTCTCACTCCAACTACCTCCATGTCCTCCCTCACTGCATCAATCAATCTTCTCTTTGTCTCCTACCTGGTAGCTCCATTCTTCTACCAATGTATCCACTGTCCCTCCTCTGAACCTCTGTCCAAACCATCTCAATCTGTCTTCTCTAGCTTTTTCTCCAAACCTTCCTGTCTGTGTTGTCCCTTTAATCACCTCATTCCTAATCCTGTCCATCCTGGTCTCTCAGCATCTCTAACTCCTCCAGCTCTGTCTCCTGTCTTCTACCTATTCCTTGTGTCTCAAATCCATCCATCACAGCTGGTCTCACAACTGTCCTTTCCCTTCACCTTAGCTGACTCTCTTCTATCACAGATCTGTCTTCCACAGTCTCCACTGCTCTGAACAGTTGGTCCTCAGTATCTAAACTCCTCCACCTTCTCCACCTTTGCTCCTTGTAATCTCACCACTCCACTGTTCTCCCTTTCATTCACACTTATACTCTGTCTTGCTTTTCTCTAGTCCAAACCTCCACCTCTCTTGGTTCTCTCTTAGTTGTTGCCTACTCTGCAGATCCCAATATCATCTGCAAACTTGACCAGTTCTACGCAAATATTTAAATCTTCTTCCAGTGTGATTACTGAAAGAACAGAACACAAATTCTATGGAATTGTTACCATGACTGGCGGGGCTGATGCCCAGGTGGGTGAGGTTGGTGGTTAAGCTGCCTGTGCTGTTTGAGGAGCTGAGGGAGGGGAAGGCCACGGTGTCCTCAGGATCTAGTGGAGTGGACAATGGGGGTGGGAACTGGATGTTGGTCAGATCAGGCAATGAGCCGCCGGTATTGTGAGCCGCTGGCAGGACTGATGGATTCAATTCTTGGTCCGGTGATGGGAAAATACTATAGTAGTTGAAAGCAAACAAAGAAAAGAAGCAGTGTGAGAGATTGGAGGGATTTTTCTGGAGCTTTATTATTTGGTCGACACCACAATGCTCTGTTGTGATTTATACTGTCAATAAGAATAATTCAGTCTTTTATGCTTACTTGATTCCTGGGACATCACATGTGTTGGGCTTTGTCGTATCATCCTACAAGACAGAATATAAACATGAGATACATGTTTTTTCAATAGCAAACGCAAAACTATTATCCCCTCTCTTTCCCCATCGGTACCTTTTTATCGTTCCACAACTGTTTCTGGACATCCTTGTCAACGTTTGAGTCAGAATTGTCCATCCCAGGCACTGTTAGCAGCAGTACTAATTAGTGAAACAGCAAGACATGGTTGCTTGCTAAGACAAAATGTCTAACAATTAAAATCAGGCCCAGAAGTGAGTCATCGATATCCCACCCAGTCATGCAGAATAATGTGCTGTGCACCAGATCCCCCTAAAGGGTTCCCTAAAAATAGCAAGGTGACCAGACAGTGCGAGTGGATGCCAGCCAGGCTTGGCTTCATTACAGCAGAGCATCACACACAAAACAACATAATCCATGGATTACCAGTGATTTATTGATCAAGATGTGACTTTAATCTAGTGCCAACTCTGTGACTATGTGTTGATCTGTATCCACTTACTCCATAAATATTTTACTGAGAGTGTGGATCCATTTTTTTTCCCTCTTTGAGTTGTTTGTCTTTGTCGCACATTAATAAATAAAAAGCTGCGCTGCGCCTTTGTAAATTGATCCTGGTTTTACCTCGTTTAGGCTGCAGCTCCTGAGATCCTCCTGCAAACACTTCCTGGGGCTTTGGACTCATGGTACTCTGATGTAAGGCAGAGTCTGAATTTGTCCTGTACAAGTAGGAAAGCGTCAGAAATGTTGGCGTTATTTCATGAACGTAATACGTATTTAGAGAAACTACACTTAGAAATATGCCTGGTTTGGACTTGGAAGGATAATAACAAGTTTCTTACCTTCTCCAACTCGTGTCTGGTGGTGGGGAGAGGTAAACTGAGCTGTAAGGACAGCTGTCAATGTGAAATTTAATTAAGGCAAATAGAGTAGAGGGGATGAAAAATGGATTGCAGCCTAATCCGTGCTTCCACGTCTCTTGGCTGATTCAACCTAATAGACCATACACACCAGTGTAACAGGAATTCAATTACTCTGAAGAGGGCTCCAGTCTCTGTCTTGTTATCTGGTGGCGGAACAGATTTCTAAGAATAATCCTGTCAATGTGAGAGCAGCAAAAACCCTGTCAGATAACTCACTCTTTTAGGAGCTCATTTGTTTTTATGACCTTTTAGACTTAACAACGCAGATACGTGAAATGTAAAAAAAAAGAAGATGTTAACAGGTTCATCAAATACTCACTTTGGTACTGAGAAAATGCATTAATTGGGTTTTATATCAAACTATAAATATAGATTTGGAAATAAATGATTGGAAATAATTTAGTAACCTTTCTAACTCAGTGAACCCTGTGCGTCTTTTCCTTTTAGACAATGCATGTGATTTTGTGCAATATAATGGTTACATTGAGACAGCAGCAGCAGTTACCTTCATCTTTGTTACACTTTCTTTGACAAGGAAGGGATTTGAACCCATGCGGTAACTTGGCGTAACCATTATCTACGAAACTGCCAAATTACCGGTATCGTCCCCACACACTGCTAATCCATTGTGCTCTACCCGCATGGGTTTGAGTCCCATTCTTGTCGAAAAGCCCTCCATTTGCTTAGGGTTCATAAAGTACCATCTATCTGAAGGAAATTAATATTCAGAAAGTGTAACAACGATGAAGGTAGCTGCTACTGCTGTCTCAATGTAACCATTAGCTAAATAAAATCTATTGCACAATGGATTAGCAGCGTGGGACGATACCAGTAACTTGGCGGGTTCGTACAGGGGGTCCTTGCAGACCCAAGTCCATTTCCTCAACCACTAGGCCACCAACTGCCCCCAACCATTAGGCCACCAACTGCGCCCAAAAATGCCAACTGGGGGCAGTTGGTGGCAGGGATGGTGCCACGCTCAGTTGAGGAGTTGATCCCTCCGGACCCAAAATAATCCTTAACCATTGGGTCACCACTACCAACCAAGGCCACCACAGCACTACAAACAAAAGGTTGTTGTGACACTGGATTAATATTAACCATTTTCATTGCAAAAACATTAAATGTCAGTACTCCAACAATGATAACAAAGGATATTTGCCGTCCATGTTTATCCACGGATAATGGTCTGCGATGGGGAGATGAGATGCGATTGCGGTCACGGTAGACACGTTCCACCAACCCATGGTGCCTAGTTGTTCGACTGGTATCCAGCACCGAGTTCTGAAGGCAACACACATAGTAAATGAGGCCGCAGAAAAGGCTAACGTGTGCAACCCTATATGTTTCTAAGGAATAATGGTGCAAATGTGTTCTCTATAAAAAAAATGATTCAAGCCATGGGCCCCCCCTACTGGTGCTCGAGTTGGCAAATGCATTTAAAGATGGAAAGCCATGACAAGCAATGGTACTCTTTCAAATTTAGGAACCAAATAGCATTCAGGCTTATCCTGCTGGCTTCTTTTCCATTTCACCTTCTGGTCACTGTTGAACACTTTACTGCCCTCTTAATTAAAGCTGATCTTGTAAATTTCTCTAAGGATTTTTTTTCTTTTGTGCCAAAATTCCACCACAGCTTATTGTACCCTTCGTATGTCCATTGTTTTCACCAACAGCTGACAAAGGTGCAGAGGTTTAACAACAAACCTTTGGTTTACCAGTTGAGAGGCTAAGGGCTCACCTGAAAAGGCAGGTCAATGTTGCCATTTCCAATCTGATTGACATTGGGCAGTGAGCCTCCATAGTACTGTCCACGATTCTGCCCTAGTTGCAAATACTGGGTCTTCTGTAACTGCAGCTGTGCAAAGTAAAATTGCATGAAAGCATGAGTGAATGATCGTTCTGATTCACAAAAAAAGTGATGCAAAAATGCCTGTTAGTCCACAATGGGGAAATAAACAGATAGTGAAGACCGTGATGGATGAAACATGAAAAAGGGGCAAACGTGGCAGTTTGATGAGGCAGAGTCGAACAACACCAGAATGACAGCTGGTGTTATTACAAACAGACTTTCTACTTAACGTGCCCGGCTACAACATCAGGCAAACGTTACAAAGACACTGATGGAATATCAACTTTGCCATTTGATGTCCTGACGATGGATTTCAACAAATGCCATGGAACGATTGTTGGATGAAAACACAAAAATACACATCTGGCCAATACCAGGCAGAGAAGTTGATGTCTTCCACAGACAGTGACTGTACAATAGAGGTTTACCGTATCACAGCATCTGAATTCTGGTTATTGGTCATCTTTACCAGAAACAGGCCGTACAATTAGACAGAAGCAATCACAAAATTTGCTGGAGGCAACATTTTTTTTTTCGTAAAATTTTTCTTAACTAATATCTTGTTAAGATATTTTTATTATACAATATGTAGAAAATAAGGTTAAATTCTGAAATGAATACACAAAGGAACAAGAAAAAAATAATAATTGAATAAGTTCAGATCACTATTATACTGGCGGAAAATATGTTTAAACAAAATTTAGATGCAAACCCAATTTTTCAAGGATAAATAAAAGTCAGATGAGACTTCATATTTATTAGAAGATATAACTGGTTATTGCTGGTTCATATCTATGTTTTTCATTGCCCTTGGTCACTCATGGTTGTAAACGTAGTATTTAGGAGGCACTATCTATATAGTATATTGATAGTACTATACTATCTCTAAAATAAACTGAAGATGTAAACATTATCACTGTTGAGGGTGTCATTGTGCTTGTTTGGTGCTGGATATTTCAAATGTTAACCTTATGAGCTACAGTGTAAAGTTTGTTCCACATGAGGCAGTAGCGAGACTATTACTTGGTTTACAGAGGTCTCAAACTGAACTGACTCTTAGAAAACAACCCTCAGCAGGTCAAGTGTTAATAGACTAGTATTATAACTGTAATTAGCTTTTTTATTTTTTGGAAACAGTTGAAGACAGGGTTCCCAAACTCGGGGCCCGTGGGCAGTTAGCAGCCCGTGGAACGATATGTTACGGCCCCCACCTTAATGTGAAAGTTGAATTTTATAATAATATTTTATACATTTGTTCTCCACATTTTATGGTAAATCCTGTAGTTCTCATAACCCTGATCCATAGTCTCCTGCTGGTTCAGTGTGGTATTACACAGAATCTATGGGAAACTGATTCTTTAATCATTTTTATTTTTGTATTGAACACTGAATGCTGATGCAGACCTTCAGTGAAATGACAGTGTGGGTGGTGGCCCACAACTTATTTGAGTTTAATAACTCCTGGTTTAAGGTGTAGAACTCTTGGAGGAGGTGCAAGGATTTACAATTGCACCCCCTGTTGGAAAGGGGACCTGGATTTGTAACAGACAAAAAGTGTCCATTAATTCCATCCATTTCCTTTGAGAATGTGAAAACAATGCACAACTGAAAAGAACAATTATTTGCCACCTTGGTACGTAATGTATGCATGTTGTCAGTGTAATGCAGTTATTATGGTGCTCAGTCAGGTGCTCGCTCATCCAGCTAATGTAACTATAAACGGTAAATGACTGTAACAAGCCTGGAGACCGTGCTCCTGACGTGTTGAGTGTTGTTGGGCTCTAAAATGTCAAATGAACGCGTTTGTTGATGGAAATACGAGGGGCTCACGGGAGAGCACAGGTGCACATCATTCAAAACAGCAGATACGCGGCTCAACGATGCCCAGCAGTACCTTCTACAAGGCCTGGCTACTGTTAGCAAACCGTGATTTGTCATGGAGCAACCACACTGTGTGGCCGCCGCTGCTGACACCGACTAACGTTTTTAATAATTACTTCGGCGACTCTATCATCCCAGGCTGTATAATTATCACCGCAGCCTCCGGTCTGTAGCTGCAACAAGGGGCAACAGCGATGTAACGAAATGTACGACGGCGAAACGTGTCGTTGTTCTTACCCGAGCAGCTCTGGTAATGTTCAGGTCTTTCATGACTTCCTCAAACGCCGCCGTCTCCTCCGCCTGCTTCTGATTATGCAGAGCGATCTTTTCGCTAAATTTGCGGGGATTGTTAGAAGACGCCATTTTCCCTCTTCTTCTCAATGGAATGTTACGTTACGCACCACACTGGGGCATCACGTTGTCGTCATCACGCACGGCAACCATGTTTATTATTATTATCATTATATAATAATTATTATTGTTATCATTAATATTTTCACTATTATTATTGTTACGTTTAATATTATCATCATTAATGTTGTTGTTATATTTTCATTTTCAGTGTGCTTTGGTAGCTAACTGGGGTTATTCACGTATAAAATCAGTTTAGTTTTCAATTTATTTTGAATTCTGTTTGTTTTATGCTCATTTTTGGTCATGATGTGAGTGTGAGCATCTATTTAGACAATAATCCAAAGAATATTTTCTCATTTACTTTGAGGTAAAAACTGCAAATTTTAAGAATCACGCTTGGTAAACCATGTTTATTATTATTATTATTATTATATGATTATTATTATAACTATATATAGTTATAATTATAATTCAAAGTTATAAGTTAAAGTTATAACTTTTATTATTGTTACTTTTGATGTTATCATCATTAATGTTGTTGTTATATTTTCACTTTTGGTGTACTTTGGCAGCTAACTGAGGTTATTTACGTATAAAACAAGTTTTTCGATTTAAGTTTTGTATTTGTTTTAGGCTAATTTGGTGTACTTTGGCAGCTAACTGAGGTTATTTACGTATAAAACAAGTTTTTCGATTTAAGTTTTGTATTTGTTTTAGGCTAATTTTGGTCATGATGTGAGCATCTATTTTGACAATTATCCAAAGAATATTTTTTTATTTTCTTTGAGGAAAAACAAATTTTAATAATTGAGACTGACACACGCTAATGGGTCTGATGCTATAAACACTTTTTTAGATAGTTTATATACTTGATATAAAAAGTGGTTAAGGCCCACTTTGCAGCATAATAGCAGCAGGTAATTCTGTGGTATTACTGGCAATTTTTAAGGGATTATTTTAATTTATACCAGTGTCTTTATTCCCAGTTCTCTTTTTTCTAACCACAAAAATAATATGCACAAGATTAGGCTAAAAGTAGGATACGATAAGATATCCTGGTAAGTAGCCGTCTTGAATCCTGACGTAGATTCTACATTCTATTAAAGCACAACTTGTCAAAATGATGATCAGAAGTAAACTAATTCATGACAAAATTCACTAAGCCCAGGTAAAAGTAGCCTTGTTTTCCTTTTGACTTTCATTGACGAAAAATGTGTGATGGCAGAAAACATAATTCCATACAAAAGGAGAGTCTTGATGAACACAAACAACCATAAACACACAAAAATTAACAAGCATGTGATAGATTTAATAATAGAAGATGATGACGATAAGGCTACATTATGCATACATTCCTCTTTGACCACCGTGATTGGTCGCATATTGCACTTTCACCTTTATGTGCTTTTCACAAAGGACAGGACAGACAGGAAACAGGACACTGATTCTAAAAGACAGCATAGAAATAGTCATATTAGAAAGAAAACACAAACTGCACACAAACATGGGTACATTTAGCAGCAAAGTTAGATGTGGTTTGAAACAATCTTGTGGAAAGTGCAAGAATTTTGTTCAAATAAAAGCAGCATCTGCTGTAACCACCTTAACGGTGAACTATACAATAAGTCAGTCACATCTGCTCTATAGGCTCCTTGAATAAATGGCCTCTCATGAGTTGACCGTCCAGACAGGGTAAAAGAAAAGGAATGGGATGAGCAAAGTAAACATTACCGACAACGGTCAGTCCTTAACTAGCAAATCTCTATATTGACTTTAATTCAACATTGTGCCGAAAGACAAACACTGAAATTAAAGAATACTCTGAAATTATTTGTGTATGGTTGCACAGGTAGTTGACAATACAATTAAAAACAAAAATGTAAAACGTAAATTTAAAAATGGTTTAAAGCAGCATGCTCTATATGTAAAAAATACTGTTATTTTTAAGTGCAATTAATTATGTACAATAATCTTTGTTCATTATCATTGTTACATCTGGTAACACAACAACATTGTTATTTGAAAATAAAAATAAAAAAAATAAACATTCATAAAAGGTCAGCATGGTAAAAGCAAGCAAGAAATCTTTTTTTGTAAAATGGGTTTTACCTGTACTTCAAATAAAAAAATCTTACATGTGACTCGTGCTTTTCCTTCCATAATTACAACTGAATTACATTAATAAAAAATAGATGTTAAGGGAATAGGCAACCCCCAACTTTATGAATCAATTATGGTGGGTTCCGACCATTTTGTAAGGATCAACCAAATATTGGTATATTTATAAAATACAATTTATTTCTGTGCTTCTGAGTAATAACTCTCTTTTTGCTAATGAAATAGGTGCAGACTATTCCTGTTCTGGTGCAACAGCTGGAAGAACGACTACATGGAATACAATTATTCACAGTTGTAGGTTAGATTTGTGTGACATTTTGTGGGAGTATAATTGGCGTACAAGCTATCCCAGCGAAACATTCCGGAAAGTGCGAGTGGTCCCACTCATCCGTTTCTGTGTTGTAAACCTGTACCATGCTTGTGACGTTGTTCATGCGCCAGTTATATCCACCAACAATGTAGATTTTGGTTCCTAGGAGACAGCAACCTGCCTCTGACTGTCCTGCTCTCATTGGACTGACAGTCGTCCACTGATCATTCTCCGGGACATAATACTCCACATCTAAGACATCAAAACAATGGTCGACGTGATCCATGCGACCACCTAGGGCATACAACCGGTCTTTGGTACTGATCATGCTGTGCAACACTCTTGGCACCTGCATTGGGGACCGAAGCTCCCACTGATCAGTTGATGGATCATAGGAGTGGAGGATTTTCTTGTCCTCCAGTGAAACGCCGTATCCTCCAGAGACATACAGCTTACCCCCACAAGGACTTCCTGCATGACCCCAAATTCTACGCTTTAATGGCTCCACATATGTCCATATGTTCTTCTTCGGGCAGTAACACTCCACAGATGACAGCATCCCAGATCTGTTACGCCCCCCAGTGGCATACAGTTGGTCATTGAGCACACAGAGTTGAAATTGAATACGGGCTTCCTGCATTGATTGAATTCGCAACCACTCACCGTGATGTGGGTCGTAGCGGAAACAAGTGTTCACTGCACCCTCACCACTGCGGTATTGTAAGTGCTGACCGCCGACAAGGTATACACAATTGTCAAGTACTGCAACACAAGCGTGGCTGCAGGCGGTCTCCATCTCAGTAAGCTCTTTAAACTGCGGTGACGCAGCGTCTGGAAGGAAGTACACTTTTGTGCTCACAGTGTGGTCGTTGTCCGTGTAGGGCGTCCCACCAAAAGTAATAAGAGAAATTATGTCAGATCTAATACGTGTCCTAGAGGACTGCATCTCATGATGTCGCAATGGAAGTACCTGGTAGTTAAAGGCTTCAAGGAGATACTGACGGCACAGCACGTCCTCCACCATAATGTCTACTGTCTGAACACTGTCCACCAGCTCAGAGGATCGCATGAGTGGGAAGCGGACATGAGAGAGAACTGTGCTGGCTTGAGCTTGGCGAGACTTGTCATGCTGGAGCCACCTGATGGCAGCATGGAAGAGGTTGATCTCGCTACAGTTCTTCAGTTTGTTGCTCTGCAGGAAGAAGACAAGGCGGTCCATGGGAATGTACAGGAAGTCCTCCTCTTCGGCAATCTTGAGGATGTTATGGAATGTGAAGGCATCCACAGACTCTTTTAGGGAAGACAGGCTGAAAGTGGTGGCCATTTGGCCGATGTGCAAGCAGGTCTCCACACTCATGGCAGACTTGAGAAACTCCTCACAAAGCTCTACTACTGGAATCATCTGAAGAAACACAGCTGCTCCAAGGACGTCCTGAATACAGTCTAGGTCAAGTGTGACTTCTGCACTGTAGGCAAAGTCAATGATATGTTTGAGGCCACGAGCAGACAAACCCCTCAGCTCTATAGTGTCTTGTTTCGACTCCTTCATGCCTCTGGTGAACATGGCTCTAAAACAACAAAAATAAAGACTTATTATTCATTGTATATAACTGACTATGAATATAGTTCCAGATTTCCAAATTACTATGTTGAATGGGTGCTTCTTGGACTAGATTTAGAAGTTGTCCATCAAGCAGCACTCAGTACCAATGACTCTTTACCAGCTTCCACAAAGTGCATCTCATTTAAAATGTAAATGGATGTTAAACATCCTATGCTCTCACTAACCTGAAATAGTCACTGCATGCAGCGAGCACAGCTTTGTGGACCTGGAAGCGCTCTTCATTGATGACCAGCACCACATCCACCAGTTGACCTTGAGCCCGCAGTAGAGAAAAGCCCTGGAGGAGGGTGGTACTGTGGCTTGGGGCTAAGAAAGTGCGTCGCAAAGTGCTGTTCTTGTCCACCATACTAAAAATAAAAGTAAGCAGATCTTGTTAAGAGGGAATTAAATATTTTAAAGATAACAATTCATAGGGATAATAGCAGTTGATTGACATTATCAGCCCGATATAAGCAAACTGTGTCTGTAAGACACTTTTTTTCCTCCAATGATAAAGATCTCATATATTAATGCCTGGATTTTACCATATGATGTGCGTACTAAAATAGCTTTGGGGACAAACAGCTGTATATAAATATGAAAGGCACTAGATGGCAGCATCCAGGCCCACTTAATTAATGTCACATATGTAGTGGTTTGTAGAAGTGAATCTGTAAATATTACTATCTATTAGAAGCAGAATTTAGGTGTTTGGACAATATTGCATATTAAAAAAAAATATAACAACGGGCATCCCTAATAATTTGTGTTAAAAGGTCTGAATATATTGTATAAAGCAAAGTTTGATAGTCTTAAAAGTGTTATACAAGTTACTTTAACATAACTAAGATAATAATAATAATGAAATAATAATAACCTTATAGTTTTGCCTGGATTTCACAATATGATATGCATACTGAATATAGTTTTGGGGACAAACAGCTGTATATAAATGTGAAAGTCACTAGATGGCAGCATCCAGTCACTAGATGGCAGCATCCAGGCCCATTTAATTAATGTCACTTATGTTGTGGAATTGAATCGGTAAATATCATTATCTGTATTAAAAGCAGAATTTAGGTTTTTGGACTATATCGCATATTGAAAAAATTATAATATTGGACATACCTAATAATTTGTTCTAAATGGTCTGAAAACATTGTTAAAAGCAAAGTTTGAGAATCTCAAAAGTGTTTTACAAGTTACCTTAAGATAACTAAGATAACCCATTATTAGGTTGAAACAACACAGAGTAAGCCAATGCTACAAAAAGATAACATGATGAATAATGAAATATGTATAACAGATATTATTAAAATCAACCAACATGGAAAAGTTTATTTATATAAAAAAGTGTATTTGCTTTTTGAGATAATAAGATAAATAGTGTGAAGTCTGCAGGTGTTGGTTTCTTATAACGTGTTATGAAGTCCATGGGCGCAATAGTAGTTAAGGCTAAGGTCCTTAGAAAAGTGTCCTTGAAAACACAACATATCCACTCTGATAATCTGACATAACATTTGAGAACATTCAGGCTGAGTCAACAGAAAGATAAGCAGTTTAAATAACATTTTCTACCTTTTGTATAACGAAATATAATGTATCTTATGGCGGACTTCATTGACTTTGCCTTCAAAAACAATGATAGATGGACTACCACTACATATTTTAGTGACACTTGTAACTGTTCTAAAATGTTGTATTTTTCTGAATTCAAGTTACTCTGTTGTCCGCTCAGGCGACTTTATTAAAATAATTAATACACTGTTAAATAAAACCGCTTAACTTGTATACATTCACATCTTTGGAGGAATTTCTCTAGACATCATTAGCTCAGAAAAACTCACACCGTGCCACGACCGCAGGCCTAACGGGAGCCTCGGTGTTTCCTGATCATAAACGCTGCGGAGCGACAACGCTTGAGCGGTTTAGACTCGGCTATAGACGCGGTAGTTTGACGTCTCCAACAGGCTCAACAACGAAGCACTCCCGCCGACCCACCACATCGTTACGGCTCATCACTCACCTGTTCCCCGGCACTTTCGAGGTAAGCTCCCCACTATCCGATTCCGCCATCTTCAAGCACGGTACATGTCAAATAGTGCATTTTTAAACAATATGTAACGGACGGACATGGTCAGCAGCAAAGCCGTTCCCTTCATAGTGTGGTCAGTAGTGTTGTGACCGCACAGACATGGGGCAGACGTCTGGATGTGCTTCAGACAGGGATGAGCTGTGCCGCCGTCGAATTACTTGCCTCTGCACCTACCTACCGGCTCTAACAGCGTCTTACCGCTGAGAGGCGCCATTGTAATGTTAATAGGGCAGTTTATAGTTGCCCTTAACATTTTATATGTGAGATAAAATAGCCCAATCAAACCACCTGTTTTTTTTCTTCCTGGAAATATCACATCCCTTTATTGCAAGTTGTCACACATGTGGCTAAAGAAGTCCATAGCTGTCGGGAAAATATATAGATTTTGGGCTATGAGGCCGATTAATTCTTTTCTCCTTTTAAACCTCCATATCTACATCCATGTCATACCTTACTGCATTTATCTGTCTCTTTGGTCTTCCTCCTAGTCTCCAACCTGGTAGCTCCATCTCTAGGATCATTCTTCTACCCATATACCCACTGTCCCTCCTCTAAACATTCCAAACCATCTCAATCTGTCTTCTCTAGCTTTTTCTCCAAACCTTCCTGTCTGTGTTGTCCCTCTAATCACCTCATTCCCGATCCTGTCCATCCTGGTCTCTCCTAAAGAGAATCTCAGCATCTTTAACCCCTCCACCTCCAGCTCTGTCTCCTGTCTTCTACCTATTCCTAGTGTCTCCAATCCATCCATCATGTCTGGTCTCACAACTGTCCTGTAAATTTCCTTTCACCTTAGCTGACTCTACTATCACAGACCACTCCTGACTTTTTCCTTCAGCTCTTCCATCCTCCCTGTATTCTATTATCCTCTTTTCCACAGTGTCCATTGGTCTCAACTGTTAATTCCCAGTATCTAACCTCCTCCACCTTCTCCATCTCTGCTCCTTGTAACCTCATCATTCCACTGTTCTCCCTTTCAGTGTACTATGTTTTGCTAAAACTGACCTTCATTCCTCTTCTCTCTAGTGCAAACCTCCACCTCTCTAGATTATCTTCTAGCTGCCACCTATGCTCACTACAGATCATACTATCATCTGCAAACATCATGGTCCATGGAGACTCCTGTCTGACCTCATTTGTCAATCTGTCCATCACCAAAGCAAACAAGAAGTGGTCAGGGCTGATCCAGTCCCACCTCCACTTTAAAGTCTTCTGTCCTTTTAACATCACACCACTGTTCTACTATTATTATACATCTCCTGCACCAATCTAACATACTTCTCTGCCACTCCTGACTTTCTCATACAAAACCACAAATCTTACCCCTGGCACCCTGTCATAGGTCTTTTCTGGATCTAAAAAACACAACGTCAGGCTAATTAATTGAGAAATAATTACAATTAAAAATAATAATAATTAAATTTAACTTGCTTTTCATAAACGAATGTACTTCCTGAAGAGTCCCATATTTGGCATCAATATACAGTATGACACTGAGGGACTTTAGGTGGAAATTTCTCCTAACACATATACTGTATATAATACATTGTATTGCGGCATTTTAACATTGTTTGAGAAAATATATACAGTATATACCTTATGGGGAAGGTTTACAGATTTAGGCTCCTGCTTCTTTAATACCTTTTGCTTTTGGGTTTTTCATGAAATGGCTTCATTGTTCATGGCGTCACTGCTCAGTTGTTTCTGTTCTTCATTTTGGTATTTCTTTTGGTGACACTTTCCACTTGCAATGTTTGTTGACTGCAACAGTTTGGCGGTTGGACCATAAATGCCCCCATTTTATCTTCTTTAACCTGGATCATGATATGTGATGCTGCTCCAGAGTAGACTTAGATATGTTTGCTTTTATGTCTTTGCCTTTTAGGATTAGGAATTTTTACTAAGCCTTTTATATTTATTCAGGATTTCAACCTTTATGTAATGAGAGAAAAGTACAAAACATGTTGATACCTTAGGGCTTGTTTTGTTAATCAAATGGATTTTACACTGACCATTTTTATTCAGTTGATTTAAAATTGATGAAAATTGATTAGATTGAATTGATAAAATGATAATTCAGGTTTTAAAATAAAAAACAATATTGCTCAACAATTGACCAGAATGAGAGACGATAATCTCACTGTGCGAAGAGAAAATTCTGTGGTTTTTACTGCTGATTGGTTTGTAGTTTACCACATCACAGATGAGTACATACCAACAGAAGAGGGGGAAATGTTGACTTTTGTCCCATCAGCATGTCCTAGTTTCAACAGTGTTCTGATTAAAACCCTCAGAAGTCATGTCGCCTATGACTAATCTATCCTGTCGCCAAGTGCCGCAAGTGATTTTTGTGAAATGCCATTGTTTTCTGTGTTGTCACCACTTCCTGTGGTATTTACCTGTGACAGAAACCCAATTTTTCTCCTCGCATTTTCAAGCAACTTCTGCTCCTCAGTATTGCATTAGGTCTTGCACTGACCAATACTGTACAGACAATATTGGTCAGTAAAATAAAAGAACACCTATAGTGTTTTTAGAGTGTCACTCTTCTCTTCCCTCCTGTAGTTTCATTCTACTGACCCCTTTCAAGGCTATTCAGTTTTCACATCAAATACTAAACCATTCTTGTAAATCAACATGGCAATTTCATTGTCCAGCTGTTCCAGTTCTGTGATTTCTTCTTCTGTAGTTCTCTTCAGGAGATGCTCAGTGCAAACAGAGTTTTTTCGCCTGTTCCCCTGAGCTTTCATCAAACTTTTACCATCATCCTCTACGTTTTTGTCAATTACAGTCTCCCATTCTTCTCCAAGGTCTGTGATTTCCTCTTCATTGTTGCTCTCTGACCTTGCACCTGAATGCTGTAGCACCGTGAGTTCGTGCACCTCCTCTTTCCCCTCATGCATCTCTTGCTGCAGGTCATGATGACATACCAGACAGACCAAAGAGCAAATTAGTCATAGAAAAAAAACAACATCATTTGAATTAAAAAGGTCACTATTGGCTTTTAGATTTAAGTTAAAGCAAAGGTTTCAATGAAAGCTGGTAAACAAGTTTATCTTGTTCCTATTTCCTAGCTACATAATCATAAAAATAATGTCATCAAATAGTTTTCTTTTAACATTTGTTATATACCATATTTATTTAACCTTGTGACATTTTGCATGTGCTTGAGCAACAAGATTGAGGAGAAAGACCACTGTACCTGGTCCTCAGCCTGATGTCCGGAGAAAGGTGGAATAAATGGTTTGGGCACAGGAGGGAGGAACTTGTGTCTGGTTCTGAGAAACCAAACCAGAGTAGAAACAGTTAAAGAACAAGTATAGAACAAGTTGGTGCAGAGTTTAGGTTTTAGGAAGGAAAAGAAAAGAAACTCCTTGTCATTGTGAAACACACACTTCCACTCAACAAAATGCATTTAACCCATCACCAAAGCAAACAGTGTGCAGCTTTAAGTGCCAGAGGAGCAGTTGGTGGGGATGGTGCCATGCTCAGTGGTAACTTGAAACTGAAACCATTTAGGTTTCAGGTTCGTGCTTTAAGTGTGAGCGTAAAGAAAAACAATTAAATCTGTAATACCTAATGTAAAAATCTAAATACTTAAAACTGTGAGTCCCAACTGCTGTGCTGTGTCACTTTGACTTTATTTACTACCAAAAATATTGTCAGTGCAACAGTGACAGGCAGAATACTTAAGTACCATTCCAGTAGGTGGCAGCATAGAGGTATTGGCACAAAAAGGAGGCCCAAGTACAATTAAAGAAGATCTTCTTACATGTCTTTCTTCAATTCCTGCCAGCACATCAATGTGGTGTTCAACTAAATGTCTTATTTTTTTTTTTTTTACATTAAATTAACATAGTTACACAGTAAATAATGAGTAAATTTAATTAATTGTTGTTAGCATTCTTGTGATCTATTGAATTTTTGTAGTGTAAAATAAATCTTTAAAAAGGTTCGGGAAACAGAAGAGTACAGAAGAGTAGGAAGCAAAGTAACCAACAATATTTTTCCAATTTAAATATATCCTCTACCTTTTCAGGATGATGATGCATATTGTAGGACTGAGGGTTAAACCAAAGAGTAAGGGGAGAATCCACCAGACTGTAAAGGGTGAGAGGAAAGAAAGGCACAGGGGGAAAAGTAATGATCTGGTCAGGGTCAAACTCGTGAGACATAAAGCAAACTGTTTTATGAGAGATTAGGCTAATACCATTCTCATGCTTCTCGGGCCAAGTATTTACAGTTGTATTAGCCTTTGGTCCTTCTCCCTCTTTTGTCACTCCAGCCAGACTAATGCCATATCTGGATCCTGGCATCAAGTTCTTCAGGTGATATTTTGTCAGTGTGGCCGATATGTTATGGCACACTGAACAAACAAAAACCAAAAAAAAATTAGCATACCTCCTAGGAGTAAAGATAAAGGAAAGGCACAGTTTTTTAAAAATGTTTTTTTTTTACACACTCAACATGTAGGAATGATAGTATTCATGGTGGATCGTAGGTTATAGGATCAACCCAGAAATGGTCTGCTGTGTGAGATGCACAGTATCAGTATCAATATCAACAGGAACAAACGGTAGAATGAGTAATTTTAC
This sequence comes from Paraplagusia blochii, assembly GCA_016785265.1. NCBI lineage: Eukaryota > Metazoa > Chordata > Actinopteri > Pleuronectiformes > Cynoglossidae > Paraplagusia > Paraplagusia blochii. The sequence goes on along the minus strand of JAFBJS010000608.1, from coordinate 78,550 downwards.
CAGTGGCTGGGTCTGAGTTCATTTTCACTCTGCACAGTCTGTAGTGTGTGAGGAAACCTCGCTGGTCTGCAGAAGCGATTGGTTTCCAGGAAAGGGTAACTGAATTCTCTGTTTCAGCGATGACACTAAAATTCTTAGGCTTTCCATGTGGCTCTGAAAAAAATTAAATTAAATTAAAACATATATATGTAAAATGCTTTATATTTGATTATATATATACATATAATATATATATTTATAAAATATATGAGATATATATTTATAATACATATATAAAAATATATATAAATATATATATATATAGTAGTTTGTGACTTTATATAGTCACACACTATTATTGTGCAGCAGTAGTGGTCTAGTGGTTAAGGAAGCGGACAAGGGTCTGCAAGGTCCCCGGTTCAAATCCCACTACAAGTTACCACTGAGATACCCTGAGCATGGTATCGTCCCAACACACTGCTCCCCGGGCACTCATTAGCTGCCCACTGCTCACTTTGATGAAGGGTTAAATGCAGAGGCAAAATTTCGTTGTGCGCTGTGGTGTGAATCACAACGTCACAATGACAAAAAAAGAAATTTCTCTTTCTTCTTCTGAAGTGGAGTTGGGTCAGCATGTCTTCTACAGGTTGCGACTGAGGTGCTTTGAGCAAAGCACTGTCCCGACCCACATAACTTCCAATGGACACACCACCCACAGGAAGGCTCACAGTAGTCACACACTATACAGTAATAGTGCAGTGTGATTTGGGTTTCATTCGCAGAGACTTCTGCCACTGCAACCCGTGGATGGAGATAGTGAATAGTGATAGTGAAGAGATAATGAATGAATGTATTTTATTGTCTCATTTGCAAAGCCACATTGTTATCATATTTGTACGATGTTAGTTTGGTGCACTATACTATTTGACCACTAGGTCCACGAAGCCGATACTATACAGTAATATGACCCCTTTATTACATTAACATGGGTGAAAAAAATGGTATTTTATCTTTAACCACTTCAACCTTTTAAATTTGTCAACACTGATTGTCCTACAATCTGCATTTGCTGTCACTTTAAAACACCCACTGATAACAAAAGAGGAGGAACACCATTTGACGGGTGACGTAGACAAACCCACCTCCCTCCTCCTTGTAGTAGAGACATGTCTTTACTGTGCGCAGCTTCCTATGATCACATATGTGCTCATAGTAAATATATCCAACATAGTCTTCTAGATTTTCTGCAACAGAAGAACAAAAAATATAATTGATGTTAGAAATCGTAACATCCTTATCTTTTGTTTACTGTAAGCATTTACTGACTGTTTCCTTTCTGTTACTGGCTTGCATACAGTTAATCACCCAACAATGTGGGTTAGTTCAGTGGTCCCCAACCAATGGGCCGGGGACCGGTACAGGTCCGTGGGTGAATTGGTGCCGGGTCGCAGAGAAATAATGTTTCCTTTTGGCCCCATCTGTCTATTACTTCCACTTGATCCATACCCATATCAACAAAAGAACTGAC
>JAFBJS010000608.1:43309-77016 GCA_016785265.1 Paraplagusia blochii | reverse complement strand
ATTTGATTAGGAAATATTTTCTCAGTGAAGACAACAACAATAAACTCAAAATGACACAGAGTCATTGATACAAGATTCTAACCTTTTATACTGGTCTGGTAGCAGAAAATTATAGGCTTGTTGTGCGCATGCACAGTTAATTTGGGTAGGAAGATTTTATAAGTAGGAACATATTTCAGAACACTTGAAATGTAATTCTATTAAAGGGTATTTATCTGCTTCAACTTTATAACCGGTCCGTGAAAATAGTACGAGACATTTAATTGGTCAGTGGTTCAAAAAAAGTTTGGGGAACACTGCCCTAGTTTATACCACTATCTTCAAGACTGTTTTTTATCTATATAAATCCAATCTCACCAAGTTATGATGTGGTAAATGCAGTATAATCTATATGGTACGTACAAAAAAAATCAATATTCAATACTCACCTTCCTTCACAGGTTTTATGTGTTTTTTTGCACTTTGTGATGAAATTTCAGCATTTTCAAAAATATCATCTGACACCTTGAACCACTGCTTGCAGGTTTTCTGTCTCACCTCTGGTATTTGTCCACAAGCTGCCGGCAAGAAATTAAATGAAACTTTTCTGTTAAATTTCCTATTATGTACTCGTAAAGAAAAAAAAAAATATTGTCATACATTGCAAATTTGAAACTGGAACGGCCGGAACTTGTACGACTGCAGTAGGTGAACGCCCTGCTTTATTCCAGGCAGTGATGGAGATTTTGACGGCCGCGTACGAGACATGAAGAGTGTAGTTATTGGTGTGGATGTGACGTGGCTTCCTAGCTTTCTTTGCACACTGACATCCATGCGACATTGACTGGGTGTACTCCAGTGAGTAAGTAACCACTGCTGCTGCACGAGGCATTGGCTGCAGAGCAGAAAAGAGTGTCGTTATTATATTATACTTATGTTTAATAACAACAAACTTAAGAAAAATATTATATAGTAAATGACCTGTTCTTAGAGCAACAAAATTACTGGATCAGTGTCAGTGAAATACTGAAGATTATTTTGTTTATAAGGAAGTTGCTTCACAGCAGGGAAGCTAAAAAGTTATCATTTTTGGCAAGAAGTGTGAAAAACTTTTTAAGAGATTTTTGTTTTTGTTTTGTTTTTTACAATACATTTGTTTCAGCCAAACCTACACTGTCAGTTTGAGTCCAGGGTATGTAATAAAAGACACAAACATAGCCTGCTCATGTACTGTTGCTGGAAATTTTGATATCACCAAGGGAAATTCCCAAAAGGCACAGGAAAGTTTAATCTTTTAAAAAGTTTAATCAGGGACTGCAGATGGAAATTAGTTCTAACAGCTAGAGTCCGGTGCAAAGCATCTTTTCTTTGATTAATGTTTTTGTACACTGTCCCTGTCAAATAAATAAATATAACTACCTAATCTATCCTAATCCAATCTAAAGTCAAGCAAAATAAAGTCAAGTCAAGTCAAGTAATTTATTCTTATCTAATGTAATCTAATCTAATCTAAAGTAAACAAATGTAATCTAATCTAAAATAATCTAATGTAATCTAATCGAATCTAATCTAATGCTATCTAATCTAATTTACGTTAATTTAATCCAATTAAATCCAGTCTAATCTATTATTATCAGTTATCTATTATTAAGAATTAAACATGTATATTTTTCTATATACATGTATGCATATAAACATGTATATATATCTAGAATTAAATCTAATCTAATCTATTTAAACAAAAACTACTATATTCTAATGTAATACAATCTAATGTCACTGAGATTTTGTCTGAAATTTTGACATCAATTAGGGTGAGATTAGATTTGAGGATTATTTGTATGTTTCTGGGCGTTAATCTAAGGACCTCCATCTACCACTGTTACTGTTTGTGTTAGTCGAACGTTAGTTTTTGTTTTGTTTACCTTCCAATTCAGCGTCACTTCTCTGGTGCCGTTCATGAGTTTTGTCTTCATGTTTACTTGAGGAGCGTGGTCAATCTCTGTAGTCAAAGAGACATTCTGAATGTGAGTGCTGTAGTAAATGTCCATAGAGGAGATTTACTCCTAAGGTGGTAAAGCATCAAGCTCTAAGGATCTCTGTGGTACAGTGTAATGAAAACGGAACCTTTTTTCCTGTTGCAGTGACGCTGTGATGACTATGATTCAAATGTCTTACATTACCTGCTGGAGCAATCACAACTGGAGACCATTTACTCCATAGTGGGATTTTGGCCTCGGTGGAACGTTGCCTGATCTGAACATGGTAGGCTGTATGTTTCCTGAGATTCTCAACGATTACTTGGTCTGTGAAGAGAAAAGTTGTCTGTCAGACGGGCTGTAATTTATAGTTTAAAGCTAGAGAAGACAGATTGAGATGGTTTGGACATGTTTGGAGGAGGGACAGTGGATACATTTGTAGAAGAATGATCCCAGAGATGGAGCTACCAGGTAGGAGACAAAGAGGAGATTGATGGATGCAGTGAGGGAGGACATGGAGGTAGTTGGAGTCAGTGTAGAAGATACAGAGGACAGTGGGAGATGGAAATAGTTGATTTACTCTGGCAACACTTGAACAAGTCCTTGTTGTCATTGGATCTTCATTATTGAGGGTAAAAAACTATACCTAGCAAAGCAACATTACATAATTATGGTAATATCAGATTGATCATATTGGTGAGATGTTATTGTTGGACATTCCTACATTTTTTATTGCACTTACTTTTTGATTTTTCCTCATTAGGAACTGGGCAAGCTGAACGTTGACTTTTCCTAACGCTGTGTCTTTTCACTGGGGAAGGAATTAGAAAAAAGTTAACAGTTGACTGTTAAACACATGAGATTGTAACAACTCTTTGTTACTGATTTGTGTGTCAGTACTCACACAAAGTAGTATTTAATAATCTCTGTAACAGAAATTCCGATTTAATGTGTAAAATTGTGAATTAGAACAGTATAACAAAATGAAATGAACCACATATGGAGCAGATTCCATGGAACCAACCCTTACTTTTTCCCATGGTTCTGTTGGGTTCTGATCCTGGCGAAACCAGACCTCAGCTAATGCTGGAGCTTCTTCTGCAGCTGTCCAGCTTAGACTGAGGTTATTGTGTGACCAGGACATGGTGACGTTTGATGGTGGAACATGTTTAACTGTTGATGAAAAGCAAAGGCTTATGGGTAATGTTGTCCTATATGTGTTCTTGGTATAAAACATTGGCCATCATTCACAAAGCATACATCTGCAGACAGAGAGACAGACAGGCAGGCAGACAGACAGACAGATAGATACAGTAGAGGGAGAGAAAGACAAACAGACAGACAGACAGATGAATAAACAGGCAGACGGACAGACAGACAGACAGACGGATAGATGGACAGATAGACAGACAGACCGATAGATGGAGAGACAGACACACAAACAGACGGATAGAGAAATAGATGGATAGATGGACAGACAGATATACATGCAGACACACAGACGGATAGAGGGATATATAGACAGACAGGCAGACAGACAGACAGACAGACAGATGGTTAGATAGATATTTAACTACCTGTATGTGCGAGTTGAACTGATCTTCCAGCTGACCAGCAGCTGGAGTTTCCCACATGTGCCACGACTGAAACGTTCGTAGTTTTACCTCTCATCACACATTCATCGATGATAACCGCCGTGGTTGCACTAAGTCCTCGGATTTTATTATATATATTGATACAAATGAGAGTACTGTACATTTGGACGACAGTGGAAAGTCACATTTGGTGTTGTTCATGACACACAATCAGGTTTAACACAGAGTTGAACTAAAAACATTAACAAATACAGAGGGAAAAGGTTATTTCATACAGTTTTTCTTACTTTATTGCCAAACAAACGTGAGGCTTTACTGATGATGTATAGTTTAACTTTGTTAACATCACTTACTCGAGATGAAGGTCAAATGTCACATTGCTGTGAGTTGTGTTCATGCTCCATTCACATATATAAACACATTCATTAACACTTCTTTTAAAGCACTCAGGTTGTGATGGAGCTTCACACGCTGAACCTTGGAGAAATAAGTACAGTTTAGGATTTTTCTTAATCAGTGGAGACCACTGGGAGACGCTCTTTTATGCATGATCAAATAGTTTTTAATTAGAACAAGATGTTATTGATATTTTACATACATTTATATTTTGTGGTTAAAGGACATTAGTCTACAGTGAAATAATTTTACCACAGTGGAGTTTAATCTGATATTTAAAAAAAAAAAAACTACACTCGTAAAGGGGTGAGATGTGTCAAAGGAAGCTGTCGCATCACACGGTAGATGTTATCTGTTGCGGCTGATGCTTTTACCTCTGCCGTCGAGTCAAAAACACCCAAAACAATGTAGTAAAATTCATTCAACAGTCAAAGCCACGAAAGCCACAAAATTAACAAAAACTTCAAGACAAATCCAGGTTCATCAAAGTGAAAGAATGAAATGCTCACAAACATTTACCTCCGTTGTCTGCTGTGAAGAACGTAAACACAAAATATCCAAGTAGTGAAATCCAGCAGGTCAACATTTTCATGAATTCAAAGCTTACGGAGATAATACCCTAAGAGTGGTAACTGGGTGTACGAGTGAACAGAGCCACTCGGTCTGACTTCATGTAACTTACTTTCTTTCTCAGAAATGTCACATTAGTTTCATGAGCAGGTGAAATGAGCAGCAGCAAACCACAATGTCAGGGGCTGGGGGAGGAAGCAGACACAAAAGCCATTGTCGTCTTAGCCTGTGACCTGCGTTTTTGTTCTCATCTGCTTACAGTTACACAACACAGCAAGTTGAGGTGAAAATAGACACAGTGATAGTCTGCAAAAAATGAGTTCCTGGTGTCAGCAGAGGGAGACTGTCACACTGACTGTAGATCTACAGTCAGGAGTGAGTTTGGGGTTCTGTAAAAATAGGGATAGATATGTTCCTTATTTAATCTGACAGAGTTATAGAAGTGATAGACAATTGTGTCAGAAGAGAGTCAGATCCAAGTTGAAGGGAAAGGTTTACAGGACAGTTGTGAGACCAGCCATGATTCATTCATTCATCTTCTTCTGCTTGTCCGTTGCTGGGTCGCAGGGGCAGCTGGTACCAGCCAAATCACATTGCACCATATTGTGAGCCCACAAGATGTTATGTGGGTCGGGACACTGTGATCAACACAGCACCTCAGTGGCAACCTGGCAGCTGGTGGATTCAAACCGGGGACTCAAGTCCTCTTCCTTAACCAGTAGGCCACCACTGCCACTACCAGCCATGATGTATGGCTTAGAGCAGGCATGGGCAAACAAAGGCCCGGGGACCGGATGTGGCCCATTGAACTTTTAAATGTAACATTGCTAACATTGTCCAAATCAAATAATTAATTTATGTTTATGTCATTATACTTTTGCCTTCTCCCTCAAATATGTTTCTCCAGTAGATGTCATCATAAAGCAAATTAGAAATGTACGATTTGGCCCCGTGTTTTAGGACCAAATGTGGAGAGTTAAAAAATTGGTCCATGCCTGGTTTAGAGACACTAGGAATAGTCAGAAGACAGGAGGCAGACCTGGATGTGGAGGAGGTAAAGATGCTGAGGTTCTCATTAGGAGAGACAAGGATGGACAGGATCAGGAATGAGGTGATTAGAGGGACAACACAGAGGAAGGTTTGGAGAAAAAGCTAGAGAAGACAGATTGAGATGGTTTGGACAAGTTCAGAGGAGGGACAGTGGGTATATTGGTAGAAGAATGATCCTAGCGATGGAGCTACCAGGTCTGAGACAAAGAAAAGTTTGATGGATGCAGTAAGAGGACATGGAGGTAGTTGGAGTTAGGGTTGAGGATACAGAGGACAGGGGTAGATAGAAATTGAAGACTTGCTGTGGTAACCACTGAGAAAAGGGACAAGTCAAAAAGGAAAAAAAGGAGATTTAATTTGACAAAGAAACAGTAAAGTAGATAAAAAAAAGAAGTTTCAAGCTTGGAAAAAAAAAAACAGCAAAACAATTCTGATATTTAACGTGCAGAAGACAACCCTTTATCCCTGCCCTTAGAATTAAAACGTAGGTTAGTCTACAGAAAAATACCTGTGATAAAGGACAACTGATAACTTAAAATAAAAGTGTCATGCGCTGTACTGGAAATTTTTTCCTGACCTTGGAGATGCTCCCTATCATTGGAGGAGGAATATTCTTTTGCCTCACACTCATAGCTGCTGCTCTAACGACGGTTTTGTGAAAAAAAATTAAAAGAAACATACAATAGACAATACAATCCACAAAAAATATATGGCCTTTCAATGCTCAGTTTCCAGATTTATCCCAGGTTGTACTCGACACATCATCTAGACAAAACTTTTTGCCCAATTAGCGTCACAGAACTACATTACTATGTAACTGGTCAAAACTTAGAGTTAGCTCCTTTAACTTCAGTAGATAAAAAGTTACTTTAATTTTCTTTCCTTCTCTTTTCTCCCTTAATATATATCAACTCATCTCGCTGTGCTGGTATTACTGTCAATTTCCCACAATGCTTAGTGCTGGTAACATGGTGCCGTAGTGGGAGGGAGATGTGAGGACTTCCCTGCAGTTCATCTGATAATTTCTCACAATTAATCTAATTTTGCCTCATCAAGAAAACAAAAAAGATTTTTGCTGAGTATGAACACAGTGTGGCCTCATAAGAAAACATTTGTTTTGAGCCTGGAGGTCACGTGATTCATGAAGCCTCCCCTGTCACTGCTGCTGTGGAGGGTGGGTTTCTTTATTCTTGCATGCCGACATTGAAAGCACATCCAACGCAGTTGTTGGTTTTTATGGTGAGCATGTGAAAGCAGGAAGTCACATGTTACATTCTTTTGACATAGAGACAGACAAACCAGAAATACACTGAGAGAATAGACTGAGAAGAAAAAACTGACTCAATTGTCCTGGTGATTGTTTTTCTGCCTAAAGTATCAGCGTTATATGGCAGTCATAGAGGTTACCATTCCTGCCACGCATCATGGAGAATGTGAACATCCTCAATTTCCCAGTTATTTATACATCTCACAGTTTCGGGAACAAAACACTTCTACTTTCATTTTTTGTTTGACGTCACATACATTGCTTTCTTCATCCATGTATTTGTATACATAAACATGTATGTATGTATGTATGTATGTATGTATGTATTGTATCTATGTATGTATTGATGAATGGATGGATAGATGGATAGATAGATTGATAGATAGATAGATGGATAGATGGATGGATGGATGGATAGATGGATAGATAGATAGATTTTGCAATGGAACTTTATTAACTTACAAAACAGATGTGATCCAACATCAGTACAAAACAAACAGCCACAGTGTATGATCCATCCATCTATCTATCTATCTATCTATCTATCTATCTATCTATCTATCTATCTATCTATCTATCTATCTATCTATCTATCTATCTATCTATCTATCTATCTATCTATCTATGTAGTCTGTCCATCTGTATCTCTGTCAATCTGTCCATCAGTTTGTCTATCTATCTATGGAATAAGCACTTGTTAAACAAATACATGAAAAAAACATACATTTATGTTTAAAAAAACCCATAAATATTCAGCCTGAATCATACGACCGTATGTGAAATGTTAGAATCCACCACAAATTATATATTAACTACTAAAAACAGACAACTTTTCTCACAAACAGAGGATAAAACAACACAGAGGAAGTAGACTGGTATGACTGCAGGAAACAGCCATGGCAAATTTGCCCACAACGACAACCTCATTTAGTTCTTTTTTTTTTTTTTTTTTACATTTTCCCGGTGAAGAGAAGAGTCGACCAGATGTTGAACTAAAAACTAAAAAAATAAATATAAAAAATAAATAACCGCTAAAAGCTTTATATTCAACGCTCATTAAAATTTACAGTATTTGATAAATATTAAGATTTTACATCTTGTTATTATATAAATCGTCATGTAACTGGCTTAACCTTGTTTTAAAATAGAAATTTATATTATTTCGTTTGAATTGGCCGCGCCGTCAGGTTGTTGCAGTGGTCTGCCGATAGATGGTGCTATAGAATCATAAAGCACCGTGATACAAAATAGTTCATCACGTTGGCGTCTTGATATTTTCCCCTCAGATACAAAAACGTAAGAAATATGAAACTCGAGGTTTCTAACACAAGGTTCCACTCGTCTCCATGGCTAAAGACAAATATTTGTAATATGTATTGAAACTTTGCAAACCTCACTGTTTTATATTTATAATATTTGAGAATATGAAACATATAAATACTTAATTGTTTAACTTAACGAATCTCTTCTATGGCTCACAACCCTTTGCGGTTTTGATACATATGACATTTTGTTTCACGATTAAACGCACGTGTTTCTTAGGTTTCGAGAGATTCTTAGACCAACCGCTAGAGGTCAGTCTTTGAGCTGTAGTAGGTCGGGCCCCAACCCCAAAACATCTGCCACAGTTGTTTTTTAAGAACAGAAATCAGCCTCCATTCTGTGTTTTGTGAATGACACTGCCTTAGTTCAACCTGATTTTCCATGACATGTCCTTAATGTCAGCTTTATAGAAAACAACGGTTTTATAGTCACTGTATTAGATACATTTTATAGACAACATTTTCCTAAAGACTTGCAAGTTCTATGTCAATAAGACAAAATGTCTCGCTTTACCATGTCAGAGTATCATCCCATAGTGGTGTGTTCAAAAAGTTTGGTCGTCAAAAATACTCAAGTGTACTGTATATAAAACAATGCAGGTGGTTTTGAGGGTCAGGAAGGGTTTACATGGAATTGTGTTTTCGTTCCCACATTTCCATAATGTAAAGATTAAGTTTGACTTTTTTCTCCAAAATCATTGACCTGAACATGAGTTGTACTGTTCTTTGACTCTATCTGTTGTTTTAACTTTTTTTTGTATGAAATAATTTGACACTCGGGTCCTTAAGTTTGACACTGCAGTCGTCTCAGGAGCAGATGGATGGAGCGTTTGCGTGAACTAAGATAAATAAACTGAGTTGAATGGGCAGCAGTCTCCAGGCCTTGCGGAACTAAGTCGGCTTTTTCTGACCTCTAGGCCACCACTGTGGACGATAATAGAAATTAATGGTATAGTTTGGAAAGGTTTGGGAGGCTGAATTAAAATGACGAACGGGCCACATCCGTCCCTGGGGACATAGTTCGCCTAGGTCTGGTCCAAGACTTGGCTTGTCAACTCCTGGTCAAGTGTCCCCTGGTGGAAAGTGGATGGACATACGTTTAAAACAAACACAAGAACCATGTTATCTTAAAATACATTCAATATTTGTCCGGTAAAAACAGATAAAGTAATCCTTAAAAAACAGTATAACTCAAATACTAGGATAACCTAAAGAGATAAACCTAATGATTTTAGAGCAATGGGCAAAGAGATACAGTCAGATAACCTCAGTGAAGTTTTTCAGTAACAAACAATTTTCAGTTTACATTAAAAGCAATGATGTTAGCTGAGATAAGAGGGAAGGGTGGACATGTTTTGCAGCCAGATACGAGGAAAATGCAAATGTGAAAAGGAAATGTATTTGACGTAAGTGTGTAAGTGAAAGGTAGAAAAGTTCTGCCGTGCACGCAGTCATGTTAGAAAGTGTCGATTTGAGCAGCCCACATGAATATAACCGTGAACGTGAAACTTCATTTTGTACCATTACATTACACATGACATTTACTGATGAACTTAAAATGCTAAGATCATTTTTCTTAATGAAAAATGTGTAAAATATAACTGACCAGAGTTCTATTGATAAACAAAAAAACAGTTCATAAATTTTTTTCTTTTTAAATTTGCAGCAGAAGTTGAAGAGGAAACTATATAACTTCACATTCCACTCTATCTGGTAGACCATGTGACCATTGCACATTATCACCAGATTCTGAGATGACTGCCAACTCTGCTGATGTGAAGTGGAAAATCATCACCCTTCTAACCTTCCACCCACTGATCAGCACCTCTGCAAGTTACACACACGAGAACATATGCATTTCCACCAGTGCTGATTTTCAGTGTCTTATCATCCCAACATCAGTCGAGTCTTATCAACTTTATTTGTCTAAAGTTAAAGAGACACCTTAACAATGATGACCAGATGATGATGATACCAATGAGTTTCAGATTTATCACGAAACCAACTAATCTTCAAGTATTTGCCATTTGTCATGAGAAAAAAAAAAAATCACAGGAAACGACTTAAATATTGCTTAAGTGACACAAAATTTAACCGTTGCGGTTTTGGAAAGCTAAGGTTCTTGTTTACGATAAACGTTTGACACATTTGGTGTCAGGCTGTACCAAGTGCATGTTTCTACCAGTATGTGGCACAAAACAATGAGCTGATGACAGCAGTACTGTGAGCCTCACACTCAACAGTCAAGGTGTATTTTGTTCATATCATAATGTATTACAGGGGACACCAACCCCGGTCCCCAGAAGCCCCAATGGACCAACTAAGGCTTTCAATTAGTTACCCTAACAATGATATTCAATCATGATGGTACGAAGAGTGTGTATCGTTTTCTGTCCCAGTACTTTTTATTATTTCATTGTCCGCTACGTAGGTGGCAGCGGTGGTCTAGTGGTTAAGGGAGCGGCCTTGGAGCTGCAAGGCTTCAGGTTAGAATCCCCCAGCTGCCAGGTTGCCACCGAGGTGTTCTAGGCATAGCATCGTTTCGACCCAGATACCTTCCATTGGGTTCACCACCCTCAGGAAGGCCAATGAAATGTTGCAATGTGATTTGGGTGGTGCAAACCAGCAACGATGAGCAGATGAAGATGAATGAACGGTTGCTACGTCTGTATCAGAATAGGAGCTCTTCATATTACTGATCGCAGCAGTCCCCAATCTTTTTTCATCCAAATAATGGTTGGCTGGTAACAGCAGATTGATTTTTTTATGTTAACCAATAGGCCATCAACTGCTCCCCCTTTTTATTTCGTTATTATGAGGATTTTTTTTCAGTGTTTTTCTACTTGCCTGTGTTCAACTTTTCATATAATATCCATTTCCACTGCATTTATTATTAAAAAAAAAGGTTTATTCCTTCATTTTCATCTGCTTATCCGTTACCGGGTCATAAAGGCAGCCAAATCACACTTCACCATATTGTGAAGTTATGTGGGCCAGGAAGGTGCTTTGCCCAGATCACTTTAGTAGCAACGTGAAGCCTGCAGACCCGAGTCCGCTTCCTTAATGCCACCATTTCTATTTTTTTAAATAATTATTTATTTTTTGTGACATTTTTTACTGCCCTGTGACCGACTAAAAAAAAAAGGTCCGCAACCCCCAAGTTGAGAATCACTGTTTTAGATTTTCAGTATAAGACTCTGGAGAGATATTATTTCCACATTTTGCAAGATTATCTTGGCCTACTAGAGTAACTACTAGAGTGTCCTAAGGATAATTCTAAAGATAAAAATTATTTCATTTTATTCTTTTGTTACCTATTCTGTTATGTTGTCATATAGTTGTCATATATTAATAAACATCTGTTCATTAGTATTTTTTCAGTAACAGTTGATAAGATTCTGACTAATTTATTTACCAGTTACAATAAAGTTACTGAAACATTTAAGTCAAAATTACCATTTGAATTAGCGCAAAATCACATTTAGAAAAAATGCATCATATCCAAGATTTAAAAATTCTTTATTTTCATTGTGCTGCACTTGATTTACAAAGTTATTGCATTTATTTTACAATCTTTAATTCTTGTAGTTCTTGGAGCCTCATCTTGCTAACCACTGTTACTCCATACTCCCTGGTACTTTACATTTTCCCTTTGTCTGATACCAACAACTGGGACAATGTTGGCAGAAGCCAAATTACACACCAAAGGTCATCCACAATATTTGTTGGACAGCCATAGTCTTTTTGGACAGACACCTTGGGCTCAGACACTTAAATAAAATGAAAAAAAGTACATTTTGTCAACATTATTATTGGATTTGGTCCAGGTTTCGATTGGATAGTTCAGCTGGACTGGTTCAGCTCACGGGTTGCCAGTTGGTGATCTCTGTTTAAAAGGCATGTATTCTTTGTAATGTCCACAGCCAATGTGGCATCCCACCCTACATGATGGAGGAGGTGGTCAGCTGTCGTAGATGCCACCTCTGCCAAACATCATTTTTTTTATTTTGTCTTTATTTATTATTATAAGATCTTTTAAATGTCTTTATTTAAAAAAATATCACCAGGCACTTATGTTTACTGCAACAGTTGTTATCGTAAAAAACGTTTCCTCCTCATTAGGTTTGCATTGAGCCGTGCATCTTCTCTGATATGTAGCTGATATTGGCGTACTCTGTGTTGTCTGAAGTTATACTGGTTGCCGGGGGTCTTTTAGGGAAGTCCAAGACACTGTAGATTAACGGAGGTTGAGGTGGGCGGTTGGATATGTCAACAGTGTCCTGTAGAGACAGTGACAAAAAAAAAAGTGAAGCTGGACTTTGCAGTTGGAACTTAAATCGACACGACAACAATGAAACGAGTCTCACCTGGACTGAGGTGTTAGAGTTTTGTTGGGTTATGAGATGTTGTTGTCCAGCTGCTCAGGAAAGACAGATGACATGTTATATTTTGTCATGTGGACAATCTACATGACAAAAATCTAAAAATATTTTTTAAGAAGACCTTGTGAAAAACCACTTATTCTAATTTTTTTTAATTTTTTTTTATTTTTAACTTAGTTTTTATTCATTTTATTCAGCACTGTGCGCTTTTCAAAATAAGAGATTTTATAAAATAAAACACATGCTCAACCACAGATTTACATTACTAAGCTGATTTTTGACCGGCTGTTCGCAACCTATTCAGAGTGGGTCTGCGACCCACTTCTGGGTCGGGACCCACCAGTTGGGAACCACTGCCTTAGAGCAGTGTTTCCCAAACGTTTTTTTTTTAACTCAAGTTATGGAAATTATACGTTTAACACAAAAGAAAGGTGAAATTGACCAATGAGGTTGACTCAATTTATGCATCAATTCATTATTCCCTTCAGAAGCCAAAAAATGTCATTTCATGTCAACCTACTGTCAACTTAAAGTGTAGGTGCCGTTGTTCAGAAGTATTTTCCTACCCATAATATTTTCCTACCCTCTATTTTAACGGTGGTAACGTATTTTTATAGATGTAAAGCACCCAAAATAATGGCCTAGCCTCGCTTTAATGAAAGCATACTTTTTGTCATTGTGACATTGTGATCCACACAATCTCTGTATTTAACCCATCGCCAAAGTGAACAGTGGGCAGCTTTGAGAACCCAGGAGCACTCAGTGGGGATGATGCCCAGCTCAGTGGACCTTAACCTGGATTTGTACCTGGAAACCTTTCGACCTAAGTCGAGTTTCTTAACCATTAGGCTAACACCCATAATATCAATCTAATCCCTTTAAAAGAGAGGGTAGGAAGATATTATGGGTATATTAAGTAGAGTAAAATTAGTATATGACTACTAGACCACTAATTTTAGTAACTTGACATCAGCAACCTGAGCCCATCCCCCTAGTGGTGAGGCTCTGGGCTGCAGCCCCTTTGGCTTTTTCTGTTAATGTAGACTTGATTGGAAGTAGCTATTTTAAGCAAACTTACTTTTTTTATCATTCATTGACACATAAGCTGTAACCATGACACTCATTAGTATCACGAGGATGATAGTGATTATTTTTTAAGATTTTTTCTTTTATTAAATTGCTGTTTGTACACCTAGAGATGGTAGTGAACAAGAAAGATCCTAGTCTAGACACCAAAATATAATTTCCTGTTTGTACCTGTTTAAGAACCTTTTTGCATTCTGTCTGTGGGCGATTTCATGCAGTCAGCATCAATTTTGCATCTGATAACATGCACAAAATGAACCCTTCTCACTGTGGTGTCTGTGGTCACAGGGACAGGCAGAAATTCCTTTCTGCCAAGTAGGCCATGCCATGTAAAAATAAGTAAAAGTACCCACAGACCACAGGGGCTAATTATTTCCCTCTTCTACGTATTTCCACTCAATCTGCCCCCTTGTCTCAAAAACTGTGAATCATCACATGTTACGAAAGGAAGTGAAACCGCAGTCGAGTTTGCAATTTTTTGAGCATCCAACAACACAACTGCACACATTTTCCACATTCTTACGAGAATCCCTCTCAACAGCTTCTCAGCCACTGACACACACCAGCAAAAAAAGACAGCACAATGCAGCTTTGATAACTCTGAATTGAAGTATTGAAGTGTTTCAGCTGATATGGCGACAAAAACATAGTACCTAGTAGTAGACAAAACCTGTACCTTTGCCTCTGACATGACAGCAGATCAGCAGTGTAAACGATGCCACCGTCAGCAGTAGCAATGAAATCCCGAGGACAAAAATGATAGGAAATGAAAAAGTTGATTCTGGACTTTCTGTGGTCGTAGTGATGTTCCCCTGCAGTGGACACACTGTGGAGTTGACATAGAGCATTTTAATAATGAGGTGCAAAGAAGTAATAGAGGAAAAAGAATGTTATTTAACGTGCTGGATAACAGGGCTGTGCTCGTATTTTTTTTTTTGTAATGATTTTGTATTAAAAAAAAACTTTAGTGTTGACTTCTGAGAGTTCAACTGTGGTGACAATGTGAAAGACTGTGCAGTGGCAGATGGTTTCACTGAGCACAAAAGCATCCGTTCATTTGTTCCATTAATACGTTTCCTTTCACGTGATTCTAAAGATATAAAAATGGCCACTTATAATATAAAAATGTATTACGGTGAAATACCAGGCTGCAAGTTACAAATACGTTTCCTCCAAATTTTTTATCCGAAGGTTAAATTCATAAGGAATTTAGAATAAATAAAGATTTTTACTTTTACTGACTGTTGCTCTTACAGTCACACTTATTCTTGAATCAAAGTTAAAATACCAGTTATTTCTTGTTCATACAGAAATTAATCGCAGGAATAAAAGATCAGCTGTCAGGATGAGTCTCGTGTCACAATTTAAGAATTATCAAATGATGTGACTAAGGTCATAACATGACGAAGGTATAAATGCTGTAAATAAAGAATGTTAAGGCCAAAAGATTTGTGATTGGCAGAAAGGTCTGAGGTGGGACTTGCTGATAAATGTGCATTATTTTTTAATTCTCTGACATTGAAGCGTCAGACATTTTTCAAATGGCCAAGGTTTTGAAAATGTATATATAAATATATATTTACACATAAAAATATTTTATTATTATAGTGGAACATTGGAACAAGTGTTTATAGTTTTTTTTTATAAAAATATGCCTCAGTTATTGTATCATAATTTCTTTAAAATATTTTATAAAATTTTCCTTTGGGATGAATGAAGTATTTTTAAGTAAATTTCACACTGGCCATCAATATTTTGTATTATTTTGTAGTATTTTGTAAAGCGACCTTGGGTTACTTGAAAGGCGCTTTTTAAAACCAAGTGATTATTATTATTATTATTATTATTATTATTATTATTATTATTATTATTATTATTACTATTATTATTATTATTATTATTATTAAACCGGCAGCAAGTGATCACTGAGCGACTAAATGTGCGGCGTCCTTCGGGCTTCAGCCCGCGCTTAAGATATATGTCGATTTAAACAATGTGCTAAATCGGGCTTGTGCTAAAATGATTTGTGGAAGTGCAACAGTTAAAAAAATAGAGAAAAGAAGTAGAGAAAGATTTTACAGATAGAATGAAAACGATGCTGATGTTTCTCGTAATAATGACCAATGTTTACCTGTGGTGCTGCTGTTGTCCATTTGGAAAACCAGCTGAACTTTGTTGTCACTCTCCTTAAACCCAGTTGGGTCTTGGAACAGGGCCGCCGAGTACAATCCACTCTGACCTAATTCCAGTTTTGAAATGTGGTACAGTATGGATGTGTTTTGGGAAATGTCAAAAACATTTCCTAACATGTCAGGACTTTTTTTCGTATACTCTGCTATCTTTGTCCCGTTCAAATACACGGCAAAGTCGCTGTTGTGGTCAATGTCAGTGTCCTTAAATGTGAAGGTGAGTGTGATGTTGTTGCACAGGATCCCGATGAGCTCTGCCTCGCTGGGCGCTGTGTGAGGAAACAACGGAATGGAGTGAGCAGGGAAAATACAATTGATTTTTTTAAGGGGTGGAAATATTGGTAAACAACGATATTTGGTTCCTGTTGAAATAATTAATGTTAAACACAATATGTTGGTGAATTACTGTTGATTACTGTCTGATCACTGTTGATTTTTGATGTTCCCTAAACTCTGGATCAGACCTGTGTAAACTAAGGCTCGGGGGTCGGATGTAGCTCACTGGGCTTCTTAATCTGGCCCACCAAACCCGTCTGAATTATATCCAAAATTAGTTACTTTGTTTCATCTCTTGTTTATGAGAGGTGAAACGTCTTCAAGAAATCTACTTTGTCCAGTTGCTTTCGAAGTAACTAATTTTGGATTAAATTACATGGATGACTCAGAATCCAAGGACAGTGGCCTAGTGGTTAAGGAAGCGGACTTCGGTCTGCAAGGTTCCCAGTTCGAATCCCCCTTCCGCCAAGTTACCACTGAGATACCCTGAGCGTGGTATCGTCCCTACGCATTGCTCCCCGGGCGCTCATTAGCTGCCCACTGCTCACTTTGACGATGGGTTAAATGCAGAGGCCAAATTTCGTTGTGCACTGTGGTGTGAATCACAATGACAAAAAAAGGAATTTAAACTTTTAATTTTAATCTACACAGACCTGTCTGAATTATAATACATTTTTAATGATGTTTTTCGTCTCACATTTTTTCTGGAAATTTTATCCTCTACATTTTACCCATCACCATAGTGAGCTGAGCCGATGTGGGGATGATACCATGCTCAGGCCACCTCAGTGGTAACTTGGCAGTAGGGGGATTCGAACCAGGGCCTTGCGGCCCAAGTCCATTTCCTTTACCACTAGGCCACCAACTGCCCCAAATATCATCGTTTATCACCGTTATCTTTCTGCCATTTTCCTGTATAGCCACTTAACCCCAATAATGAAGGGAAAAACAAAAGCATTTTGGCATTTCAGCCTTTATTAATGACTTTTAGAGGTTATTTATCTTCCTTCACAAAAAGGTTGAATCTATCCGACCCTGACCTGGGTCTGCGTGATATATTTTAGCCTCCCCTTGCTCTGGATGGGCCGTAAAAGATCTATTTATTCTACCAGGGTCATCCAAACACCCTTAAAGAGAGCGGAAAACAACAGAGGTGTTTCTCTTTTTATCCTCCAATTTACTGGAAAAGGTTCTGATTCTATCTGAAAATTTAATTCATTGGTTTCTTCCTTTCATCCTGATTTTAAACGATCTTTTGGGGGACCACATACTCAGGAGGCTTGAAATAAAATAATGCAGCAATAATATTTCATGAGAAATTTAAGATCGGTAAAACTTTTAACTACTATACTACTATAAAGTAAAATCAACTGAAAGATAAATGCAACATATCGACAATAAATTAATGCAGCCTCTGAGTCCGGTTTTTGGTTTTGCTTCATTGGTACATAAGTATAAACTCATTGTCCTGAAGCAACAACTGAAAATAAACACTTTATCTGAGTGGGTTTAGCTCAGTTTGATACATTCACAGAATAAAAGTCAACATGTGGAGCTGATCCTTACTATTCTGAAGCTTCATGCATGTCATCCAAGAGGAAAACTGTGTAAACAGCTTACCGAAAACCATGTGTGCAGTGGCGATCAGCACCAACCCCAATGGCTTAGTGATCACGTTGTCAGCCATGGTGGAAGAAATCCCTCTGTTTATCCTACCAGGTCTGATGGTCCTTGAGTTTCTGAGTTGACCGATGCGTCAATGAGTGATAAACCTCTTGGTTTTGGTAAGAAAATAACATAAAAACTATCAAGGAGCTTGTGTTTGATTGCGTTCCAGGACGACGACACAGTGTCGACAGGAACTGGCAGTATCTCTGACTTATAGTTCTGACAACCAGCGTAGCTCAAGCACCTCCTGTAACAGAAGACATCAAAGAAGGTCATGGACATGTGGTGCAGACTGGGAGGAACTCATGATGCACTCACAATCAGGAACAGAAAACACAGGTCGTTTTTGATGAACTGATGAAGTCTCACAAAAGAGAAGACAAACTGTGGTTAAACAGTGCAGTCTTTTGTTGAAGTCTTTTCAGTTGAGAAAATGAGAAAATCCCCGGGGTCTATTTTTAGTCTTGAATAGAGTTTCGGGGACAGCCTTCTGACAGTCGCAGGAGTCTGTCGAAGATTGAACAATAAAAAGAGGCGGATGATGCGTGCGTTGGAGACAAGTAAAGATGATCAATAGATTCCTCCATATATTTGTGTGCATTTTCAAACATTTGGTGAAAGTTCTTGATTAGTAATAAAACATAAGACATTTTTTACTGGCATAGAAAAAAAAATTGCAAATTTAAGATATCTGACTACACTTAGTTCCCAAAGTGGGGGGCGGGACACCTTAGGAAGCTCAATGATGGAGCGCAATATTTCTATGTAAGAGGGAAATAGAATGTAGGGAAAAGTTTGGTTCTGTTAGTCACGCAGAAGTCCCTTGAAGCAGAAGTTTACAAAGTGACATAGTGGCCATTGAGTAGAGCAAAATATGGCCCGGGGACTGTAGGCAGGTCATTTGGCTTGTCAATCCGGCCCGAAGAATCTTGTCCAAATGATGTCATTAATTTATATAATCATTATTCTTCTGCGTTTTCACTGCATTGTCTGCATTTCCCCAATAAAGACGTACAGTAGATATACTGAAAGCATTTAAGCATGAGTTTAGGACAGTGATTCTCAACTGGTCTCACTCTGGGACCCACATTTTCCTGTGGTCATTAAGTCGTGACCCACTCTCATAGAATTCAAACCAAGCAAACAAATTTTCTAAAAAAGAAAAGTTTGAAAAATCACCTCTTCATATAACATATTCATATTATACAGCAGAGTGTTTCTTTCAAAATAAAAGATTTTTTAAAAATAAAACACATGCTCAACAGCCCATTCACATTATTTTGATTTTTGACAGGCTGTTCATGACCCATTCAGAATGGCTCTGTGACCCACTTTTGGGTTGGGACCCACCAGTTGAGAACCACTGGTTTAGGACAGAAGTGGTGGCCTAGTGGATTTAACCCATCACCAATGTGAACAGTGGGCACCTTTGAGCACCTGGGGAGCAGTGAATGGGGACAATGCCATGCTCATAGCACCCCAGTGGTAACGAGGCAGTTGGTAGATTTGAACCTTGAACCCTCCGACCCCAGTGCGGGTCCTCTACCACTGGGCCACCACTGCCGCAACCAAAGACCCTGAAATTCAGAGTCTGGTGCTCTACTGACTGAGTAGTAATATTAATATAGAAGGAATAACACTGAATAGTAAAAATCATCAAATTTGTGCAAAAATCCGTCATATTCTGAAGATTTTGTAGAAAGTGGCAGAAACTTTACTTGATGTTGACAAACACATGCACACCTTCATTCCCTGTCGTCTTTTACTTTCACTTTTATGTCCATTGTTTTGTAAGCATGAAGTCATGATGCCATTTAACCACATTTCGTGGAAACGGGGACTGTGATGTTGCATCTTTTTTTTTGTCTCGCAGAAAAACAACTCTCAGTTTTTATCACAGTTTCTCGGGGGGATTCTGTTGGTTTCCGTGGTTAGTGGCGGCGGTGGTCGATCGACACCTCCATCTGTTTGTCTTCTCTGTCAGCCTCCCCTTTGTGGAGTGCCATTGAAATAGAATTGCGCAATGGCTGTTCTCAGTCAGTCAGATATTGTACCAAGTGTGTTCCACTAAACATGTTGTCACGTTGCATTTCTGCACCATCTTGTGGCAAATCCCCTGCAGAGCTCTGCAGATTCTCACTCACTCACTCACACACACCTCCGCTCTCACACATACACTCGCACTCGCTTACTTCTTACTTTAACCTTTACATTATTGTAGTTCCTGCATCGTAGCTCTGTAAATAGACTTCCTGTGTGCAGCTATGCAGTATCAGTGTCTCTTCGTTCTGCTTTGTCTCTTATCTGATAGGAGAAAAATTGTCCTCACTTTGAATGTTGTGAGTGTTTTTCTGCTTGCATCTTACTTGACATGTTTGCTTTGTAACAATCTGTATCTGCTCTTCAAAATATTTATTTGGAACTTGACATCACAGTTTAGAACATATAAAATATACGTATCTTCAATGTTAAATTGACATCCTTATTTACTATTAAAATCTAAGCCTGTTTAGTTAAAGACAACACTTGTATACTGGCAGGAATTGAAGAAAGGTAGTCACTAAGATCTTCTTCAAAATTTCTGATAATGTTTTTTGGGGTTTTCATAGAAATCATAATTCTTGATTAGTTTATTTCCCAAATACTTCCTTAATTTCCTGAAAGACACTTTGAAGGGATTGATAAGGTTCTATCTATCTATCTATCTATCTATCTATCTATCTATCTATCTATCTATCTATCTATCTATCTATCTATCTATCTATCTATCTATCTATCTATCTATCTATGTATCTATCTACCTATCTATCTATCTATCTATCTATCTATCTACCCACCCATCCATCCATCCATCCATCCTTCCATCCATCCATCCATCCATTTATCGTTCCTCTGCTGCCACCTAGCAGAAGGGTATTTTAATTGAAATATAATATAGATTTTTTTTTCAACCCCTTCGTACTTTGGGAAATTAAGGAACAAATGGTTGTCCAAAGATGTTCTATTCAACTATTAAACATTTTAGGTATTTACAACTACATGTTCTTTTATGCCAAATTATGAAAATTACATTTTGCCCTTTGTCCTCCTTGAGCTTTAACTGCAAATGTATATTCTTCCAAACAATTTCACTGACACCTGCTGGTCTATTTATTTCATAGTAGACAAGTTTTGTCGAACATGTCATCTTGTGTAAACCCAGTAAAGATAGAACTGTTACAGTTGAATCTCATGGGTCTACGGAGCTAAGACCCGACACGTGTCTGTAGACTGGAGACAACAGTCCAATGTCAGTAACATCAGTGTACGGTGTGAGAAACGGCATCAACGTCATGCTGACAACAGCAGCTGACAGAGTCGACTGTTTGACATCACATGACCTGGACTGGTTGTTGTTGTGTGTGTCAGTGTGGTGCTGTGTAATACAGTGATGGTGGAAAGATATTGTTGAGATTCATTTTTGTTTCCAGTAATAATGCCATTCATACTGGCAGAATTTGTAGTAATGGGGGTTGATGCATTGGGTTCAAGCACATAGATTTTTATCTTATTAACCTTTTTAACTGAAAACTAGAGATACATAGAGATAGAACAAATCACTGCGATGTGTGCTTTTATTTAAGTTTATTTATATATATTCATTTATTTATCAAATCTGCTTGTCCATTGCCAGGTCGCCGGAGCCAAACCATACTGTGAGTCTTCCTGTGGGTGGTGAGCCCCCAAGAAGTTATGGGGGTTGGGACGGGGCAACGCCCAGGGTATCAACCCCGGTGGCAACCTGGCAGCTGGTGGAGTCGGACCTTAAGCCTTGCGGACCCAAGTCTGTTTCCTTAACCACTAGGCCACCACTGCCGACCAACTGCCATTTTTATAATATTAAACTCTGGGTGTTGCATTACATCTAGAGAAAAGGACAAAGATGCACAATAACCGTTGATTATGTTTGACTGCGAGTTTTTATTTTGTCCGGAGAATCTTCCAGGCAGGGGGTGTTTGTTTGTCTTAATTTTGCTGCAACCTGCTAAACAGGATCCTTTTAATGGAACCTCAAATTTCCATAAAATCTGAAATACAGTACTGTGTTGATAACGGTGCCAATTAGGGCTGGGTATTGATTCTAATTTTCTATATCGATTCGATTCGATTCACAAGGGTTCGATTCGATTCAATTCACGATTCGCTTCGGTTTTCGATTCAGTTTTTGTCATATCAATTATAGTTCGATACCAACGTTATTCTCAGAAGAATCAAAGCTAAAATTGAAACTTGATCCATTTGCTAATAAAAAATTTATTTTTTTACATTTATTTCCATCACAAATTTTACTGTTTTATGTGCGAGTGTGTTAAAGTTGTTGGGAAAAGAATGAAAAAAAGATCGATTTTTGGATTTATGAATCGATATTGTCCTATTAACAAAAAAATCGATTAAAATCGATGAATCGATTTTTTTAACCCAGCCTTGGTGCCAATGTATGCTACGACTAAAAAATGATTGGATCATTGCAGTTTTGGGTTTAGTCAGATCAATACAAGCAGAACGGTGTGATGACGTCATTCCCTAAACCAGAGATCCTTGGCAACAACCAGTGGAACCGTGGAGGTTCTGCAGGGGGGCTGTGAAATCCTGGGTGTATTAGTGCATTTCTTGATATTTTTCCACTGGTATTTCACACATTCCACTTTCAAACCTTTAACTTATTCAGTCTAGTATTGAAATAAAAACCAAAAAAGTTAAAGCTTGAATGCATGATTATAATGCAGCGTCATCTTTATGACACTTAAAGGAATAGAAACCCTATAAAGTACAAGGCTCTGGAATCAGTTAGAAAAATAAAGACGTTTCATACAATATCTATGGTAGATTTCCAGTAAAGCCCTGCGTCTGTGCTGGATATTTGGTCCATGAAGTCTTCAAATCTAAACAAATCCAACAAAGACATAACATGACACTCTGGAGGTAGATTAGAAAGGGTGCGTCTTGGCTGCCATTTCGCTGAGGAACACATGTTGCAGCAGTATTAGTGAAGCATCATCTCTCACCGCAGAGAACGGAGGAGGCAGACACACACACACACACAGATACACACACACAGTGATGGGAAGACAAGAGCAGGAGAGCCCTTATTGCCATGGTAACTGAGAAACCGACTCTCCTATTAAATGCCGCCCTAAGAAAACAATTACCAAGCAGTCGGGAATAGGAATTCCTTGAGGAGGAGTTGTTATTTATCTAAGATTGATTAGGTTTTCCTACAGTCTTAATCTGACCCTCTATCACTTTGCTGCGTTGCTTCTCTGTTTTGCTCTCAGTGGCAGCAGCAGCAGCAGCAGCAGTAGAGAGAAGCCTCTTGAAGCCTACGCTGATTCTCAGCACCAAAGAGTAAAAAGATGGAGTAAGTCGTGTTTGGTGGAGCATTTATCGGCTGTGTAGAATGTGATAGCTCACCAATCAATAACACAGGAGGGGGCGTTTGGTGTAATGACTCCTAATCACTAATGTTGGCTATCTATTAGAGACCACGGGTTGAAGAAAAGAAGGGGAAGTTGGGATGAAAATACAATAAGCGGCAGGTAAAGCAGAGAGGTAACTGAATTACCTTATGTCAGTGGTTCTGAACTAGTGGGTCCCCACCCAAAAGCGGGTCAAAAATCAAAATAATGTGAATCAGTGAATGATGTGTTTCATTTTAGAACATCTCTTATTTTGAAAGGCACACTCAGCTGAAATAAATGTTAAAAGAAGTGATTTTTCAAAAGTTTTTTTTGTCTTGTTTTTAGAAAAGTAATTTGCTTGGTTTGAGTTCTATGCAAGTCATGACTTAATGACCACAGGGAAATGTGGGTCCCAGAGTGAGATCAGTTGAGAACCACTGAGTTATATAATAAGTAGGACTGTTAATTATTCGGATTTCATGCAGTCAAGTAATCTTGTGTTAGTCCAGTAAACTGGACTAACACAAGCTTTCTAATCTGAGGCTCGGGGCCTGGATGCAACCCGTTCCGCCTGTAAACCGGCCCACCAAACTCGTCAACATTATACAATTGGTTTGTTTGGTGATTATATTTCCTGCAATATGCAAGTTTTCCCTATTAATGGCATAGATTGATATGTCATTTGTCTCAATTTACCTGAACACTCCATTTATCAGCTCCCAATCCGGCCCTGTGTTGGATTTTAGGATTTTACAATTACGGCCCACGAGACCAAAGTTTGACCACACCTGGGTTAGAGTCAGGGACATGTTTGTGTTCAAACTTTTTCTTCAAATAAGAAAAGCTGTGGGAAACTATTGTGTTTTATGGATTGTGGAAAGGAAATATTGACTGTGGGATGAATCAATTTTCACGTGGTTTTAACAAGATTCTGTGGCTCCATCAATGACAGTAGATAAGCAAAAATGGTAGCGTGTTTTCGCAGGGTTGTGTATTGACTTTTGTCAATTTTACGAGGCTAATGTCTCACCACAGCCGTTAGTCACAGGCCAATTAGGACGTCAACAAAAGCCTCACAAATGAGTGTTGCGTCTGAATGGGACCAGTCTTCCTCATTAAGTCCAGGTTCTAAATAATGCCAGTAGTGGCCGCTAATGGGTAATGACTCTGTGTAGGTAATTATCAATAAGGACACTGATACTTTCCTGTAACCATAACAATCCACTTCAATATCGAGCTCTAACTCTGAGGCTAAAGCTATGTGTAAAACATCATTGAATTACGATCACACCTGTTGTTACTGCATTTCTTTCCTTGATATTGTGACACAGAATGAAATGTAACATGTGGCCACAGAGAAATAATGTTTCCTTTTGGCGCCATCTGTCTATCACTTCCACTTGATCCATACCCTTATCAACAAAAGAACTGATCAATAGAATGGCTAGGATTCCATCATCAATAATGCAACTATATTTGATTAGGAAATATTTTGTCAGTGAAGACAACAACAATAAACTCAAAATGACACAGAGTTATTGATACTCTGGTAGGAGAAAATTATAGCTTGGGTCCACTTGGGGAAACCCTTGTTGGGTGCATGCACAGTTAATTCGGGTAGGACGATTTTATAGGTAGGAAAATATTTCAGAACACCTTGAATGTGCTTTAAATAATGAGTATTTATCTGCCACAACTTCACGACCTGTCCGTAAAAGTAGTATGTGACATTTAATAAGTCTGCAGTGCAGAACAAAAGGTTGAGGAACATTGGTGTACACACCACATCGGGGAAAAATCGGGCCCAATTTTCGTCCGAAAGAAAGATCTTGGCAAAATCGTACACTGGGCACAAGCATTCAACCTGGCAACCTTGGTTCTCTGGCGCCAACTTCTGGAGTAAGGCAATGCTGTAATTACATCTGGTGATAGGAAAGCTAGAGAAGCCAGATTGAGATGGTTTGAGTGGACACATTGGTAGGAGAATGATCCTAGAGATGGAGCAACCAGGTAGGAGACAAAGAGGAGATTGATGGATGCAGTGAGGGAGGACATGGAGGTAGTTGGAGTTAGAGTAGAAGATACAGAGGACAGGGAGAGATGGAAAACGTTGATTCGGCGGATGGAGATGATAGTAGAAGATAAGGATGGGTTGTTGTTTCCTTTTTGTGTGACAAACAAAATAATTCCCAGCATCCTAATTGGTCCTGGTAGCTTTGAGGAGGTGTATACACACATTCACAAACAGGCAGCGTCGAGCACATCCTCGGTGGCAGCTGTCACGGTTTTCCAGTGAAGGTATTCCCCAGCCTCATCATCACGACAGCAGCCTGTTCGCGGCTCGGCTGCTTCGTCTTGACACCGTCGAACTCATCACTCACTGGCGCCGAATTTAGAAAAGCGGCAGACAGTGGTATTTCATGTCATATTTCTGAAGTGTTTTCCTTCTTTCTAAAATGAAAAGAGCAGGTCTGTGAATCACACCTATGACACTCCCACCCCGAACTCAACCTCTCCGCCTGTCTCCCTTTACCCAAACCGATATAGCACCCCCGCCCCCCACTTTATCTGACTCACCCTCTCTCCTCTTTCCCTCCCTCCTTCCCTCGCTGCTGCCTCCCTCTCTCCTCTTACCACAGTCACATGGAGGTGAGCGCTGACCCGTCGCTCCCTCGCGTTTTTGCGCTTGTGGCAGTCGAGAGTTGGTGCGCGTTGGAGACGCCGCGCTGTGTTCAAATGCGACTGGTCCAGGTGTAGACCACCAACCGGGTCGGAGTTTGTCCCCGAATTTCGCTGAAGCCCACGGTACATACGCCGTGTACGGGGTGGGGGGCGTTATTTTTAGTCGCCCAACGCTGCAATGAGTGGCGTGAAGCCGGCTGTGACAGCGAGTGGTGGCGCTGCGCTCTGGTGGTGAGTGAGGACTGGACTGGAGCTCCCCCTGTGAGGCAAGAATGAAGTCCAGGAGAGACAAGCTGAAGATCCCCTCTCTGACCCTGGAGTAAGTACTGGTATTTCTATAATAATAATAACAATAATGCAAAAAAATACATATGATATTAACCCAGAAATATTTAGTTATCTCTATGATCAGTGTATAGTTCTATGGTGCATTTCTACTTCTGTGTTTCCCAAACTTCTCACACAAAGACCCACTTGTTCACCAACCTTTGTACCCAATTATTAGTTAAATCCCAGTTTTCCTGGTCGAAATAGCAGCGCCTCTTAAGTATTTTTTTCCCCCTGTATTTTGTGTACTGCTTTATAAATCTTAAGGTATAGTATATAGGAACTTTCTTTAAATAAACCATAGAGTCAAATTACCTTAGTTGTCTATAATTAGCTGTGGTTAGTTTGGCGCCGTGTTTATCAGCAGGGATGCTGCCCTTTGTTTGTTTTTTTTTTCATTCTTTTCCTCAGTCATAAGAACTCCTTAGCGTAGACGTGTCAAACTTAAGGTCCGAGGACCAAATATGGCCCGCCAAGTGATTTTGTACGGCCAGACGGAGTTTACAAAACATTTTATAATGTGGATTTAACAGAGTTTCTTAACTTGATAAATCTAAAATGGTTTTATTACACAGCAATCAACAATATTAGTTACTGGAATAAGCAATAATGAACTGCAGTAACATGGGGTATGTCATGGGGGCGCTACATCTATATTCTTCCATTTACAACATGCAATAAGTTTGACACTATTGCATTAGAGTGATTATATTTACCTTTAAAAATAAATCACTGTCAGTAATATTTGTCTGTTTCGACGTACATTTGAATGCATTAGCCTAAATATGTTTTCATAAAAAAATGTATAACTGTTTGCAACAGTTATATGATTAGTTTTATATAAGACCAAAGTGCTGTACCAGTACACACTGGTCTTTCCACAGCCTTTACAGCACCACCTACATACGTAGGAAGGGTAGTGTTCTCTTTATCTCTAGGTTGAAACTCAAAACAAGTGCAATTTGAGTGGAAAAAAAATTCTCCTTTTTCGCTCTTGTGCCTGTCCTGAGTTTAAAAATGTCTAACTATTGTTACATTATTCAGCAAATCCCTTCTCTGGATGTAGAAATCGGCTTTTGTGGCCTTGGACTTTTGTGTTTACTCACCGTTCATGGCTGGGTAAAGTTGCACAATCACACAGGTGAAACAGCAGGAAACTTTCCACCATTAAGCTAAATCTTTAAGCAGGTGAATAATGTAGCATTTAATTTCTTACCAACTCTGTTTCTTGTTTTTCACCTTCATCAAACCGCTTGCTCTTCTGAGGTTCGGCCGGTTATCTTATTTGTCAAGCAGCAGACAAATCCTCAGAAGAGCTGGGGTTTTCTTTTTTTTTTTCCTTTAAAATACCCTCATTATGGTTAGTCTGTGAATCCTGTTAAAGGACTTGACTCCAGGCTTGTATCAACCCACTCATCCCTGGGGGAATGTAGTCTTTCTTGTGGGCAGGGTGGGGGAAGTATCCCTGCTACCCACTGGATGCGGATCCATAAAATGTAGGCGCTCCCTTCGCACATCCACATCTGACGATCAGTCCCGTCTTCTTGCGCTGTAGCATTTCATTTAATTCGCTTTTATTGAACCGTGTTGCGTCTGAAGAGATGGAGGATCACGGCTCCAGGCGGCATTTGTTGACAAAACAAGGCACCCCTAGTGGCAAATGTGTTAATTGTAAAACAACACTATTAAAATGAAAGTGAGTAAAACGGAAGATCATATCAAACAATTTAATCGATTCCATACTGTTGCGGTTGGTACGTCTGCCTAGGAAGCAAAGAATCCTAGGTTTGATTCCCAGAGGAACTACATGCTTGACTGTTAATCATCCTCC
Organism: Paraplagusia blochii; assembly: GCA_016785265.1. Taxonomy (NCBI): domain Eukaryota; kingdom Metazoa; phylum Chordata; class Actinopteri; order Pleuronectiformes; family Cynoglossidae; genus Paraplagusia; species Paraplagusia blochii. The sequence continues at coordinate 48,979 of JAFBJS010000608.1, read as the reverse complement.
TGGATAGAAGCATCTGCTGAAATGCATAAATGTGCATTTATAACTTCTAAAATACTCATAACTGAATGTAGTAAAAATAAGATGCATCTTTTGTATTTTAAGATAATGAAAAAGCTCTGCAGAATAAGAGACGTAACTGCAAAGGAATGTTTTTTTTCCAACCACCTTTCCTATTACTATGACAACACGTTAGCTCCATGTTTGGCAGGGAGTATAGAGACAATAGCTGCGCTGAGGTGCCCACAAGGCAAAGCTTACAAAGCTGGATAATCAATAAAAGACACCTTTCTCTGCTGGGTCAGCTTGGTGAGATTTAGACCCGAGAAAGGCTGAGTATGCATGTTCGATAAATAAATGATGAGTTAAGATAATATAGTACAACATTATCCAACGTAAAATTAAATCATTAGTGAAAAGCAGATTCTAAGGGAGGCAGTAATGGAGTGTTTGATCCGAAATTCTGGTTTATGTCCCAGAAATGGATGTTCAGAGGAGGAGATCTGCACAGTATTTCATTCATACAATCTATAGGGAAGTATACGTAATGGTGTATCAGCACACTCAAAAAATGTGTTTGTAGCAACCCCTGCAGGAGAGGTTGAGGTAAAAAAAAGGTTGCATTTTTTTTTGTTTTGTCCTTTGTTTTGTACAGAAGACAGCAGCCTGTGTTATTACTAGAAAACAGCAGCAGGGCCACAAAATTAGGTTAGCAGCTCGAGCACAGATGCCCAAAAGTAACAAAAAATGTCAGAATAACAAATAGGAGAAAACGAATTAGTAGCTCGGTGTAATATAGGACAAGTATTTATGGCTGCCGTAAAAAAGAAACAGGAAACAGCAGCAGTTAAACTAATACGATAAACTTTTTTTTTTGTTGTTCTTGACACCAGTACAGCAAGCATTGACTTCTTATTGTGTAAGGTATTGTTAAAGTTGATGTGGTCAGCCTTCTAACACAAGCAGATGTAGCAGTAGAATCACTGCAGTGTGACAGCAAAGTGTAAGTCACAGTGTTACTGTCAAAAAATGACATCTTTGGAGAGGCCAAACTATGGCCTCGGGGCCAGATGTGGCCCGCTCAACTTTGTAATCCCTTGTCTACAAGTTTTATCCTACCCATAGAATCCTGCTACCTCACTTAACTCTGCATGCGTGCAACACTCACAACCGTAGTTTTCTGCTACTCACTGATATGACCATGAGTTAATCACATAGACGGTTAGTTTCTTGTGTTTTTAATTATGTAGAGTATTTGTTAAAACATTTAAAGATCCTTTTTGTCATCAAAAACTGCTGAAATATCCTACATTGAGCCTGATTTTTTTCTTTTAAATCATGTGCTGCAACAGGTAACACTTTTTCGGTCCGTTTGGTACGAGAGGCTTTTACCAGATGTAAACATACAGAAAATAAATTAACTATTACCTTAAAACCCGTGAGAGCCTATGATATTGTGCTACCACCCGGAAATACAGAGAGAAGCACATATTTATAGGTATGATGTGTATAGTTTTGTGCTACCATACCCAAACACAGAGAGAAGCTGATATATGTATAAGTAGCATATTTCTGCAAGGGATGGAAAATATTAGCTGTGGCTATAGGTTTCCATTATGGGTAGGAAAAATAAATGGTAGGACAAAACTTCAGGTGACTGGGTTGCCAAAATAGTTTTAGTTATACAACTGTTCTCCATTGTGATGTTTATCTGATATTTCACTGCAATTCCTAATTTTTCACTATAGATGGCGTAGATCAGGATTTTAGCCTTTATCCATTTTAGCCTTTATCCATGATTTACTCCATTTTAATGCTCCTAACACGCATCCAATTTTACGACACCACTAGAGGCCTGCGACTCAAAAGGTCTTCCCACGGCTGCGCTAACACCTCCGTTGCTCACTATGACCAAACATTAGACCTGCTATGGACAAACTACAGCCTGGGATTGTATGCAGCTTGTTCGGATTTTCAATCCGGACCGCCGATCCAAATTATTCATCTATTTTCACATTATTTCCCCAGTAGATGACATAGTCAAGGCTAAACACATACTGACTGACTTTTACATGTCATTTGTTTAGTTTATACAAACACTCCATCTCTGTCCCTGACCTGTCTCTCTCCCCGTCAAACTTGAGAACTCATAAGTCATGTTTGCCAATGCCATTTTTAGTCATTGAGCTTCTGAGTCATCACACTAATTCATGTCAACTTTTTATTTTTGCCTTACAGTTTGTCACCCACTTGTCAGAGCCCCTTGTTGAGTCCATGTAGCCCCTGCAGCCCCTGCAGCCCCTTACAGACCCTTCATCCCTGGAGGTAAGGTGGTCACACCGCATGCACAGAGTTGAATGACGTCGGTAAAAGTCTGGCATCAATGGACCCGTTCTCAACCACTGCAATAATTAGCGGATTCACGTAATAGGTCTTTTGTGTGATTAGACAAAGCGTAATAGAGAGTGTTTGTCTGTAATGTACAGGGGAGCGTCATATTTATCCAACATGAAGGGGGAGCCATTGTGCTGCAGCGTGACAGTCACTTCATTAACATACAGTGTATGTACAACAGCACAGTGGCTTTGTTTTCTCGTGGTATCATTTATGCTAAGATGCTGTGGAGAAAATGACCAGACCATCATACTGTACTCACTGCAACTTTAAATCTGCCGTCTGCCAAGAGTGATGACGCTGCGTTTCAGTTAGCATGGCAACATCTGTGAATCTGAGTGAAAAATAAAGAAACTCCAAAGCATATGTGTCAAACTCAAGGCCTGGGGTCCAAGTGTGTCCCGCATAGTCATTTTGTATGCAAGAGCTTATGTAGCATTTTATAATGTCAATGCAGCAGAGTTTCTCAACATGACAAATTAAAAAATGTTTTTTGCTACATAGCAATGAACAATACTGTAAATGTTACTTAAAAAATAATTCTTGCAGTAACAGTTATTAACACGTTGTGGAGTAGTTACACCTCTACAGTCTTCCATTTATCTGTGTTGTTGATGTGGCGCCCTTGATCTGTGATAGAGTGTCAGCTAAGGTGAAGAAAACGAGCCATAATGTATGGAGTAGAGTGGGCATAGGCTAATATTAGGACTTTGGGGTCCATAATTGATTTTAAATTTGACACAAGGGCCGAGTGAAGAACAGATAGATGTAGCATTTGTGTGGACTAAGGCTAATTGCATGCTAAGATCAAGCAATAAAGGATAAAATGCTAAAATACCTTGAGTATTTTACACACCACCAACTCTACCTATTTGGATAATGCAGACATTGCAAAAGTACAATGATTATACAAATTAGTAGTATCATTTGGAAAAGTTGGGCGGGACAGAAGGGACTCATCCGGCCCTCTGTCCATAGTTTGCCCAGGTCTGGATTAGATATACTTCCTGGGCTGGGCAGAAGGCAGAGCTGGAGGTGGAGGAGTTAAAGATGCTGAGATTCTCTTTAGGAGAGACAAGGATGGACAGGATCAGGAATGAGGTGATCAGAGGGACAACACAGACAGGAAGGTTTGGAGAAAAAGCTAGAGAAGACAGATTGAGATGATTTGGACATGTTCAGAGGAGGGACAATGGATACATTGGTAGAAGAATGATCCTAGTGATGTAGCTACCAGGTAGGAGACAAAGAGAAGATTGATGGATGCAGTGAGGGAGGACATGGAGGTAGTTGGAGTTGAAGAGTGGAAGATACAGAGGACAGGGGCAGATGGAAAATATTGACCTGCTGTGGCAACCCCCAAATAAGGGACAAGCCAATAGTAAAAGAAGAGGAAATTAATGCGGCCGCCTGGTAAAAAATAATTTTGACACCATCACTCTAAATGAACCTGTTTAAAGTATCTTAAATATGGCAAAAATAAATAAATTGGTTTCCACGGTAAATCTGTGAATTGAGGAACAAAAAGTCCTAAAATCTGAAGCTGTTTTAGAGATCTACAAAAGAGATATCATCTGGAGACTTGCTAGTTGCATGAAAAAAAAAAAAAAGTATTAAAAAAATATAAAATACCTCACCTAAACAAAGCTAATTGTTCGAGCACTATGTTAGATATTACATTTTTTTTTATTCTGCGTCAGGCAATCGTACACACTTATTCTGTTGTGTTTTTGTGGATTATGGTGCTTATGTTTCTCCAGTAAAGACATATCACTTATTAGTTGTCTCCAAGTCTATGTTGGTTGCTTGGCAACGGTGCTGGGTGCTGTGGAGGAAGGCAACACTGCAAACAGAGGCAGCTCCATCCAGCATGTCCCTGGATGTGTGAGTGCCGTGAGACCATCGCCATAATTAAACAAAAAAAAAAAATAATGAGAAGAATACTAATATGTTTTTAATCTCTGCAACTATATAACTGATTAGATTTAGAAAACCTAGCATATACAGCCATGCTGACATTATTCCTTAGTCGTTCTAAGCCATTGAACCAATCCTCTCACTGATATACAAACACACACAACAGTAGGTATCAACACCAGCGAAAACACGAACATTCTCCTATAATAACCAGCTGCGTTTATGAAAATCCATTTGAAGTATTATATTAAATCTATTAAAATCATTCCTGACATCCATGGCTAAGAGTTTGACTTCAATGGGGGTGATATGCAAAGGAATGTACCACAGTGACTTAAGTTGTCTCGTTTCCCCCCCTTTCACGAGTTGTTAAATGGTACGACCCAACGGCATCTGCTGATACTTTCAAGTCCGTGGGAAATTACTATATCAGAATGTAAACGGGTACGTAAACTGGAGAAAGAGTTTCTATGGTAATGGTACCGGGGATTCTTACCCCAACAAAATTGAATTGTAAGGATTCGTAAAGACAAGACAAAAAAGTGTGTGGACCCCTGGTTTACACTTTTACATTTATTTGTTGTTTGTTTTTAAAACTAATAATACCCCCACCCCAAAAAATACTACAAAATGTAACATGTACCTATATTTGTAGACTATTTTGTGTTATTTACACACAATCCTTTGTGCAACATCCTGAAACTAGTGTTTAGCCTACAGCAGAGATGACACTGTTGGAGCCGTTGCTCTAATGCAGGGTGTGACTAGAAAGGGTGTGTTGAAGAACAACAACAGAAGTGTGATTATCTCTACTTATACAGCTCTGTCTTCAAACACAGGCAGCCTGAATATATTCAAGATAAATAGGAGGGAATGGTTGTGTTTGTTGGTTTGTTTTGTAATGGTCAATAGATTATCTTAACATTTCAATATAACAGTGAAGGTTTGCACAGTGTTTATTGTCTTGGTCTGATGTTAAATACAGTCATTAAAGTTTGACTTAATCTACAAATACAACTGAAGATGAACACAAAACTCAAAATGCGAATACAACTAGTTATTTATACTTTTGGTATTTATAAAACAATATAATTATCGTATTTGTATCTTTGAATACAATATACATGTAGTATGTTGATTTATCATTTTAAAGATACCAAAGACACTTCTTCTTCTTTCGGCTTATCCCGTTTTTCAGGGGTTGCCACAGCGAGTCAACAACTTCCATCTCTCCCTGTCCTCTGCATCCTCAACTACAACTCCAGCCACCTCCATGTCTTCACTAACTGCATCCATAAATCTCCTCTTTGGCCTCCCTCTCCGTCCCTTACCTGGTAGCTCCATGTGTATCATTATTCTCCC
>JAFBJS010000608.1:23657-43061 GCA_016785265.1 Paraplagusia blochii | reverse complement strand
AGTTTATTGTCTTGGTCTGATGTTAAATACAGTCATTAAAGTTTGACTTAATCTACAAATACAACTGAAGATGAACACAAAACTCAAAATGCGAATACAACTAGTTATTTATACTTTTGGTATTTATAAAACAATATAATTATCGTATTTGTATCTTTGAATACAATATACATGTAGTATGTTGATTTATCATTTTAAAGATACCAAAGACACCAAGTTTTGAAATAATTCCATGGTTAAAAATGAAACGAAAAGTTTGATTTGATGGTATAGCTGTGAATGAAAATAATATGAAGGATTAGTATTAAATTGTAGTTTTCAAATAGTCAACAGTTTAGAAGTTATTGTTTGGCGAGTTCAAGTACAGTTCACGACATGGGCAACTTACCTTAGCATCCGTTTTTTTATTATTTTCATTACTTAAAAACTGTATAATGTATGATGTTTAACTTTACAATGTTAAAATCTTATGTCTGAGACAACTTTTAGTTCTAAACTACAAATAATTCATTTAAAATAACAATTGTGTTTTTTGGTTCTGTACTAGAAGGTAACGTGCAGTACGTGAACGCACCATAAGCTCCTGCTTTCACGGGCGCACACGCACGGAAACGCGCTCGCTCCGCACACACGGTGCGTTTGGCTAAAATAAAGTGAGGTGCATCCGCGGCTGTGTGAACGACATGGAGACGGCGGTTCGGAAAGCAACCTTCGGTAAACAGTAGACTCCCGGACCATGTAACAACATCAGGGCAGCTGCTCTGAGAGGGAACGCGGGTTTTAACACAGAAATCAACCGCCTGGTCAGAGAGCCGATGGAGGGAAGAACGGCGGCACTATCTACGGCAGCGGGATGCGGAGTAGCAGCAGCAGCCGGCGGAGGGGACGGAGAACAAGGAGCGGGTTTCTAATGGAGCCCCAGTCTGGTTTTTAGGAATTAACTTTAACTTCAACCCGGGAATCTTCCACCATGTCGGACCCGAGTGACTGGTCAGCCGTGCCGAGTCAGAACAAGTCTCATTTCTTGTCTGGATCGTTGCTAAAGCGCTCGAAGAGGTAGTTGATGTGGCACATGGAGCCTGAACTCCACTAACCATGCACTCATTGCTTTATTTACTTGTAAAAAAACAGCGTATCGATATCGTTTGGTGTATGTGGCGTTTGCGTTCTGATGGTGTTAATTTTAGTTAGCTTCTCAGGGTAACGTCTACCGATGCTTAGGTTTCTACTGCTATGTTAGCCCACCACCAAGAAGGACTAAACCCCCCAATTTGCATCGAGTGTCACAATGGAATATCTGTGTTGAGCATCTACTCAGAATTGTTATTGTAATCGAATGCGACACCAGTAACACCAGTGAAACTAGATCCTGCGTTTCATAGTACACAGTGTAGTACTGCAGTAGTTCAAAACAAAGTCCCTTTCATGGTAATGTACATCATGTCTGTGTTTTAGTCTTTATCCTTAAGTAAGTAACCAGGTTATGAAGGTGTTAGTTGGATCAGCATGACTTTAAGTTAATGCATATTTGGCAAAAACAAAAAAAACTTTTTTTTATAATTTTTATTTTGTTCAATTCATTTTCCTGATGTTTTATTAACGTTTTCCAATTCACCTGGTTCTCTGTATCTTCTACACTGTTTCCAACTACCTCAATGTCCTCCCTCACTGCATCCATCAATCTCCTCTTTGTCTCCTACCTGGTAGCTCCATCTCTAGGATCATTCTTTTACCATCGTGTATCCACTGTCCCTCCTCTGAACATGTCCAAACCATCTCAATCTGTCTTCCCTAACTTTTGTCTCCAAACCTTCCTGTCTGTGTTGTCCCTCTAATCACCTCATTCCTGATCATGTCCATCCTTGTCTCTCCTAAAGAGAATCTCAACACAATGAAAAGTAGCAAATTCAGCAGCAAAGACACCAGTGAAACTGGATCCTGTGTTTCATAGTACACAGTATAGTACTGCAGTAGTTCAACACAAAGTCCCTTTCACGTTAATGTACATCGTGTCAAGTTGTTAGTTGGATCAGCATGACTTAAATTTTAGGCATATATGGCAAAAAAAAAACATTTTGATGAATTTTTATTTTTGTTCAATGGGAAACAGTTCTTCTCATATCACCTCACCCTTTTTTCTGAGGTTTTCCACAGCAAATCAATATTTTCTGTCTCACCCTGTTCTCTATATCTTCTACTCTGACTCCAACTACCTCCATGTTCTCCCTCACTTTATCCATTAATCTCCTCTTTGTCTCCTACCTGGTAGCTCCATCTCTGGGGTCATTCTTCTACCAATCTGGCTCACCTCATTCCTGATCCTGTCCATCCTTGCCTCTCCTAAAGACAAACTCAATCCTATGGAAAACACTAATTTAATATGTTTATATACAACAGAAAGGACTGACTTGTATTGACAGACTCCCATGTCAACAGGTTGCACTTGTTCTTCTTTGCCCTAAAGTTTAAGGATTGGATTTTTAGGCAGATCTTTTTATTGTTTTCCAAAAACAACTGGACTTCTTTTTGGAGTTCAGAGACGTTTCATTTCTCAACTGAGGAACTTCATCAGTTTCTGTTAGATGTCAGAATAAGTCCAGTTGCTGACAACTAAACCCTTTTTGGATGTCATGACCTGGATGAATGAGAATCTTCACAGACTTATTATTGTTAGCTTGCTAATAGCAAACAGATCCAGTCATAATAATGCAAAGGCTCCACTGAGACATAGCTACGCCTACAAAACCAATGTTGGCTGCGCATGTACATTGAATGAAACAAGAGAATAGGGAATCGTTCATCTCGCTTTTTTAGTTGTTTCTCTCAGGATTTCTGGACGTTAGTACAGTTGATGATCCACCTGTTTTAGCTCCGTCACAGTCAGTTCACCCGGAGACACTTTCTGTCAGAGTGAAGGGACAGAGTTTGCTCCCTGTATTGAAGAATGTAGGATTATTTAACACACACAGTCAATCCAGAGCTGTGGACATCTGTGACTCCAGCTGGGCCTGCTGTTACTGTCAGTACGAACACACACACACACACACATTCATCTGTGCAGCCTGTTGTGAGGACAGCCTCTGTTTTGTTAAAGCTATCTATCTTCATCTGTCGTGACCATGCTGGTATTTCATGCATTTTCCTGCAGATTACAGTTTTGGTTGCATAACTCTTGGTTAAGTCACTTTTTGCGCTAAAAGCAGAAGTAATCCTCTGGGTTGACGTAATCCCACCAGCAGAGACCCCCACATCCCACTACTCTTTGTTGTCTTATCACAAATTCACATATTTTTTAAAAATGATTACTAATTTAGAGTTCGTACCAGTTTAGATTGATGACCAATAACTGGACTATGAGGAAGTGCTGTTGCAGTCTGGTCGCTGGTGCTACAGACAGATAAGTCATGTAAAAAATGATTTATTTTGGCTGCTGTGATGCTGCAGTTTTAGCTTTTCTTTACTGTTACTTCACAGACAAATGTTTTGGTCTCCTATTTTTGAGTTTTTTTATTTCATATTAAAAGTCCTAGAAGTTATAAAGATCAAACATTGACCTCAATCTGACCCTTAATCAGATTTTTGATGTTTTGTTTTCACAGACCTCAAATTTTAAGATGCTTTGGATAACACCTCTGCCAAATGTATTATGTTTCAGTATATTTTTACACTTTCAAAAAAGAATTTATCCAACCCCTTGTTTAAACTTTTCTTTTAACTATCCTCACCCTAACACTGTAGCTTTTCTGTATATTTCCCACATTGTTTGCAATCAATTGCAATTGCAATTTCGTGCCTTGTGCAAAACAATTAATTGTGCCATAAAAACAATGATTTACTTCTATACAGTAATTGTATATGACACGCCCTACAGCACATTCCACTTACCATGAAGACGAGAAGTACATGATCAACAGGATGTGCCTTCCAGGATCATAATTGAATCTTAAAACAAAGTCAGGACAAACATTCATGCAAACACACAGGACTATACAGTTTTTTTTGGGCATGCTTTTTTTTAAAGCTCATGGTTTGTGTTGACTTTTTTTGTTAGTATTTAGACCAGAGATCTCAAACTCGCGGCCCGTGGGCCAACAGCAGCCTGTGGGGTGATATTTTTCGGCTCCCACTTTGGTGTGAAAGTTGAATTTATGATATTTTACAGATTTATTCTCCACATTTTATGGTAAATTCTATAGTTCGCAAAACCCTGATCCACCGTCTCCTTCTGGTTCAGTGTTGTATTACACAGAATGTGTGTAAAACCTTTTTTTTTTCATATAAATGTTATCTTTTTTACTGAACACTGAAAGCTGACGAAGGCTTTTGGTGAAATGATAGTATGGGTGGTGGCCCTCAACTTATTTGAGTTTGATCTGATTTAGATTTGTTGCTGCAACCTCAACAAAGCCGATCCTGAGCCAAGTATATAACTTTACAAAACGCAAGCATAATTTTTCTGGTGTCGTCAGAGGTGTAAAGTTTTGGGTTACAGTTGACGCCTTTGTTTGGCTCCTGGACTAGATGTTTGTGATCTGCAAACTGTTTTTGACCTGCATTGGAAAATGTTTGTCCAGTTACACACACTACAAGAACGAGCATCTTTGAAAAGGATCTTTCAGGGAAGCTATTGTTGAATGCAAAAAAAAAAAAAAAAAACACAATATGAAACACAACACTGTTGTTGATGATGTTTCAGGAAACCTACACACCTACAAGTGTGTTTTGTTGTTGTTTTCCTCAACAAAAGAATTGAGGACTGAGAGCTGATAATCATCACTTATGTTTCTTCCTAATCTGTGTCGATTTATATGTCCCTGAATTGTCAATCTGCTGCTCGCTTGATAAACACTCAACGAGATCCACAACCCGAGACACCGTGTGAGTCAAACCTGTAATTCTAGGCTTGAGGACTCAGAGCCAAAGGGATTAAACCCCGGCTTAAAGGGACACGTCAAAACCTTCTGGGTTAACGCACCTCACCCTCACTGAAGGTGCTTAAAAGGCTCTGTAAATTCTGAAGTCATATTTTATTGGGTTTTATCAAAAAGGTGACCAGGGCTCTAATAATTGGCTTTTGTCATAGTGGAGTCGCAATCAAAATCTCTCCTTGATTTCCTTCCATGTAAACTCATTATGCAAACTGATGCACTGGAGTGGATTTAACCATATGTAACAAAACGTTTGTCCAAGCCTTCAGGCCTTTTCATTTGCTTATATTGTTCTCCTGTCATTTCCCCAGCTGCCGCAGCAGCAACAGGAAGAGCCTCGGAGTCGGCACACCTTCACCAACCCTGTCCCGGCCGCTGTCTCCGCTCTCCCTCCACACTGGTGAGAAGTTTTGTCATTATGTTTAAGATTAAGTTATCACAAAACCTACAGAAATGACACGTTGAAAGTAACGGGAGATGAGAATTATGGCTTCATATATACATGGAAATTAATGTTCTTCTCACAGAAGGATCTGAAATACTTAATAGTTGATTTAGTTGTAACAAGTTGGTTTCTGTATTTAACAATATCTATAAGTCCAGTGATTCCCAATCACCGGGCCGTGGACCGGTACCGGTCCGTGGGGAAATTGGTACCGGGCTGCAGCGAGGTGATGCTCAACTTACACAATTTACATTTTATTTATTATTTGATGCTAAACAGTGACCAGATCCCTTCATGTTTTTGTATCCAAGTCAAGTCCAATATGTCAAATAAACGGCAACTGGTTGCCTCCTTGTGCCGCCAATCACAGAGTAGGCATCCTCTGTCTGATTGAGGACGTCCACACTGTAGTGGCTCTTCAATGATGCAATAAACCCTTAAAAACTGCTTTACCACTAAGAGGTGAAAAGTTCTGCATTAAAAAAAGAAACCTATTTCAGTCATTATCAACCTTGTTTACCAATTAAGTTGCATACAGAGTTGATAAACGGTGATTATTACACTGAGTAAGTCTACCGTTCCTGAAGGTCCTGACCTGAAGTCGTAGACTTGAGGTGGGATTTTCAGCTTTGGTAAAAATGATAATGTTTTACCATCAACCATGTGCAAATATCAACATCTGTATTGACAGTGCATTAGAGCAGCAATAAGCAGATGCAGAGTGGAATTATTAGCTATGCAGTGTGCATCATTTTCCCCATGCAGTAAAATGTGTGAAATTTTATGGCGATTAGTTTCACAAGTTCGTTTACAATTAAATTGTAATTGACTCAAAAATTTTGAGATTATTGATTTTATCTCCTGTTTGTCTCATTGCCTTGTTCACGGGCTGTAGATTAAAGATTTAAGACAAAGAAATACAGTTTAAAAACCTCAGATAATTGGTTAATGAGTCAGTGATTGAATATATTATAGGGGAATTAAAATAAATATTGATATTGTAATATATTGCAATTACTTTCATGATAATCTATCAATATTCTAAAGAAATTTATCAATTTTCTTCTTTAGTGACTTCCATTGATTTTGCTTTTAATATATTTTTATTTATTAATCCAGTGCGCCCCTCTTTCCAATTATAACCTGATATTAAGTACGTTTTTAACCATATATTGTCAAAACTTTTTCCAAATACACACCCCTTAAAAATGTTGAGTCTGATGATTTAATGGATAAATGAACAGGAACGTTTGCACTATTTTATCCGAAGCCTGAAGCCAAAATGATGACGGAGATGGTTGAGCTGTGTCACAGTTGAGTCGATCTGCAAACATGACCAAACGTTCCGCTTCGAGCAGGTGATTCTGAATACATGGGAAAATAAACCCTGTGTTTACTCTAATGATTTTGAGAACACGTTGCGCTCAGTGCATCTTTCTCAGGTCTGGGCGAGTGTTTTTTTTCAAGAAGCCAGTATAACAGGGTTAATGTTTCAGAAATATGTTGCACATAAATATATACATACTTTTTTTTTTTTTTTTTTGCTACTCGGTATAGATGTGTATAAGAGACAGCCTGTGTTTACTCTAATGATTTTGAGAACACGTTGCGCTCAGTGCATCTTTCTCAGGTCTGGGCGAGTGTTTTTTTTCAAGAAGCCAGTATAACAGGGATAATGTTTCAGAAATATGTTGCACATAAATATATACATACTTTTTTTTTTTTGCGGTCAGCTTGCAGTTACATAATCTAAGTGCAGTCTGTTATATATAGTTATGGTCGATCAGCTGCATTTCAACAATAGCACATCAATTTTAAGCTTTTTAAAGGCTGTGAAGCAGATGCATTCCATGGAGTTGAGTTATTCTCTAGGAGCCGACAGCAGCTGTACAGTATGTGCATGTGCTCCCTGTTGAACTCAATCAGGCCGAGGATTATCTAATCACGGAGAGTTATCGGCCTGTAATTGGTCACTCAACCCCCCTGAACGTAGAAGAGCCCCAGTTGAGTCAGACTCTTAATTAAGTGTATTCTCAGATGGGGTATTTGCTGCAGTGTTTGGAAAATGTAATACCAGGATGATGATGATGGTACTGGTGGAGATGATGACTGAGATGATGAGATCATATGTTAATGCTTCCATATCCTGCGCTGAATGACATGGAGATATAATGTCATGAATAGGGCTGGGTTAAAAAAATCGATTAATCGATTTTAATCGATTTTTTTTTTTTGTTAATAGGACGATATCGATTCATAAATACAAAAATCTATCTTTTTTTCCTTCTTTTCCAAACAACTTTACGTGATGCACCATACGTATTTACGTGGTTACGTGCGAATTAACACACTCGCACGTAAAACAAATGTAAAAACAACATGGCACTAAAATCTAAAATCTAAAACTAGAGTCTGCCTTATAATTTTGGGTCAGGTCATGTTAAATAAAAAATGCATGATGGATTAATATGACTGCCTTGAGTTAATTTGTGATGGAAATAAATGTGAAAAAAAAAACATTTTTTATTTGCAAATGGATTAAGTTTCAATTTTAGCTTTGATTCTTCAGAGTATAACGTTGGTACCCAGAAACAGAATCGAAAATCTAAGCGAATCGTGAATTGAATCGAATCGAACCCTTGTGAATCAAATCGAATCTATTTAGAAAATTTGAATCAATACCCAGCCCTAGTCATGAATGATGTGTGAGTGGAGGGACACGCTCTTCTCTGGTCTTTTTTTTTTAAAGTTATCATTTCAGTCATAAATAATGTGGAGAGTAATGTTTTTTTTTTTCTTTCTTCCAGCTGCGAGCAGCCCTCTAGACAGCCCCCGAAATGTGTCGACCAGTGGCTGCCTCAATTTTCCATTTGCTCGGAGGTATGTCAACAAGTCTTCTGTTTAGTCAATTCACCCTGAGAGATGTATTTGTTTTGGCAGAACTGTTGGAAAAAAAACAAACAAAAGCAAGTAATGACATTAAACCGAATATGAACCTTCAACCACGAGGGATTCACTGTTTTTATAAGCTGATTTTTTTTTTTTTAATTAGCATTTTTGGTTTGTTAATGCAGTACTTACAGTAAAAATTAGTTACTTTGAGGGCAACTGGACATAGAAGGTTTCTTGAAGATGTTTCACTTCTCATCCAAGAGGCTTCTTTAGTTCTCAGGCCTCTCGGATGAAGAGGTGAAACATCAAGAAACCTTCTATGTGCAGTTGTTCTCAAAGTAACTAATCTTTGGATTGAATTACCTGGATGACTGAGAATCTTCACAGAAATGATGATGTTGGTCTTTTCTCAGTAGTCTTTTGAGAAAACATTTTAACCCAAAAATCTAATTCAACATAACGATCTCTGGACTAAGGACTAGAACAATGGTAGAGGCCAATCCATAAACTTGCTTGTTCAGTTAGTCAGTTTAGGTTCACTGCTGCAAGGCAGGTCACGACATTACTTCAGCAGTTTAAGACAGGGGTCTCAAACTCGTGGCCTGTGGGCCATTTGCGGCCCATGGAATAATATTTTGCGGCCCCCACCTTGATGTGAAAGTTGAATTTAGAATAATATTTTATAGATTTCTTCTCCGCATTTTATGGTAAATCCTATAGTTCTCAAACCCTGATCCACAGTCTCCTTCTGGTTCAGTGTGGTATTACACAGAATCTATGGGAAACGGGGGAAACATTCTGTAATGAATGATAGAGTGGGTGGTGGCCCTCAACTTGGTCTAAGACAAATATAAGTGGAATGTAATTCTTTACTATGTATGGAGGTATTGCAGGAAAATAATCACAATACAATCCAGTTATATACTTATAACTTTAACGGGCCAGGTTACTCAGCTGAACGGGCAGCAACTGGTCCCTATGCCTTAGTTTGTTTTACACTGATGTTGAGACTGAAAATTATAAAATCAAACCAACACATCCACATAATTATACATATTGTGCAAAGAGTTTTGTCAGCAGTGTGGAATATTGATGAACTTTTTGTCCCCATATACAATATTTTGTGAACTCATCTGTCTGTTAAATTTAGATTAATGGACTTAAAGTTCCATACTTTCACAACAGAAAACCTTCCATCTGCCCTGAGCTGGTTACCAGTTTACACAATGTTTCCTGCCTTAAATAATAAGGGAACTTCTTCTAGATCTTGAAGAGGGGGTTGGCGATAGGGGGGTCTTCCCAGACATGATTTGCTATCTTTATTACTGTCTGCTGGGTAATATGTGCCGTACGTTTCCATCTGTAAGTGTGGAGGGGAAAATAACTGTGGTTTAACCACTTGGTTATGAGAATGCACCTTTTTATAGGCACACTAGCATTAAAGTTGCTCATGGAGCTTTGACACGTATGCTTGTCCACGTGCACACATATCTTCCTACAGCCGCCCCCATCACAGTATTGTCAGTACAGTTAGACAGAGTTCTCCCCAGAGGCCCACTCACAGCCCTCCCTTCAAGGAAGTAAGGTGAAATCTAGGAAACAGAGAAGAGCAGCTCTGACTACAGTATTCAGTTGATATGGAGGTAGAGACATGATCTGTGATAGAAGAGAGTCAGCTAAGGTGAAGGGAAAGGTTTACAGGACAGTGGTGAGACCACACATGATGGATGGATTAGAGACACCAAGAATAGGTAGAAGACAGGAGACAGAGCTGGAGGTGTTAAAGATGCTGAGATTCTCTTTAGGAGAGACAAGGATGGACAGGATCAGGAATGAGGTGATAAGAGGGACAACACAGACAGGAAGGTTTGGAGAGAAAGCTCGGGAAGACAGATTGACATGGTTTGGACATGTTCAGAGGAGGGACAAGTGATTATATTGTTAGAAGAATGATCCTAGAGATGGAACTGCCAGTTCCATCAGGAGACAAAGAGGGGATTGATGGATGCAGTGAGGGAGGACATGGAGGTAGTTGGAGTTAGAGTTGAAGATACAGAGGACAGGGTAAGATGGACAATGTTGACTTGCTGTGGCAACCCCTGAGAAAGGGACAAGCAGAAAGAAAAGGATGAAGAGGACATGATTCATGCCCTTTAAATTAACACGTATCAAACTCAGGCCCAGGGGACAAGTCTGTCCCACAGTGTAATTACAACTGGCCCACAAACTCATATCAAATGTGAGCCAGACTCTATGAAGATGCTACACATTGACAGGACTTTTAGTGTTGTTGTTATACAAACAACAACAAATAATTCCTATGTGTGTTTTTTGTTTTTTGCGTGTGTTCATAATATGAAGTGTTCCTTCTTCCAGATTCAATATTTATGCAAAAGTTTGTTTCCATTTGAAAAAAAATATGCATTACTAATGTGGAGAGAAAATAGAATATAAACAATATTTATCTGACATTTGACTCAGAGACAATAGAAGAGTTAGAGAGCTTTCACTTGATCTCAGGAATTTCCCTGTGGTTCCCTGCTGTTTCATGTGATTCACTTTTATTTTTGTAAATATGTCTTGAATTAAAACACAAAAGCCCATTTTAATGAACTCACAGTCCACGGCTTCTTTCCCTTACAATCATTTTACCAATAACCAGAGCCTGACCTGTGGATTTTTCTTTTTAAACTTTACTAAATTCCTTTGCTTTTCTCTTCCTCTCCTCTGCTGTCATGATCTCAGCCACTTGGCTCGGGCTGACAGGTATTTTTTTTTCACGTTTGCACCCTTTCAAATACTTTTCTCTTATTTAAAAGTTGCAGTATTTTTTTTACAACCTTTCAGGTCTCACCTGTAAATCATATAGTCATGGCAAAATTTCGCATACATATATAGATGTGTATATATATAAATATATATGTACACACACACACACACACACACACACAATTTGGACCAAAGCATTGTTATCATGCCCGGATCACTTATATCATCTGTTATGTAAGGGCTATGATGGAGTCTGATGCTTGTTTGGCTGCAGCTTATGTAACTTACACGTCTGTTCTTCCCCAGAGCCGAGGGCAGGAGATGGTCCCTGGCGTCTCTTCCTTCTTCTGGGTATGGAACCAACCCACCAAGCTCTACTGTTTCGGTAAGTCACTACACTGTCTTTCCCCGCTAGAGATGTGTCTGCCAAGCACCTCACTCAACCCCAGCATTTCACACATTTGGTTATGCAATAAAAGTAAGCAAATGAAAAGACTGAGTCATCCCATTACATTTGTTTTTTTTTTTTCGTATGGTTCGCTTTAATGAGTCATCCTCTGAGTCTAGGGAACTGCAGTGAGGAGTCAATACATTGTCCTACAAAGACAAAAGCTAAAGGGAAAATATGTGTTGTCTGGAGTCATTAATTTAGGGAAGGTAGCAAAAAATGGCCATTCTTTGGATGGTATTTTATGGGACATTATATCTAAATATACACACTAACAAAAACAAAATTGACAGAAGGAAAGCCCACCTCCATCACTCTCCATCACTCCGTCACTCTGCACTGTTTATATCTTATTATTTATCTCTTTTATTTTTATTTTATGTGTATATATTTTTCTTACTTACTATGTTTACTGTGTTTACTGTGTGCATCCTAAGGGAAGCTTCAAATCTCGTTGTACCTTGTATAATGACAATAAAGGCTTTCTATTCTATTCTATACGATCATACATGACACGTCTGACTCCTGCAGCCAGAACTGCGTTGGATAAAAGTGTCTGACAAATGTATTGTAATGTAATATAATTTACTTTAGATGTAGAGCAGGATGAAGAAGCCAGTAGGGCAGGGGTCTCAAACGTGTGGCACGTGGGCCATTTGTGGCCCGTGGAGCGATATTTTTGTGGCCCCCACCTTGATGTGAAAGTTAAATGTTAGCAAGATTTATCGAAGAATTATCTACTGTAAGTCAATGCTAAAAAAAAGGTTTCACTTGATGGACTCAGTGGTAGATACGGCTGTGGAAGAATGTGATTATTACAGGACAGGTCTGAAGTGTGGACAGTGGAAACGGATTTTTGTTTACCATTTGTTTCTACGGTATTGACATAAATTGTTAATGTGTCTCTCAGTGGACCTCAACACTATTGAGTTTGAGTAGAGGACATTGTGTGGTAGCTCACAGTTTGTCTCTTAGACACAATTAAATTAATGCTCAGCAAACAAAAACTAATTTCCCTGCCAGTTCGTGCCTTTCTGTGCACCGACATGGAAACAAACAAGGAAATGTCTTGACAGACGTGGTCTGTCAAAGTTGTTTTCTCCTCATCTTTGTTTGTGCATGTGAGGAGGGAGAATCATGGGTAATTTGGCCAAACATGTTTGATTATCACACAGTCGAGCGTGAGGTTGTTGGGAAGTGATTGTTAAGTGATAATCAGTTGTTGAATCAATCACTGATTGTCACACAACTAAAAAATGGTTGCAAAATCACATAGTGAACGATGGGATCAATAAAGCCTTCAAAGTGACTTCTCCATTTGGTGATCAAACCAACTGCATTAAAGGGCAAGTGCAGTGTTATGAGGACACTGGGGAAATACACAGTAGCTTAATGTTTATTATTGTATTTACAAGATACTTGTTGTTAAACCTATCATTTAATTTATCCACCATATCTGAAAGACTGGAAAAACATTTCAGACATTGCATTGACTTAGTAGTTGACGTCAGTGTGGTGAAACGTCATCCTTATTCAACTTTAAGGCTTTGAGAGACTTTATTGGGCAGGTCATGGTCACAGCCCCAGAGGTCTTTGTGCAACAATGAGGTCCTTCAGTGGTTTTCACTGGTCCCTTTATATGGACCATCATTAGAAAGAGACTTCACAGATGTTGTCCCTCTGATCCCCTCCTCTCTGTCTCCTCCCCTCGCCTTGTGTCTTTGACACATGCACAACCAGACAGATTCCAATCAGCATACAGCTGTACGTCCTCTTCAGTCCACTTCAGCCTGCCGGTCATAAAATAGTGATTTAAGTGTAAACGATTAATCCTCCATGGCCATATGGCTGTTTATGTTGGGCTTAAAAAAATTACGTAATGACTTACAGAGAAAGTATGACCATCATGATCACTGGTCTCTAAATTCTATTTATTATAAATGATCATTAAACATCACTCTTCTGACGTTTAAAATGCAGTAACGTAATAAGTTAAATAATTGTTTTTATACTGTGAATGTCAAATCTATTTGACCAGATTTCATAGCCTTTCATTATGTTTAATAAAACGTCTCTCGGTCACGTCTGGTGTTCAACCAAATAAAATCTAACGACAAATAAAAAAGATTAGAATATGTAATGTTTTCTGATGTGATCAAACCAAATTAATTGATCGTCTTCCTCCACAGTCCTCCTCATCCTCTCAGGAGCGCCTCCACCAGCTTCCGTACCAGCCGACACAAGATGAGCTGCACTTCCTCTTCAAACATTTTCGCAGCACAGACAGCATGACGGACGAGGACGGAAGGCCCTCAACGGTCAAACGACCTCGATCCCGAAGCCTCAGGTATTCAAGTCTAGTCACGTGCAGTGTTGGGCAAGTTACTTTTAAAAAAAGTAACTTATTACTTTACTAGTTACTGCTCTGAAAAAGTAACTAGTTAAATTACTAGTTACTAAATTATAAAAGGAACTAATAACTAGTTACTTTACATAAAAACACAGAAAAAAAAGTGTGTGCTGCTTTATCGCATTGCACGTGTGTGAGAATGTTTATTTCCTTATAAGGCAAGAAGACCCGCCCAGGTCTCTTTCTGATTGGCTTAGCCTGAAATGTTGTCAACCAATATGTCAACCAATCAATGATGTAGTAACCAATCTGATGTAGCAAATATTTTATTTAGTGTTTTCATTTGCAAATCTGCTCACGGTTGTTGTGACAAACATCTCCTGAGAGCTAATACAAATTATTTGGAGGTTTTTACTCGTTTTTGACTGCTCATTGTTTCCAGACAATCGATTTGTTGAAATAGAACTGATTGGATATATATGAACTGTAATTAAAACTGTCAAAAACATTTTTCTCATGTTCAGTTATCAACCCTAAATGAAAGGATAACCCTTGAAAAAATTATGATTGTTTTTGAGTTCATGTCCATCAATTAATTAACAAATGATTTCATATAATATAAAAATATTGCCACCTAAAAGACCAGATTAAATCTTAAAAATATGTATGGTAAATGAATTGATTAAAAACTATTTATTTTCACGACCTTCGAAACCCAAACCAGCTGCCTCTGGTTGCTCGCACATGCCTGTTGTCTGGCAGCTCGACGCAGGTTCAGCCGCAGAGCTGTGTGATTCTGACAACTTTTGTCGCCTGGCTCTGCTCTGCGCTGTTTGTGCGACGCTGGAGTGCTCTGTGTTCTGGCACCATGGCGTGCCGTGCGTGGGTGTTTTAGCTAACAGCGCCTCAGGGATCTAGCTGTTGAACTGTAGTCAAGGTGCTGTTGGTTGTAGACGCGTGGGGAGGGGGCTCGGTGCAAAGACGGGCACTGTGAGCTGCAGCAGTATGAAGTCTGGCAGCAGCCCCCAGAAATAAGAGGCTTAGACTGCGACAGAAAATACTGTCCTTCCTCATCCGCCAGTTCGTGCCATCTTTCTCTCTGGTTTAAGCCTTTTAAGTAACATTTTAATGGAAGGACAGGTTCCGATCTTTGGACTGTTTACCAATAACTTATGAATTATAATCATTAGTTACATTTGTCTACATCAGGTGTACCCAATTGGTACATCGGGATCAACCAGTAGATCTCCAAAGGAGTGATGGGCAACAACATAAAACAATAATAATAATAAAAACTAGAGATCTAATTCTATTTCAAGATACTAATCACTGGGATAAAGAATAGGGAGAATAATATAGGTATTGTGTCAGACAGTATAACATTGATGTTATTTGTTAATGTAGAGAGTAGGATATCCAGTTTATATTGGTAAATATATCTAGAATTTTCAATCAAGGTTGATCACTTCAGCCCAGTCAATTGAAAAGTGGCTCACAAGACAAAAATGTGTGGACAATATTTTGATATAAGGTTGACTGAAATATTTTTTTTTTTTTTAGGAAACATACAGCATGAATTTTTCTGTTGTCATTTCTTTTAGACTTTCTCTTCAGCAATTTAGTATTTCTCTTGTTTAATAGAAATCGGAATATGAGTTTTAACTTTAATTAGATTTTTGTGTTTCTTACTTAATAACATATCTTGACTTTGTTGTTCTTAGGGTTTAACTACTTCATATGTCATTGATAAATCCTTGTATTAGTC
The DNA here is from genome assembly GCA_016785265.1 of Paraplagusia blochii. NCBI lineage: Eukaryota > Metazoa > Chordata > Actinopteri > Pleuronectiformes > Cynoglossidae > Paraplagusia > Paraplagusia blochii. The sequence continues at coordinate 27,464 of JAFBJS010000608.1, read as the reverse complement.
ATTAAAATGTTTTTTTTTTATTTATTTACAGCCCTGGCCGATCCTGTGTTTCCTATGACAATGAAATTGTGATGATGAACCATGTTTACAGAGAACGATTCCCAAAGGTACAAAACGTCATAACTCACTAAAAAAGTTTTATATCTTACCCACACACATTTTTATCAGATTGAGAGGTTGAATTCACCCTTATTTAAAAATTTGTATTGAAAAATCGTGCCAACATATCAGGAAGTTTGACTATAAATCAAAACGGAAAGTTTGAATACTCCAAAGTGGAAAAGACTTAGTCCAACTTAAACTAAAGACCATATGAATCCACCCACAGATATCTAAGAGACATTTGGTTGTGTGAAATTTGAAAAAAAAAAGGCACATCATCTGCTCCTGTACACACTCCGTTTGTCTGCTCCCTGCAGGCCACAGCTCAGATGGAGGAGCGCTTGTTGGAGATCGTCACCCACTACTCTCCAGACAGCTCTCTCCCGCTGGCTGACGGGGTTCTGGGCTTCATCCAGCACCAGTTGGTGGAGCTGGTCAGAGACTGTCTGGATAAGTCCCAGAAAGGTCTGGTCACATCACGCTACTTTGCTGAACTGCAGGAGAACCTGGAGAAGCTGCTGCACGAGGTGGGCTGACATTCCGGAGACTGAGGCTCCTCCAGTATTTAGACCACAGGCGTCAAACTGGGGCCCGGGGGCCAAATCTGGCCCACAGTGTAATGATATTTGGCCCACAAGATCAAATAAAATGTGTAACAGAGTTGGCCCAACAGTATATAGGCCTTATATACTAGCAGGATTTGTAGTATTAGTGATGCATGGTCTCTGTCATAGCACAGACATAAAGGCAAATACCACTTTTGTGTGGTTAATTTCTTATTTTATGTGTTGATAAAATTAAGCAACTGTTCCAGATTCAATATTCCAAAAAATCAACTTCTAATCAGGGGCAAAACTAAAGACAGGCAATCCAGGTAGTTACTTGGGCCTCCGGCCACTAGGGGGCCATGTAATTTTTTTTTGCTGCGGGCACTATTAGGGTGGGGTCCCAGCAATATCTAGCTAGGAGTCCCAAGAGACTCTAGCACCGGCCCAGCATTTAATATCTGGTGAAAGAGAAATATTTTTAATTTTTATTTTTAATTGTAGCCCACTGTGAAATTGAGTTTCGATACAACCCTGCTTCACACCATCAGTCAGAACTGTCATATTGCATGCACGCAATGTCGTCTGAAACAATTAATAACACTTCGTCTCAGGCCAATGACCTCAAACTCATCAACTGGTTCACTCTATTGTGATTAAGTTATGCAACCAGATCAATTCCAGTTAAATGTCACTCAATAACTGTCCAATAGCCACAGGCAGACACGCATGCACCTTGGTTTGTAGTGGAAATTGTAAAAGTTGAGAGATACTCTCATAGCAGGTCTGATCCTTGTTGTTTTTTTTTAAACGTGAGTTTCTATAGCAACATGTTCCTGTGTTGCTCTGCATGCTTTCAGACAGAAGGCACGGTGGACTCGCTGTACCTCCAGCTGAGCTGATAAGTCTGTTCCCAGGCAGTGGAACAAATGCTGCCACGTTCACACAGGCACACTGCATTCTAAGGTCGCTTTGTTAAAAAACTCTGTGTGCCAGGGATGAAGTGGCACTTTTTACTCTTCACAAGTTTCAATGGTAAACTCGCTGATATGGTGCTGTTCAGATGTTCTGCCCAGTGTTTGGAGAAACCACAGTAGACCGTTAATGTAATAAAAGGCAAGGAAAAGAAGGGAAATGACCAGTGAAGGCACAGGAGACTGATGAAAATTCACCGAGGTTCGGTCGTGAGACCGGAAGCTGGTGTTCCCTGTAGGGATACAATCCTTAGTATTACGTCACAGCACAGGAACAACAAAGGGAGATCTGACGCAGATGTTGACTTTTTAAAAAAATATTTGAAATTTATTAATGGCATCCTGTCAAATTTTGTCATTTGGTCAAAAAAGTCCCACAGGATACGCAGTAAAATGAGTGAAACTTTGTCCTGTTTAGTTGAACAAAACACATATAGTTGCTAAAATTTAAGAAAGGTGACTCTCTTAGCTAAGTTTTAGTATGTTTTTTTTTTTTCCAAAGCCATACTGTCATCTTGTACGACATAGGAGTCAAACTCAGGCCCGGGGCCATATCTGGCCCGCAGTGTAGTTATATTTGGCCTGCCAGATCATATCAAATATGTACTAGAGTTGGCCCAGCAGTATGTACAGTATACATTCTACTCTATTTTAGTAATTTTTTAATACATTTTTTACATTCTAATTTTTTGTAATGTTATGTTTCTTATCTATGTATCTTTATCTTTTTCTGTCTTGCTGCTGCAACAATGCAAATTTCCCCATGTGGGACAAATAAAGGACTTTCTATTCTATTCTAGGCCTTATATACTGGCTGCGACCACTAGGGCACCCGGTCAAAATTTTATTTGTTGTAGCCACTGACAGGGTTAAAGAGACCCTAGCACCGCCCTTGCAATAAATATCTTGAGAAACGGAAATATTTACATTATTATTTTTCAATAAAAATTCAGTCTGATCTATGACTTTATGCCAGTTTTTAATTGTGGCCGACTGTGAAATTGGGTTTGACGCCCCTGTTGTGGGAGATAATTCCACATTCAGCTCTTCCAATACCAGTTTTCAGACCAGACCACATGGTCAAAGTTATGGAAATATATGGCTGTTTGTGTTTTAGTGTTTTAACAAAAGCAGCAAATCTTTACAGAGCATATAACGTCTTTTACCTTTGTAGGCGTATAAAAAACAACATTGTTTGGATTTATCCTGTAAAGATGGTAATTCCGCACAGTGGGAGGGAACACCACTGAACAAGCATGTTTGTGATTGACAGCTAAAATAAGCAGTCTCTACCTCACAGGAGGTTGTATCGCTCTTTGCAATATATTTTTTCCTTAAAAAGATGCAACTTTACTGAACTGGTGTAAAACTTTATTGGAAAGACAACGTATAAGGAAGATAAAGTGTAAGTAAAAGCTACAATATTGTCTGGAAAATACTTGAGGTTCTGACCAGAGTACTCACCGTAGTTGTACTACCTATAGTATTAGTAGAAGCAGTAATTAACCTAGTGAGACAGTCGAGGCCTGATCAGGGGATCATTTCAGGGATGGCCTTGTGTCAGTGTGTTCTCTGTTTTAATCCCCTCAGAGCTCAGTGTCCCAGATGGACGGATGTCTCTCGTAGGGTTATGTAATGAACAGGTTGATGTTCCTGATCCATCTTGTTGTTGTTATTTATTTAATTATTTCTTTGCTCACACACTCTGGACAGAGTGAGCAGTGACAGACTGTACCCCCCCAGTACAGTCTGTCACTGCAGCCGTCTTGATAAAAGGCCATCGGTGACTCATGTGGACATACACACCCACCCATTATTCTAATACCTCCTTCTGTTCCGGTGTGGTGTTTTCTCTGACGTAGCTCTGTGTCTCAGACAGCTCTGTGATTTCTCTGAATATCTATGACTAATGAGGAAGCATTTTCATTTTTATATTGTAGTAAATATTTTATTCTGGAACTCAAATTCGAATATTATTTCAAACTAATAGGTATAGTGACTTCTTCTTTTTGTTTTTGCTTAAATCAGTGTTTTCAATCTCCTCCTATTCTTTGTATCTTCTACTCTGACTCCAACTGCATCCATGTCCTCCCTCACTGCATTTATAAATCTCCTCTTTGGCCTTCCTCTTCGTCTCTTACCTGGTAGCTCCATCTCTAGGATCATTCTTCTACCAATGTATCCAC
>JAFBJS010000608.1:0-23629 GCA_016785265.1 Paraplagusia blochii | reverse complement strand
AAACCTTCCTGTCTGTGTTGTCCCTCTAATCACCTCATTCCTGATCCTGTCCATCCTTGTCTCTTCTAAAGAGAATCTCAGCATCTTTAACTCCTCCACCTCCACCTCCAGCTGTGTCTCCTGTCTTCTACCTATCCCTAGTGTCTCTAATCCATCCATCATGGCTGGTCTCACCACTGTCCTGTAAACCTTTCCCTTCACCTTAGCTGACTCTCTTCTGTTACAGATCACTCCTGACTTTTTTTTCTCCAGTTGTCCCATCCTAAAGTTACAGTAATGTTACAGTAGTCCCATTTTTATAAATAATTAAATTCCCATTAATTTGAAATAGGTAATTTACTTCATAACTTTACAGACAAACTTTGGTTTTTAATTTTGACTGTTGATTCCAGGCCTTTGAGCGTTCTGAGAGCGAGGAGGTTACTGTCATCACCCAGCTGGCGAGGAAGATCCTCATCATCATCTCTCGGCCCGCTCGCCTTCTTGAATGTTTGGTAAGCCCGCCCTGTCATGTCAGATTTGGGTCTATCATGGATAATCTTGCTGCTAGAAAATCCCTTAACAGGAAATGTAGGTGTGAGGTGGACTCTCTTCTATCTCAGATCACTCCTGACTCTTTTCTCCAGTTGTTCCATCCTGACTGTACTTTATTCTTCGTCTTCACTGCCCTGAACAGTTGATCCTCAGTATCTAAACTCCACCACCTTCTTCCTTCTACTGTTCTTACTATCATTTACACAAAAAATTGTTTAGTCTGATATTAAATATGTTAAAAGTTATGTTTGTTGGAATTGACAAAACATAAGTTTGTTTCTTCCAACAAATAAACTTCCATGTGATTTTCATGTTCTGTCGACAGGAATTTGATCCAGAAGAGTTTTATCATTTACTGGAGGCAGCAGAGGGTCACGCCAAGGTCGGCCAAGGAATCAAGACTGATATCCCGAGGTACATCATCAGCCAACTGGGTCTGACACGAGACCCGTTTGAAGGTACTGCCACTCTAAGATACATGTTCCTTAGACCTGCAATTAAGATTTTGATTATTGTATATCTTTATTATAATTTTGGGGCATTTTAAAACAATTTAAAACTTTGGACAGTGTAGAAACTACAATGCTGCGGCAAGAACTGAATCAATCAACACATTTGCATCTTATCTCCTTGTAAATAAAATCTTGAAAATAAATCATAAACTGTGAATATATTTAAGTAATATTTATATGGACTTGTTGCAAGTGAGGGGAAGGGTGAGTTTTCAAAGTAAACCAAAACTGGATAATCAGACTGACACATTTAGTGTAAGAACCTTATTTTGAAAGTTCTTACCTTGATATTCCTTAAATGTTTGTCATCAATGTCATTGTTTAACCTTCGTCTCTTTCCTGTCTTTCAGACATGGTGCAGCTTGAACAGTATGATGCTGGACCTTCAGTGTCGGTGGAGCCAGATGTTAATGTGGAGGTAGTTCTCCTGTGATCAAAGCTCTTGAAGATTAGATTAGAGTTTTAGCTGTGCTGCGATTTATTCTTTTCTAATATAACACGTCCTGACAGAGCAGGATGTGCCAATGCACAGCTGAAGCTAACGTTCACATCAGTGTGAACATTGACACAACCTGTGGATTTTATGATTAAAAACACTGTTGTGGCACAGAGGGCCCTCTATAATCCTGTCAGACAACAAAATAACACTTTTTATATGTCTGTTTTTGTGTTTAATGCATCTTCTTATGACTGACAAACAATTAACTTGTATTACTGCCACCTATTGAAATACTGAGGTTGTGCTCCCTCCTTTTTCAGAGCAAAGCTCCACAGACTCTGACACCAACTCGCAGGAAACCTCTGGAAAGCGACTTTGAGACAATCAAACTCATCAGCAATGGAGCATATGGGTGAGAAGAGACTGAAGTTTTGGGGAAGGGTCTTGTCATCGCAGTGCAAGTAGTCAAATGACATTTTTATGCAGGATTTTTTATTGAAAGAGTAATTTGTAATAGAAGAGAGTCAGCTAAGGTAAAGGGAAGGGTTTACAGGACAGTGGTGAGACCAGCCACGATGGATGGATTAGAGACACTAGGAATAGGTTGAAGACAGGAGACAGAGCTGGAGGTGGAGGAGTTAAAGATGCTGAGATTCTCTTTAGGAGAGACAAGGATGGACAGGATCAGGAATGAGGTGATTAGAGGGCCAACACAGACAGGAAGGTTTGGAGAAAAAGCTAGAGAAGACAGATTGAAATGGTTTGGACATGTCCAGAGGAGGGACAGTGGATATATTGGTAGAAGAATGATCCTAGAGATGGAGCTACCAGGTAGGAGACGAAGAGGAGATTGATGGATGCAGTGAGGGAGGACATGAGGTAGTTAGTAGTTAGAGTAGAAGATACAGAAGACAGGGAGAGATGGAAATTGCTGACTCGCTGTGGCAAGAAGAAGAAAGAAGATGCAGGATTTTTTAAATTCTTTGTTTCTTTTTTTTTCTTTTTAGGGCTGTGTATCTGGTCCGCCACAAGGAGACACGACAGCGTTTCGCCATGAAGAAGATAAATCGCCAAAACCTTGTCCTCAGGAACCAGATCCAGCAGGCGTTCGTGGAGAGAGACATCCTCACGTTTGCGGAGAATCCCTTCGTGGTCTCAATGTTCTGCTCTTTTGAGACCCGCCGTCACCTCTGTATGGTCATGGAGTATGTTGAAGGTAAAATTCAGAAGAGGCCACACATCCATGAAGAGAGTCATTTGAATTTGAAGATATTCATAAAAATGTATTTAATGTCAAGGTGGTGATTGTGCAAACCTGCTCAAGAACATGGGTCCACTGCCTGTGGAAATGACAAGAATGTACTTTGCTGAAACTGTCCTGGCCCTGGAATATCTGCACAACTACGGCATCGTGCACCGAGACCTGAAGCCTGACAAGTGAGAACAAAAAATGTTTTTGTTTTTTTTTGTCTGTTTTTTTTCTGTGTATTTTTGTTGTTATTGTTATTTCCTATTATTTAACAATCTTTCCATTGGCTAATTCCACTCCACAGTTTATTAATCACATCCATGGGTCACATCAAGCTGACGGACTTTGGCTTGTCCAAAATCGGCCTCATGAACATGACCACCAACTTGTACGAGGGCCACATGGAGAAGGACACGAGAGAGTTTGTGGACAAACAGGTAGGACACTGTCAGATGTAAAGTAGATGTGGATCTTCATGTAAATGCAGCAGTCACTGGTATATCACCTGGTCTTGCTGGTCTGTTGAGCAGGTCTGTGGGACACCCGAGTACATCGCCCCCGAGGTTATCCTCAGGCAGGGTTACGGGAAGCCCGTGGACTGGTGGGCAATGGGCGTAATCCTCTATGAGTTCCTGGTGGGCTGCGTTCCATTCTTTGGAGACACTCCGGAAGAACTTTTTGGTCAAGTTGTCAGTGGTGAGGATTTTAAAATCACTGTAAAAGTTTTTTGTTTTTGTTTTAATTCATGTACCGTAAAACACGAAGGAATGTTGAAATGTTTTCGGTTCTCTGGGTGATTTATTTATACTTTTTTAAATTTTATCTACAGATGACATAATCTGGCCTGATGGAGAAGAAGCTTTACCTGTTGATGCTCAGGATTTGATCACCCGCCTGCTGAGACAGAGCCCTCTGGACCGACTAGGAACTGGTACTACTTTTTTTAATACTGAAATTAACATTTAGTGAGGACTTTTGGTGCTTGGACAGAAAATATCATCATATTCTCGTCAAATGTAATAGCAGTGGAATTAGAAAATGTGTTTTTTTTCTGGAAACTGTGATTGTAGGAGGAGCCTCAGAAGTCAAGCAGCACCCTTTCTTCCTTGGTTTGGACTGGAACGGACTCCTGCGACAAAAGGCTGAATTCATCCCTCAGTTGGATTCAGAAGATGACACCAGCTACTTTGACAGTGAGTTAAGTCTGAAAATGTACTGGCTGTATTGTAATGATACATAAACATGAAACAGTAAAAAGGATTCATTTTCTGTACATTTTTGCCTATTTTTTCCAGCTCGATCGGAACGCTACCACCACTTGGCGTCTGATGAGGACGAGGAAACAAACGACGAAGAGTCTTCCTTGGAAATCCGGCAGTTTTCTTCCTGGTCACATCGCTTCAGCAAGGTGAGGACTATTGTTGTCCTTTTTAATTGATTAAATAATTAATTAACTTAATTACTTAGAATCCATTGATAATAATAATAATTATTATTTTTCTCTTTATTCATTATAGGTTTACAGCAGCACAGAACACCTGGCCACTCCTTCCAACCTGAGTTTTTCCTCTGACCGAAGCCACAGTGAAGAAAAGGAAGACCGCAGAGAAATGGGAGGACTCAGTCCTTCGCCAGGTCCAGCAGAGGGCAGCACAGAGCACAGACACGTTGGACGCATGGCCAGGTAAGCATAGATGTACCCGTAATCAATGGCGGAAAAGTACTGAGCTTGTCTTCACTATCATGTACTGTGTGATTTCCATTATTTATGGACCTGTATTTTAACTTTTTTTTTTTTTGTTGCTGCATTTCTTATAAAATGTTTTTCTTTTTGCTGGTAGCCTGCGTCCTCGCGCCTCCTCCAGCTCCTCCCAGTCGGAGCGCAGCACCAGTCCTCTGGTCATGAGCAGCACTCACAGCCTGGAGACAATGCCACGCTTCGCCCTCTCTACTGACGATGAAGGTAAATGAAAACGATTCCACTGTTTGAATAGTGCAGGAATGGGCAAACCTAAAATATGACAGTGGTCCAGATCAGGAGCAGATTAAGCATTGGAACGTCAGTGTGAAATTAGATAAATGACATGCAGAAGTCATGCAAAAATGCTTAATGTTTCTTTTTGGTCCCATCTGTTTATTACTTCCAAGCTTTTATTTTTCTATTGGGCTGGTTTTTAATCTCAGCGCTTTCGGGTTCCAGAATAAAATTCCTGCTGTGTTCCAGCAACAGAGAACACAATCATCTGTAGATTTACTCAGTTCGCACAGTTTCTTGTGTTGTCTTTTACATGCCTCGCATTTCTATCACATAAGGTTCGGGAGATTTCAGCTCATTTCCAATGAAAGAACAGAACACTGGGATTCAATGACTGAGAACATAGGTGGATCATGAGAACGTGTGCCCTGTAAGTAGAACGTAACCTCCACAGGGAATTTTATTACTATGAATTATCCACCTAGACCATGCGTGGCTGCTTTGGGTGGAAAAGGATGTATACTAGACACTGCTAACCACATAACCTGTCTCTTATACACATCTAGATGTGTATAAGAGACAGCACTAGATAATACAAATTAATAACATGGGCCAGGGACCGATACCAGTCCGTGGGTGAATTGATGCCGGGCCGCAGAGAAATAATGTTTCTTTTTGGTCCCATCTGTCTATTACTTCCACTTGATCCATACCCATATCAACAAAAGAACTGACCAATATAGTTGCATTATTGATGATTCCATTATTGATGATTGCGTCATCAATAATGCAACTATATTTGATTAGGAAATATTTTTTCAGTGAAGACAACAACAATAAACTCAAAATTACGTCAATGATACAAGATTATACTGGTATGGTAGCAGAAAATTATAGGCTGAGTGCACTTGAGAAACCCTTGTTGTGTCCATGCACAGTTAATTCGGGTAGGAAGATTTTATAGGTAGGAAAATATTTCAGAACACCGAACATTTGATTTTATTAAGGGGTATTTATCTGCCACAACTTAACAACCGGTCCGTGACAATAGTATAGGACATTTGACTGGTCCGTGGCTCAAAAAAGGGTACTGTATGTAACACTGCTGTGGAGGGATGATAATGACTTTGTATTATTTACATTTTATTTTTTAACTTGTTTGTCCTGTAGCTGAGGTGGTCGTTTCAAACCTCCGGAGAATCAGGATTCGGAGCAACAGCACCGGAGCCAAGCACTCATCACCCAAAGAACCGGCCGGTCCTCGGCGCTTCGGTAACCAGCTGGACACCCCAGACAGACAAAAGCTTCCCTGTGGAGGAAAGGTCCCCAAGTCAGCCTCAGTCTCTGCCTTGTCCCTTATCATTACTCCAGGTACAGAAGCATATCAATACAAGCAGGATAGAATACTGTGTTGACTTGACTAGACGTCTGATGAGTTCCTGTGTAAACACTTTACCATGTGTTACAGATGACTCCCCCGGTGGTCTTCAGCCCAGTCCCATCTCTCCTCGCTCTCTTTCCTCCAATCCTTCTTCCCGCGACTCGTCGCCCAGTCGGGACTTTTCTCTCAGCCCCAGCAGCTTCAGGCCGCCCATCGTCATCCACACCTCAGGGAAGAAGTTCGGCTTCACCTTGCAGGCCATCCGGGTCTACATGGGCGACAGTGACGTCTACACTGTGCATCACATGGTGTTGGTGGGTATCGGCACAAGTTTTTAATTCCTAACTCTTGACCACGGAGGAACCGTGTTATGTAAGAGGTTTTGTAACACTCTTTTGTTTCTGTGCACGTTTGCATTTCTAACAGAGTGTGGAGGAAGATAGCCCAGCGTTCCAGGCTGGTCTTCGCACCGGGGACCTCATCACCCATGTCAACGGAGAGTCCGTCCAGGGCATGGTTCACCCTGAAATGTTGGAACTGCTGTTGAAGGTATGACGACAGTCTGCTTCAGTCTAGGTTGAGGTGATTGTTTTCGTACTCTGGACGAGTTGGATGTCATTGACTTTGTTTTCCTCAGAGTGGCAGCAAGGTGGTGCTGCAGACCATAGCGCTGGAGAACACATCAATCAAAGTTGGTCCAGCTAGAAAGAGCAAACACAAAGGCAAAATGGCTCGTCGTAGCAAGAAGAGTAGGAGGAGAGATAACTACGACAGGTGAGAGACAGAGTTCCCAGACTGTGGCTGCTGTTTTTTTGTCTCCTATGAGTCAAAAACTCAAGGGGCCTTTTCTTTTTGTTGAACTTGGGATAAAAAAAAAGTTTTAAAAGTTATTTTTAAAGAGTTTTACACTATTGTTATTATTGAGGAACCAACTTGTACTTTGAAAAAACTAAGCAAAATAAAAAAAGTGACTTAAAAACAAACAAAATTATTATAACAATATTATCTTTTCCCCCGAAATGTTATGTTTTTTTATACAGTATATTTTATATGTATATTAAATATTCAAAACAAATTGATTGGTTAATATATGGATAGTTTTACAAAACTTTTACTCTTTAACTTAACTTTTACTTTTTTATCTTTTTTTGTGTATCTCCTGTGTGTTGTGTTTCTTAACTTTAACTTTAACTGTCTAACTGTCTGACCTCCGTGTCTCTCTAAAAGACTTGTATTTTGTACAAGTGAATCATCACAGTGAATCATTTACACTAGTTGTTTTTAAAATAACCAAGTTTAACTTTAACTGTAAAACCTAAATTTAAACCTAAAATTTAAAAAATACATAAAAACAGACAAAATAAAAAATATTAAAAAGCCTTTACCCGGAGAAGTTTGATTTTTATTTTTTGTGTGTGTGTTTTTCCTGTGAATGTTTGCTTATTCCTGTCTTGACACTTGACTAAAGACTTGTATTTTCTGTGTACAAGTGAATCATCATAATCCTTGAATATTTACAACTGTTAAGTGTAATAGACCCTTAAATAATTTGTCTCATGACAAAGCAGCACCTGACTCTTCCTCCTCTGTCTTTCAGGAGACGAAGCATCTTAAAGAAACTGTCAAAACAGGGTACAGTGATGCACAGCAGCCGCAGCTTCTCCTCAGGTCTCCACCACTCTGTCTCCTCCAGTGAAAGTCTTCCAGGCTCACCAACACACAGCCTGTCCCCTGGACCTTCCACTCCCTGCAGGAGTCCTGCCCCTGACCATCAGGGCTATGGTGAGTTAGAGTTCGTTTTGGGGGTAATAAAAATGAGATATTGTAACTTTTTGTGTCATTTCACAAGTTATTTCTTTTCCAGAAAACATCTCTCCTCAGAGCACATCTCCTTGCTCCAGCTCTCCCAGTTCACCAGCCGCCCACATCCGGCCCAGCTCACTCCATGGCCTGGGCTCCAAGCTGAGCACGCAGCGCTATACCAAGGCTGGGCGGAGGAAGTCGACCAGTAACATCCCACCGTCACCTCTGGCCTGCAACTCCTCCTCCTCAGCGCAGCCTCTATCTCCACAACGTTCTCCCTCTCCTCTGCCAGGCTTCGCCAAAAGCCTTCACGCCTACCATGGCAAAACTCTGTCACCACCCACCATCGTCAGGCACATCGTGCGTCCCCGCAGCGCCGAACCGCCTCGATCTCCTCTGCTGAAGAGGGTACAATCGGCAGAGAAGCTGTCTGGGGTGTATCATGCAGAAAAGAAGTCCTACGCCCCCCGCAGGCACACGCTGGAGGTGCCTTTTTACGGTGAGGCAGACGTACTTGGTGATTCTGAGGTGGAAGGCGCGTGTGGCGGCTCCTACATCGGGGTAGATCACAGCAGACTGGGGGGCTACATGGGCTGCCAGAGGGTGAGAGACTCTGGAATCGAACGCTCTGAGCAGCTGGTTGTGATGAGAAAACTCAACCTATCAGAGCGCAGAGACTCCTTCAAGAAACAGGAGGCCGTGCAGGAGGTTAGCTTTGACGAGCCAGAGGAGAAAACCAGCACGTCCGTGAGTTCAGGGACACCAGGAGTGCAGACGCAACCTCAGCTGCAACACGGCTCATCCTGGATCGTCCCTCAATCGCAAACCAGTGTGGTGCTGGAGATGAACGTTCCCATGGTGCGAAGGTTCACCCTGGTGCCCCAGATTGCCGTGCAGGGCTCCACGGAGAGTGAGGAGCAGGACGAGTGGGAACCATGTTCAGACAGTGAGGAAACCATAGTGAAAGCAGAGCACGAGGTCAGCATCTCCTCGTCTCAGCAGCAAACGGCAGGACGTCCTCCGACCGACTACAGCTGCAGTCACGCAACAGCAGCAGCGTCCAGTTGTCCTCCTGCTGCTTGCGAAGCTGCAGGATCAGTGGGGGGTCAAGAGAAGTTATCACTAAAAGAACCTCAGAAAAAATGAGGGCTTTTTTTTTTTTTTTTTAAGTCTGAGCCAGGAAAAGCTGAAAGTTATCTAAGAAGAAAGGGAGCGAGCAAAACTTTTAACTTGAAAATCTTTGTACTCTAGATATTTGTTTTTTGTTTTTTTTTCTTGTACATATTTGGCAACATCCTTGTTGTATTTATTTCATTTGATGTAGGAAAGAGGAAAGTTCTCTTGCTCTTGTAGCCAAGGCTTAACATTTTTGTATCCATAGATCGTGGCTGTGTGTCCTTTGACTGTTTTTCCTATGAATGTCTATTTTTTTACATTGTTCATATTTTTGCAGCACAGCCAGAGTCGATGTTGCCGATTGTCGCAGGACCAAAAGATGTAATAGACAATATTTTGTATTGTGACACTTCACAAAATGATCCCACAAAATCTTCCATTTTGTCCTTGTCGACGGGGGGTTTGTGAGGTACACCATGCCTAAAACAAAGAGCTGCTACTCAGTCTGTTGTGTAGTAAAGTTTACATTTGGAAAATGTGCACTAACGTGATTTTTTTGACGTGACTTTTGTAACCGAATGTTGAAGAGGAAAATATTTGCATCCAATCCAAAACCCAGGGCTTCTTTCAACAAATGTTTAGCATGTTTCTTTTGTACAAATACTAGTCTACAGTTTGACAAACATCAACTTTGTACAACTGTCAGTGGTTGTGGCAACTCACAAAAACATACTGGTGATTATGTCAAATGAAAAACAGCCTGGATGTCTTTCGTACTCGAACAGAGTTTTAGATTTGGTTGTCTCACTTGTTAGTAGCAGTCGGTGGATTTTTGTGTTGACTATTGTTTTGTAAATGGGTTATTAGCTCTTCCTTCTAAAGACGGCCTTGTGTCCTATGGTGATGCCCTTGAATCCTGTGTCCACGAACAGATTTTTGAATGATCCAGTCGTTTTGTGCAGTGTGACAAAACTGTTTACAATGACATGCTGATCTGTACAAAACCGTTTACATTACAGTTCTGTAAGTGATAAATCTATTGTCTCTGAAACCCGGGAATGAATTTATATTCAAGAGTATTATACAAGCGTTTTGTCTATGACTATAAGTACAAGGTGGGGAATTATTAGACAATTTCACAAGCACATGAGGTTTTGGGGGTTGTTTTGATTAAAGAAGGTTTAGTTAGGACGTAGGAGACTAACCTTGTTTCTTTAGTGAAATTGTTGCTGTTGCTTGGTTTGTCTCCGCTGGTTCAACGTCTTCAGTAATTCGGCGGTTGAAGATCAATACGAACGATGCTCTCATCAAATTTTCAACAGATTCTTGCCTCCTCGTAGAAAAAGGGGGCAGATCAGACTTTTGTACTCCTGCATGTGTTTTCCTGTGGACTCTCGAGCTCAGTGCATGCTGCATGACACAAGCACACATTTGTAATACTTGACTGCATGGTATATCGGCGTGGTCGCCCTGTACTGTGTTATCTTGTGAAACAAATAAAGTTTTTATTTCATTTTGACTCGTTTCCCTTCGTGTTTACTTGAAGTGAAAGTGCTGTGATTTGGATTGGAATTATAAAATACAAACCCTATGAAAATACTGCAAAATTTATAAATAAGTAAAAAGTTTAAACTTTCGATAGAAAATCCCTGAAAATAGCTTTATAAAAGGACTCATTTTGTGTTATCTTCATTTTCGAAGTCATCAAACTTATCCTTCCAGTTGTGCTGTTGCTCGCCCAGCATTTCGACTTCCAGGACTGTAGGGGGCAGCGTGGTGTCGTGTGGCGTTGTTATTATATTCCACCACAGACGAATCTCGGTGCCCTTCACAACAGCTAACATGGCTACCGCTACCAAATTCATACAACGATGGCGGAATTTACTTGCAAGGGTAAGTGATACAACAATAAAAATAGTATAGTGAGAGAACATATTTTTTCCCGGATGTTCTTATTCTGGTTAACGTGTGTAATAATGCTGTTTTTTGGCTTTAAATAACCATAATAGCCTAGCATGTTGACACCTGTCGTCTACTTTCTCAAAGGTTTCCTGTCTTTTTTGTCCTTTTTTTCACAGCGGGACCTGCAGAGCAAACTTCAGTTGCGGTATGGTGAGGTATCAAAGAGGTGAGTCCTTATTTCCTGTTCGTGTGTATTAATGGTGCTCCTTACTTCTTAACCATAACCTCTTGTGTACCCGTGTTGACGTTTACACTTCTTCGATGTGATCGATTTATATAAATAAGGACTCCTTGTCATTGTGATACACACTGTAATTTGACGTATGCATTTAACCAATCATCAAAGTGAACAGTGAGCAGTGAACGGTGCCATGCTCAATGCAGCTCAGGGATAACCTGGCAGCTGATGGATTCGAACCTGGAACCCTCCGGACCCAAGTTCCTTAACAACAAGGCCACCACTGTCCCATTAATTTAATAGTTAATACATAAATACTTAAATTGTATTTGTTAGGGCATTCATGTGGCACTAAAAGATTAAAGATGCTTAGATTCTCTTTAAGGGAGACAAGGATGGACAGGATCAGGAATGAGGTGATTAGAGGGACAACACAGACAGGGAGGTTTGGAGAAAAAGCTGGAGAAGACAGATTGAGATGGTTTGGACATGGTCAGAGGAGGGACAGTGGTTATATTTGCAGAAGAATGATCCTAGAGCTGGAGGAGCCACGTAGGAGACAAAAAGGAGATTTATGGATGCAGTGAGGGAGGACATAGAGGTAGTTGGAGTTGAGGAAACAGAGGACAGGGGGAGATGGAAATTTTTGACTCACTGTGGCAACCCCGGAAAAATGGACAAGCTGAAAGAAGACATGCAGCATTAAAAGGCCTTAAGAATTATAACGCCCCTTTACACTTGACACACCACCAGGGGGACAACACTGGAGCACACAACAGTCCAATCTCCTATAAACTGCTGTTTGCTGTGTTTAAAATTGCTAATGAAGGATTCTCTACCCTCAGGTCACAGCCTCCACCTGCTCTTCCAGGAGGTCCAAGCCACAAATTTGCAAACAACTATTACTGCAATAGAGACGGACGCAGGGAAGCTGTTCCAGCGACCATTGTAATGTCTTCAAAGAAGGCTCTCACTGCCGGAAGGTAGAAATCTCATTCACAGAACTAAATTTTAAATTAATATATGTTGTGTCTGTTAAATCCAAGGAGATCAAGGAGAGACATATAAATGAATTGCGAGGAGTTCCCTAATAAACTTGGAGACTGTTGTCTGTCTGACTGTTGAAATAAAATGCAAAAAAGTTTCGGAACCACTGCTTTATATTTTTTAACTTTTCACCATGTATGCTTTTGTGTTCTCTCTTTTTTATAGTGAAGTTGGCAACGTTACCAAGGCTGCAGTGACACCAGGTGCCCTGTATATTCCACCACCACTCTCAACAGACGAGCCATACCTCTGAACAACAACATTTCACAACTACCAGTGTTGTTTCCCCCCTGCCTGCATTACTGTAGATATCTGACCAGAGCAACTGTTGGTTGTATACAGTACAGTAAACCTTGTGAATAAAATATCATGTGCTTAAGTTTGGCCTCTTGTGCAATTTTACCTAGGGTAGATTGATCAGTATTGCGTGATCGTCTTTTTGGTCTGTAAAAATGAGTAGTTCACAAACACATTTGTATAGATGAATTTGTTTGAATAATTAAGCCTCACCATTTAACCATCAAATAAAAACATTTGATAAATATATTTATTAGTAATCCCAGTTCCATCCATAGGACTGTAAGCATCTTATTTTAACTTTTGTTTCAGACTGTAAAGCATTAAATGTAATATAAATGGAATTTCAAAGCCAAAATCAACCGTACTGCATGGCTCGGATAGTTTAAACTTGAGTATCTGTTTATCACTTTGTATATCTAATAACACCAAAAAGTACCAAATAGATTGTCTAAATGTTTGTAGCTGATTTAGGATCATTTTGATGCGCTGAATCCAAAAATAACAAAAAGCAACATTTTTTTAAATGTTTTTTTTACATTTATGTGAATTTTCATTTGACAAAATTCCTTATATTTTTAACAATAAATAATTTTTTAAGACTTTACAGGTGAAAAATTATATAAAATATATATATTTTTATAAGCAGAAATGGCTTCAACTAGGATATCTTGCAAAAACAAACCTGACGTCCTCTGCTACAACTGTGGTCAATACACCATTGTTCCCAACAGGAATCTAGTCACAAGTTTTATAAATCAAGCTTATGCTGTGCTTATTTTGGTATTAAACTCAGTGACCAGGGTAAATCTAGATCCTGGTCACACACATGGTATGCAAATGGGAAGAAAACTTCACATTTATTTTATACGAATTTGTTAAAATAAATAAAGATATACAATAAATAAAGCTAATATCACTATGTCTGATACCGTTTTAGGCCATCAAAATACTCAAAATAATCTTATCATCGTCTGTGCATTATCTACGTTCATAGTATCATGTAGTATGAAATAGGTACTATAATCACTATAAAAAATTACTATACATATAGCTGTATTTTTTAGTGATATAACGACAGTGGTGGGTTAGTTAAAGAACCGGATAGGGGTCTGCAGGGTTGCAGGTTTGAATCCACCGTAGCACCGTCACACACACTGCTCCCCGGGCGTTAAAAACTGCCCCACTGTTCACTTTGGTGAACGGAGTCTGCTTTCCATGCTGTCCTTGGTTGGTTGACAGGCGAAAGCTATGTCGTCATAATCCAGCGACCCCGCGTGCTTGATCTTGGTAGTGGCGGCGGCGAAAGGACGCGCAGCATGGGAAACTTGAGAGTATTCTATCTTCTGCTTATCTGCTCGTGTCTCCATGCCAACGGTAAGTTTCTTGAGGGTTCTGCAGTTTCCGCCAGGACCGTGAAGGTCCAGACGTTTAGTGCAACGTAGATAGATGAACGAACACCAAAGGCTGCAGCGGTTGTCAATTTGAATGAGCTCTACCTTCTGCTCCACAACCTTATTGACGTTGACTGAACGCACTGTTACCGCATAAATATCATCGCATCAGGGGAATAAATACATCGAATTAATGTGAACCAGAAGTAAAAATAATAATAATAAGAAGAAAACGATGGTTTAACTTTGGATATCTTGCTCTAGTTTACATTAGTGACGTCAATAGGTCACGACATTGAAACGTAAACAGTTCGATGTAAATATCTAAATTTACCCGGATCAATTTAAGAAAAAAAATATACATAAACTTATATGATAAAATAACCTTGGACAATACGTGTGGATATTGTTTTACTCTAATTGTCAAATACTCGTCAGTAACACATTTCTTTTCATTACTTTTATAATAGATAAAATTTATATAATTTGATATATTGTCAAATATATCCAAATTTTCTTTTTGTGATTTAAACGTTAGTACAAATAGTGATTGACGAACGCTCACCGGTCACTTTGGGTTGAACTAGTTCCTACGTCATTTTACGGGTGGCAACGTCATACGTCACATCCGGTAGTAACTTATTACTGGTTCCTCAGAATCTTTTACAAGAATACCTCGGTTTTATACCTGTAGTAAGTAATACTTATTAAACTAGATTATAGAAGTTATAAAAGTGAGTTATGAAAAAAAATTGTCGATATGATTTTGAGAATTTTCTGACAGTAAATTTCTGCCACTGAGACCAGGTATAAGTCAAGTACCAGTTGTCAAGTTGTTTTATATTTATTTTTTATTATTATTATTTATTATTATTATTATTATATTTTTTATTTTATTATATTGATTATTTCATTAAAAATGATCTAAAAGGACAAATAAGAAACAAATACCATCAAAAGTAGTTTCTCAGGTGTTGCAGATGCAATGTTTTGTTAATTTTTGGAAGAATAAGGGAAAAGATCCACATTTACAGTTAATTTCTTAAAATATATTGAGTTTTGCCCCTGACTTAATGCCGGTTTTTAATTCTGGCCCACTGTGAAATTGAGTTTGAGACCCTGGTTTAGAGGATTGTTTGAGTAGTGGTAAACAGATTTTGTCAGCACACTAGCACCGTTTTCTCATTCAATTCGGAATCGAATACTGAAGTTGGTAATTCGGGATTCGATCCCGTATTAAATAACCTGCATTCGATTCACTTTGCATTCACACACAACAAGGGAGCGAATACGCATTAGTCTAACCATGTCCAGTTTCAATTTGATCACGTGGTTATATAACGATATCTCGTTAATATGCGGTTTTATTCAACATGAATTCTGTCAACAAACGCACGTGCAATTTTGAGGAATAAATGGAGCAGGCTAAAGAAAGGAGGCGACGTATGAATGAAGAAGATAAGGAGAGAAAATATGAGGAAGTTTTTTGTAATCCTGTTCCTAATAATGCAGCAACATCTAGTGGTTGACAAGGAGATGAGCTGCTCCAGCATTTCACGAGCTCGTTAAACTAATATGGGTGTTGTTGTGTTCACACACACACACGGGGGGAGCCACAACCGTTATAACTTTTTATTGATTTACACCTGTATTAGTTAATTCGGTATTGAAACCACCGACTAGAGGTGCATTAGTTAATGCGGATTAGTTGAGGAGCGAATGCGCGTTAGTTTGTAATGTGAATGCAAACGGTGAACGACACTGGCTTCGCGTCACAGCGAATAGCGAATTAAGTGCCAATGTGAAAAACGGCATAGGAGAGGTAGCCGCAAGTGGCAACGTGAATATTTCACCTCGCATCACTAATTTGTTATAAACTTTCACCTTTCCAGGTCATATGCGATGTAAAAAGGATGAATTTCCATGCCGCAACAGCCGGTGTATCTCTGGACATTTTTTATGCAATGGTGTAAATGATTGTGGCGACGGGAGCGATGAAGATTCCTGTCAGGGCTGCGATACCACTGGAGTCTTCTCCTGTGGTAAGTCAGATACTTGTATACCTGCACACAAACTGTGTGATGGACATTCGCACTGTGTGGACGGACGAGATGAAGACCAGAAAATGTGTGGCGTAGTCAAACCATCTTCGCAGTCTTCTGCCACATGTAAAAGCTCAGAGTTTCAGTGTGGAGATGGGAGTTGCATTCTCCAGGCCTGGAGATGTGACAACCACCCAGACTGCTCTGATGGAAGCGACGAGGACAACTGTGGTGAGTGACATCACTCTACTGTTGATTTTTCACTTGTACTTACACTCTAGATCAGGGGTCTCAAACTTGCGGCTTGTAAAACAATATTTTCCAGCCCACACCTTAATGTGAAAGTTGAATTTATAATAATGTTTTATAGATTTCTTCTCCACATTTTATGGTAAATTCTATAGTTCTCAAACCCCTGATCCACAGACTCCTTCTGGTTCAGTGTTGTATTACACAGAATCTATGGAAAACTGATTTATTTTTTTCTTTTTCTTTTGTATTGAACACTTTTGTAATGAAAGCTGATGCAGCCATTCGCTGAAATGATATTGTGGGTAGTGGCCCTCAACTTATTTGAGTTTGAGACCCCTGGTTTAGACCAAGCCTTGGCAACTTATGGCCCAGGGACTGGATACATCCCATTTAGCCTTTTAACTGGGCCCTTAAAACCTCAAATAAAGTTATCAATTTATATTATTATTATTATACTTATGCATTTTTCCTGCAGTGACTACATTTCCCTAAAAGATGTAGAGCACCCATGTCCACTTTAAGGGTCAGTTGTGGCCCATAAGTCAAAATGATTGTCCATATCTGCTTTACACTGAAAAGTAGTTTGGTAGAATATGCCTTTTTTATTGACACAGTAAAAATTTATTTTTGCAACTAAAGTTTAGTGGCTCAACTATCTCTGCAGGCCAGGGACAAACTATCAACTTCAACTTTTATTTGTCTATGGTGCCAAATCATAAGAACTGTTATCTGAAGGCACTTTACAAACAATTATACATAAAAACAAGAACGAGAAACAATATTGAGTAACAATATGCAGTAACAGGTAGAAACAACGGCTGAGGAACGACTCCCAAAAACCCAGACAGGGAATATAGGAAGACAGACAGAGGAAGGGATCCTCAGCCAGGATGGACAGGCAGCCAAACAAAACAGTAACAAGTATTAAAAAATAAATAATTCTTTATGTTTACGTCATGTCTACAAGTTCACAAAAGGCACTATAAAGGCCATTCAGAGTCTATTCAAGTTAATATCTGCTCCAAAGTGGGTCCAGATCACTGACAATAGAGCCTTAGGGGAGTTGAGTTGATATATGAAGATATATCAACCGCTGAGATGAAACACAAATCTGATACAACCATAACAAACTGGTTACTGTGACTGACCTCACTCTGTACCCTATTATATATCAACTGCTCTGACCCTGTAACGGCTGCTGCTACAGATCAGAACGAGTGTCTGCTCAACAACGGAGGCTGTTCGCACATCTGTCGTGATGACGCCATGGGTTTCCACTGCATGTGCCCTGAGAACATGAGACTGTTGGAGGGCAGCCAGTGTGAGGGTGAGTCCCAATGACAAATGTGAACACTGGTTATTTTGTCACTTATCAATATATATCATTACAGTTTCCCTAGTGTTACAGTAGATAAAAAAAATTACCTTAATCATGATTACATTTAGTTAAATAGTGAGTGTATATGTACTGCAGGTAATGCAGTGTGGCCTACATAAGTGTGGCCTGCAGAATTAGTAGTTAATAATAACTACTAAATATTAGGTAGTTATTATTAACTACTAATTCCCGCAGGAATCACAAGCTTGCACTCCTGCTGTGTAAGTCGCTTTGGATAATGTGTCTGCTAAATGCATGAATATTAAATATTAATATAAATAGTGACCGTATTAAAAATACTGCTATAATAACTTAGTGATAACCACTTTTGCTTAAGTGCAATATAAACAATACATTACCTGCAGTGTGGCCCACATAATCAGACATGTGTGACACTGTCTGTTCCTAAGTCTAAACATGATCTTAAAGCAAATAATACAAAGTTGATTCGAACTAATGAATTAAACCAACCTGTTACTACATCGTCCTAAAGAGAAGGGTGATGAAGTTAAAAAAAAACTACATCTACTCTTATTATAGCTATATTTATAATATGGTCACTATTCATATTTAATTTTCATGCATTTAGCAGACACTTTATTCAAAGAGACTTAAAGAGGAGGATTTGCAAGCTTGTGATTCCTGTGGGAATCAAACCTCTGCCCCCAGTTCTTGAGGCAGGTGTACTAACCACTACACTACAGGACCACAACATATACCTTCAGTGTTCTTTTGTGTTGAGCTGATGCTGAAAATGCCCCACTATCTCATACAACCACAGTTAGAAAGAAAGGAAATCTCAGTCAAACCATCCTCACAGTTTATATGTGACTGCTGTTCCTCAAACCTTGACGTGACGGAGAACCTTTCTCCGCCCAGAGATTGACAGGTGTCTGGAGGCTGACGTTTGTGACCAGCTGTGCATCCACATGAACGGCAACTTCACCTGTGACTGCAGCGAAGGCTACGACTTGAATCCAACCAGCAGAGGGTGTAAAGCCAAAGGTAAAGGAAGGACCAATATCAATAATCTAGCTGTTGGTTTAATAATAGGATAATAAAATGTGATCGGATGCAATATAATAAATTGTGACATCATCCTTAACACATGTCATATAATATAACAATTCGGTGCCCCAAATAAGTTGGTGCCTCGAGATTTTAGAGGGTTTTTTTTAACTACCACTATTTAATATTTGACAATTCTATATACTGTAGACATTGTTTTTTTTTTCTTAAATATAGCGGTAAGCACGCCTGCCATGAAGGCAGAGTCGTAGGTTGAATTCCCAGAGTAACATCATACTTGATAATGTTACAGTAATTCTCTGATGAAGGCTTTCGATAAGTGTATTATCATTAAGTCGTGCCGCAGAACCTCTTTGTGAAGCCGTGAATGAAACGCTGTACTTGTCTTTGCATTAAGATGTTATAGACACTGATTTTCATGTATACAGAAGAAAACAAATGGAATGTCATGGTTTTCTTGATGGTAATGATAATTATCATTATGTATATCTTTGCGTTTAGTCCTGTTAAAAAAGGTGTAGTTTTTTTTTTAGATCATTTGTCTCGTAATTTAATATCATAGGAGCAGATGCTCAGCTGGTTTATACCTCACTGAAGTGGATCAGTGTCACTGGAATAGGAAGCCAGAAACAGGCCATTAGGAGCAGAGTCGTGGGTTAGATTCCCGGCGTAACATCATACTTGATAATGTTACAGTAATTCTCTGATAAAGGCTTCCCATAAGTGTAAAATCACAACCTCGTGCCATACCCCGACGGGCCTCTAGGTGTCGCGGAACTTCTTTCTAAAGACATGAACCGAACGCTGTAATTGTCTTTGCATGAAGATGTTACAGACTTTTTATGTTTATAGAAGAAAACAAATGGAAAGTCATGTCTTTCTTGATGGTTATGTAGTTTTTAGATCCTTTTTTTTGTAATTCAATATCACAGGAGAAGATGCTCAGCTGGTTTATACCTCACCTGGAGGCTTGAAGTGGATCAGTGTCACCGGAACAGGAAGCCAGAACAGGCCAAGTCCACCACCGTTGTCAGGGTCGGGGACATTGGCAGCCTCCGTCTCAAACCGCATGCTGTACTGGGCCCCACACGGACAAGGTGCAATATACAGGTACCAGAGTGGAGCTGTGGATTTACTGACGTGTAGTTTGCCTGTATGAACATGGCATCAGGAGAAGATGAAGCACATTTGATATGTTTGATGTGTTTTCCACGTGGAGACAAAGAACCACTGACGCTCCTGGAAGCACTTCTGCGTTTCCAAGGTATTTATTAGAGAGAGCTCATCAAAAGGAAAGAGCTCAGAGTCCACATGTGGGGACGTACTTGATGCATAGACAAACAGGGCAACTGTTTAATCATTTACTGTAAAAGCAATTCTTCAAATGCCACCTGTGCTGGACATGCTGGACAAGTGGTCATTGTGCTGCGTTGTATCAGAAAAAAAAATTTAGGCTATAATGATCAAAGTGGTTTCTTATCTGTGTTCTTTATTCTCTTTTATTTATTTTTAAAACGTAATTGTTCATATCTAAAACAATCAATTATTGATTGTTCTGTTTTGTCCCTGACTGTTTTCCAGGGTCTGGATGGATGAAAACCCTCAGAAACCTCTCTTGGTGCTGAAGGTGAAGGGTTCAGTGTCGGCTCTGGCCTTTGACTGGATCCACCAGCTCCTCTACTGGAGCGACGTTCAAGGCGGCTCAGTCAACGTGCTCCTGTTGGACAGTTTGACACGACGTCAGTTGGTCTCAGGGCTGGACAGGCCTTCTGCACTGGCTGTGGAGCCACTACAGGGGTGAGGCAGTGTCAACAAATATCACTGAAAGCATTGTTAGCGTGTGTTAGCACAAGGATTTGTAAAAAAAAAAAAAAAAAAAAATCAGGCATTTACTTTGTCTACCACCTTCTGGTCATTTCCACAAACGCTGTTGTTCAGACAATTCTTTTACTAATATATATTTATTTAACTTTTTATATATTTTCCAGGATAGGTCAGAGTATTATTTTTCATATTTTCTTGTGACACTGAATATTTATTTTTTCATCTTTGTTATTGTCACACTTACAGCCACTAGGGGCAACTCTATGATTATGTACCAGTATCTGCTAC
Source organism: Paraplagusia blochii (assembly GCA_016785265.1). Lineage (NCBI taxonomy): Eukaryota > Metazoa > Chordata > Actinopteri > Pleuronectiformes > Cynoglossidae > Paraplagusia > Paraplagusia blochii. The sequence goes on along the minus strand of JAFBJS010000608.1, from coordinate 2,929 downwards.
TCCTCTGCCACTAAAAAAAGTACTTTTCAGTGTGTTCATCTTCACTAACAAAGGGGTCTCACACTCGTGGGCCATTTGCAGCCCGTGGAACGATACTTTGCCGCCCCCACCTTGATGTGAAAGTTCAATTTATAATAATATTTTATAGATTCTTTCTCCATTTTTTTATGGTAAATCCTATAGTTCTCAAAACCCTGATCCACAGACTCCTTCAGGTTCAGCGTGGTATTACACAGAATCTATGTGAAACTGATTTTTTTTATTAGCCTTTTCTTTTGTATTAAACACTGAAAGCTGACGCGGCCCTTCAGTGAAATGATAGTGTGCGTGGTGGCCCCTCAACTTATTTGAGTTTGAGACGCCTGATCTAAGAATATCTTCATTGTTTTATATGTTAGATCTCCTGCTACATGACAAAGGTTAACACTTTGTTGAGCGGGGTTAAAAGACTACTTATGATTTAGGTTGGAATTTTGACCTTTGAGCTTTGAAAGCAAAAGCAACAGCGTGATCTGTTGGTACGCAGCGGATCACAGCAATGGATTTGATTTTTTGTGTCACTGACATTAAGGAAGAGGTTACCATGACAACCACACAGCTGTGCAAATAAAACAGGTTGATGGAATTGAAGGGATTGAAAACATCATCACAGAGAAGTCTGATTTGTTTACAGCCTGTGTATCAGAAAATGGCAACATGACCATCATTTTTCTTTATGAAGATGATGATGATGGTGATGATAACAGATCTGCCCTGGTTGTCTCAGGTTGCTCTTCTGGGCTCAGTGCGGCAGCCGTCCAAGGATCGAGAGATCTGCTCTTGACGGACGAGACAGACTGGCTCTGGTCACGTCGTACATTCACTGCCCTGCTGCTCTTTCCTTAGGTATGACATCGTTTCACCAACATATTGTTGTCATTGCCATTGTTGTTCTCTGAAGCATGAAGAAATGTTTCAGCCGGTCATGGTCGTGTTGCTTTATACAGTAGGAGAAAAAAAACGACCTGCTCCTCGATCTAAGACTCCATGTCAGAAACATCGTTGTTGTTTAGCATTCCAACGTAGTTTGTGTTTTGGTGTCGACGCTTTAGACAATAGTTGGATAGAACTAATGATAAACTCGGAAAGAAATGTGTAGAAGAAAGTGAACTATTTCACTTGAACAGGAAGTGAGCAGAGCTTTCGCACATTTTGATTGGTGACAGGATTTCTACCTTTACAGTGAAGTCCCACCCTTCCTCGGTGGAACTAGGTGTGTGTTTCAAATAAACTCTGCTGGCAGTTGGGGCAGCTGGGTCTGTAAGGCTGCAGGTTTGAATCCACCAGCTGCCAGGTTGCCACTTAGGTGCTCCAAGCATAGCACCGTCCCCATACAACTTCCGTTGCCCTGGCGACCCAGTACCAGATCCACACAGCACAAATTAATTAATAAAACTAAGAAATAAAAGAAAAATAAATTAACCATCTTAATCAAGCGAGAGAAGACAGATTGAGATGGTTTGGACATGTTCAAAGGAGGGACAGTGGAGACTATGGAAGAGAGGAGAAGAATAGAGTGGAGTCAGGATGGAACAACTGGAGAAAAGAGTCAGGAGTGATCTGTGATAGAAGAGAGTCAGCTAAGGTGAAGGGACAGGTTTACAGGTTGTGAGACCAGACATGATGGATGGATTAGAGACACTGGGAATAGGTAGAAGACAGGAGACAGAGCTGGAGGTGGAGGAGTTAAAGATGCTGAGATTCTCTTTAGGAGAGACAAGGATGGNTTAGAGGGACAACACAGACAGGAAGGTTTGGAGAAAAAGCTAGAGAAGACAGATTGAGATGGTTTGGACATGTTCAGAGGAGGGACAGTGGAGACATTGGTAGAAGATTGATCCTAGAGATGGAGCTACCAGGTAGGGGACAAAAAGGAGCTTGATGGATGCAGTGAGGGAGGACATGGAGGTAGTTGGAGTCAGAGTGGAAGATACAGAGGACAGGTTTTCATGTATATTTTAACAGATTATCAACTTTGATTTCTGTAGACGTCCCTCGTCAGCTGCTCTACTGGGCCGACGAGGGAGAGCGAAGCATCTCCAGAGTGAGTCTGAATGGCCACGATCGCAAAACGGTGGTTGAGTCCAACGGTTACCTGGACAAACCCTTGGCCCTGGCTGTGTTTGAGGTGAGATCACAATCAATGACCTCAGGATGGGTTTAAATCCAATCCAGTGAATTCAGTCAAACAAAGATGACAGAGCCAAATTTTGTAGTAGTGATTTTATCTTTTATTTTATGTAATCACTGTAGGAGGTTGATACTCAATTTTTTGTTTTTTTTTAATTTTTTTCCTGATTTTTTTTAATTTTTTTTTTATACCTGTCGTTTTCTCTCAGGGTTTTCTTTACTGGACCGATGACGTGACTCGTTCAATCTGCAGAGCAAACAAACACAATGGCAGCCACTTCCATGTCCTACAGAAGGGTCTGACCTCACCTGGTGGTCTGACCATTGTCCAGACAGCACTTCAGCCTCACGGTCAGTTATATAACATATCTGTCCACCTACCTTGTTGCTCAGTTTAACCTAAACTTCTCTCTCTGTTTGCCCTGAAGGACCGTCTGTGTGTGGACACACAGTGTGTGGTCAGGATTGCGTCGTCAGCCTGCAGTCTAACAGACTAGACTTCAGCTGCGTTTCTACAGAAAAGGGACACAACCGATCCCAAGAAGACTCCACCCTCCTTCACGCAGTTCCTGTGTCAAGTCAATCTGATCCCGTGTTTGCAGGAATTCTTTCTCTTATCAGTAAGAACATTTAAAACCCATTGTCCAACACACTGATGGAGTCTTCAGGCAATGTGATTCACCTGGCTATAAAACCAGTTTTATTTTTCTTCAAAACCGGAGTTGTATATATATATATATATATATATATATATAAGTAT